>JAPMOR010013181.1:136499-216579 GCA_026543865.1 Argiope aurantia
AAAAATAAAATTAAATTAATTTTCTATCTCGAAATTCAGGAAAATGTTTACAGAAATATTTAATGAAATATAAATTAAAGAATAAAACGAAATTAATTTTAATTTTCTATCGCCATTTTCAGGAAAACGTCTATAGAAATACCTAATGCAATATAAATTAAATAATACGAAATTAATTTTCTATCGTCAAGTTCAGGAAAACGTCTACAGAAATATTTAATACAACATGAATTAAAGAATAAAATCAAAATTTAATAAACTCATGCGAGACTGTCGATGCGAGTGAGTCACTCGAAGCAGAACAATGGCAATCTTTTAACAGACTTAAATTTTAAATTAAGACAATAGGTTTGTTTAAGGGTAATCACAATGATCATAAATTCCATACAATAACTAATTTATATTTCATAAAGCTGTAACCACCTGTAAAACGGTCTTTTGCGAGATGACATTTTTCCTCGAGCATAATAAAATATTTTGAACATGCACGACTGTACAGATGAATTTCCTAGAAGTACCAGGCATTCTCAAATAAATACTAATAAGGCAGTTAAATTTTATCTGAAACTAACTGGCCCGGTGTTGCGTGGAATTAAAATAGTTCCATGTTTTTATTTGTTTCATAAAAAAGAAAACTTGCTGTTTAATTAATCACGAAGTTTACACTACAATTTTTCTTATGCTTCAGTATTTGTGTGAAAAATTTGAAGTTTCTAAATGTAATGTACAATTGTCGCATATAAAAGTAATTTCTGATGACAGCGTAATGTGAATGACATACGTGAGAAAATTAAAATATATTTAGTTTTAGTAATTAATGGAACCCAACTCACACGGTAATAAACATATTTTTCTAAAATATATATAGGGTTTTATTTGTAAAATGCATTTGAATAAAATTTTATAATACACACAATCGTTTTATTATTTATAATTTTATTATTAACTAGCCGACTTTGGTGCCCAGCCGGTTCGCCAGTATTAATGCTCGCTAAAATTTTCAATGAAAACTTGTATATAACTTGATTTCTTAATAGCTTCTTTATATGAAGACCTTAAACCGTTCTGTTCATTGTATCATGTATCACTTTCTAATTTTCTGTCAGCTCCCGTAAAATTTCAACTTTCAATTAAAGAGGAAAAGATTATACTGCAATTAATAAAAAAATATTTTCTACAAAAACCAAGCATTTTTATTAAAAAATATAAGTACACTGAAAACAGAGTCGTATTATATGTGCACTACAGAATAATTTGCATAATTTATAATATTGCCGCATTGAAACCAGGTAGTCGTTTCTCCATGGCCGAGTGGTGATAGCACAGATCTCATAATCAAGCGATCATAAGTTCAAATCCCGATAGAGACAGTGCGATTCACAGATTGTTAATTCCTTGATTTTATGTTTTTCTTTATTTCCTGTTCCAGAAGATTATGCACCTATCTTTAATTTACCTGACAAGTGTTCTGAACTTTTCTTACTGTCTCCCGAAATGTATTCTGGAACTTTCCCTGCTAGTATAAAAGCAAAAGATATGCCAGTCACTGTGTTCTGAGTTGAGTTAATAAATTGGTTTAGCTCTACTTCTTGTGTGAGTGTCTTTGAGTTCCATACTAAAGTAACTGCGTGACAATATCTCAAAGAATTATTTAACAAAAATTTCACGAATTTTCATCTTAAAATTCAGTGTTCAATTTTATTTTCAAAAGGATTTAAATGATATCAATAAAAGCATTTTATTTTATTACGGTCTATAAATATACTTCAAAAATTATGAAGTTTAAATTTTAGGCAGTCCTTTGGTTCTACGGAATCATATTCTACAAAATATTTTTTTAAATAAATAAATAAACGTATCCAACTTTTAAATAAATAAACGTATCTATCTTCTGCGTATCAAATCTGACCGATTTATTAAGTTTTGAATATTACAATTTCAGAATAATCAACATTTTTATAATCTAGGTTAATCACTCCTAGAAACCGTAGAAGATTATTGACTTCTTTGAGACGGTCGATGAAGTAATCTAAAACCGCCCGTTTTTATAGAATCGTGATATTCAAATTTTCATAAATCGGCGAGGTTTAGTGATTGATATAGTTGATCGGCGTACAATACTTTTTATAATTTAAAATTCGTAATTCATCAGCATCTATTGAGTCACTTTACGTAAAATATAATTATTTATTACATTTAGACCATTTGTTAGCAGGTGTAAGTCTATTACTGAAGGTTTACAAATTAGCTTTTGGGCTCCGATTAGAATAGATGTACATATTAAAAAAGCAGTTTCCTTAAATAAATCTGTTTAATTGAATTAGTAATATAGGTATTGTGAAAGATCATAGAAATCGATTCCTTGCATTTTCTTTTCAGAAAATATAAAGTTTCATATTTTTTTCATTTCGTACAGACACGTGATGAAAATTATATTTTTATGTATTTAATGCAATGATTGCAACATATTTTTTGTATATATGCAGCATTGCAACACATGTATTTGCAATGATTGTTAACTTATTTTTTTAATTTGAGCTTTCGCAAATTTAATGGCAACGCGCTGATAAAAGTTAATTTTTCCTATTGACTCACAATTGCCCGTGCAGTTTAAATTTTATTTTCTTTATGCGCGAAATAATTGTTGATAAATATAATTAAATTATTTTTTAAAAAATTCATTCAAAATAGAAATCTAATTTGTTGGTTAAAACATTAGTATCATTGAAAAGAAAATGTTTTGCACTTTAACTTAATGTAAAAATCATTTTTATGCGATTATATTTTGGGAAAAAAAACTCAAAATTTCGCTTAATATTTAAATAATTAAAATTCTAATTAAAAAATTAAAAAATCACTCCGATGTGCACATTCCCGGCCTCCATAGTGTATACGTGCCAAATTTGGTAGCTGTAGGTCGAACGGTCTGGCCTGTAGAGCGCCAACACACACATACACACGCACACATTGAGCTTTATTATAAGTATAGATTTAGATTAAAACGAAAATATTGATTGAGTCAAGCAAGTTTTGAAAATCCAAAAAATTATAAAATTAGAGATTATATCAAAAGATTTTTAAAAATTGCAGACAGTTCTTTTTCTATGAAAGATTGGTAAAGATGCAAATTTTAATTAAACATTGCGAGAGGTCACTCGATGTGAAGTAGCAAAAATGATGTAAAATATCTATAATAATTTTGAACAATGAAAATGATAATACTAATGATAAAATAATCTTTTTCTGTGCAGAGAAATATAATTTTTAATTCACAGAGAAGAATAGCTAACAAATTAATATTCACAAAACGTGATATTTATAAAAAAATGAAACAAAAATTTCAGAAATTTGGAATTCTGTAGCATAACATTTTTGGATTAAGTTATTCTATTTATATGAGATAATAAGATTACTGTAAACATCTACTATCAATGAAATTGAATAAAAGCTCGTAGAAAGTCAATTGAAAATATATTCACAAACTGCGATTCAGACGTTTAAAAAAATCATTAAATAAGTAAGCCTGTTTTAATAAGTAGTTCATCAATATTTAGCTCTGTTAGCCTGTTATTTAATAAACTGAAATGCAGGTACAGATATTTCACCAATCTTTGCCAAATCGTAGAATACTCGTTAAATATCAATCAAACAATACAGTTAGGTTATCATATTTGGCAATTTTTCGCCTTCAAAAACTACAGTTTGGCGGTTGTATTCTTTATTTTAGCCTTGTTGCATTTTAGCTTTGCTTTAATTCCTATTCATTTCAATATTAATAAACAACTTTGCAATATTGATGATGTCGCCAAAGTTTAGTTTAATCTAAATTTTACCCTCTCCGCTTTTTAAACTGAAACAAACTTCCTTTTCGCATAAAAGTAGCAAACTGGCAGGTAATTTTATCAGTCATATTTGATGATAAAGGCTGAAATTTTTTATGTTTATTAGTACCAGAATTGACTTGCATCTGAAATGTGCGCAGTTGGATTTAATTGAGGATATTTGCCTAACGCAGTTGAAGACACCGGAAATGAAGGAAAAAAAAATCATTCCACTGTCATTCTAAGTCATAAGGATGTTCTCCATAACATTTAATTTAATAACTGGTGTAAAAAAAGCAACATTTTTATTTAAAGGAATCATTAAAAAGAAGTTTTGCCAGTTAATTGGAATACATATAAAAATCTCGAAAAAAAGAAAGAAAAGAAAAGACAGTTGGTTCGTGCATCGCATGATTTATCCACCTACACGAGCACGCAGCTCAAACTGCGATGTTATCTTGAAAGCAGGATCACCACAATACCCCCCCCCCCCCCGGGAAGTGCAGCAGGCACTGGAATTAGAGGTAACAAGGGGTGAAGCGTCAAATCTGATCACAAAAGGTGGTGGAGTAGAATTCGAAGGCAACTTATGAGTCGACGGAGAAGGATCAGGTACTGATTGCTTTGAAGATGAAACTGCAGCTGATGGTGGCCATGTGATTGGTGCAGATTACTGATGAGAATTTTCGAAGAATGCGGGCTTCAAACGATCAAAGCTGATCGCAGATTCTTTTCCGTTCTTCTCAATTGGGAAAATTTTATCTGTACGTCTGAGTACACAGTAAGGACCAACATTCGGTGCCTGCAGGGGGTTTCTTAATTGCGTCGTGGCGCACGAACACATGAGTGTAAGATTCCAAAATGATGATGATGAAAGTAGGATTACCACAGCTGCATTAAAAAGCAGAGACACATTGAAAGATTTCACTACATGTCATCATGACTATGAAAAAAAAAGTTCAAGGTTATAAATTCAGTTGTCTGTTACTAAGCAAAAATTCAAACTCAAAACCATGATTCTTTAAAAAAAAAAGTGATAGTGTTCTTTCTAAAACTTTCTTGCATAATCTCTATTAAAGGTATTATCGCAGAGAATGCCTTGAATGATACTGGCGTATAATAGTTAAGAAATACTAATCTTTGTCGTGAATTTAGCATTTTTATTGAACTTATTGTGTGAATCTTAGCGAGTGTTTTTGTCTATCAATCCGTGGTATTCGATTAATAGCATCCAAAAATAGAATTTGGGTTTCAGACCCGTTTTTCCCAATTGACTGGAAAAAAACTGCCCTTGTAGTCCCAAAATTCCATACCAAATTTGAAATATTTATTGTGTTTGATTATTTTGTTGTTGAGTTATTACGTTTACGCTTTTCTGAAAGTGCAGATCGATAGACGGTCAATCCCTTTTTGGACTTGGTTCAAAATTTGATAAGTTATACACAATGGGTGTTAAATAAGTGCATCGAATTTTATCATCCAGACTTCTTCGTTTTGCAGTTATCGTGTCAACTTACAATGAAATAACCGGACGTACAGATTTCCTTTGAACGGAATTTGCTTGAAGTTTGACAGAAATCTATAAATTTAGTTTAAAGATCGAATACCGAATTTCATCCATCTAGCTCAAAGCACTTTTGAGTTATCTTTGTCACATATAAACGAAATTTTTCAAAAATGGGCTTTTGGAACTCAGGATGTTCTAAAACGTGGAGATTCGTCAAAATCTCGAATTCGAATTTTTTGACGATTACAATTTTTTCACTATACTTCGTACAAGAGAAAATAACAAAAAAATTTTTTCTTTCGGAATGAAATTAAAATGTTACTATTTCTTTGCAAAATTTTCAAAAAAAAAAACAAAAAAAAACCCTGGGCGATTACTGTTAAATCTGCAAACACTTTTTACAGACAAAATCGAATATAATACAGATAGAAATGAACCAGGTAAGTTTTTAATTTTACAACCAATGCTACCACTTAAGAACTTTCCCTCAAAGACTTAATGTTAACTTAATTAATTCTTTCATAGAGACGTTTCTTAAGGTTTCTGTGAGTTCAAGAATCTTCCTGTGTCAGATGTTAATGTACAGAAAAGTTCCCAAATTGAAATTAATTAAGAGATACCTGGGGACAACCATTTCCCAAGAATGTGTGAGTGGATTGGTGACCTTGACTGTAGAAAATAAGGCTCTCAATGTCATTTGTACAAGCGCCATCTTGAGAGATTTTTACAGATCGAAATACAAGAAAAAAAAACTTTGATGTTTTGGGTTTTGTTTTTTCCTTAATTAGGGTAAATAAGGATTCATAAATCTAATATAAGAAGATTTTTCATCTCATCTTATTTTCAATGATAAATGAATAATTTAATATTCATTTGTCAAAATACTATATGCATAATGCATAAATTATACTAAAATGTAACTGTATCAACTTTACTGTATTAAACAGTTTCGATTTGAATATAGACATATGACTTTTTCTGGTCAGTTACTGCGGATTATCTTTTTTTATGTGCAATTTATCCATTTACAATCATAAAATACATTAGGTATGTGATTACGTATGGGATGATCTTTTAATGAAAAAAAAAATTTTTTTTGTTAAATTTGTGTACAGAATTTTTTAGATCTAGCTCTCTTCGTTTTGTAGTTATCATGCCTACTAATAGTAGTTATCATACCGATGAACAGACGGATTTCCTCTGAACGGATTTTGTTCAAAATTTGACAGAAATCTGTTATTTTGGTGTAAAGATCACATATCAAATTTCGTCCGTCTGGCTCAAAGTGTTTTTGAGTTATCTTTGTCACAGACAGACGGACATTTTCCAAAAACCTTTTTTTCGAACTCAGGGAAGTCTAACATGCGGAGATCCGTCAAACTCTGGAATTCGAATTTTTTTTACGATTGCTGTATTTTCTCTGTGCTATGTATGCGATAAAATTAAAAAAAATTAAATTTTGTTACTTCACTTAATTATTGTGTTTTCAAAACTATAGCGGAAGTAATAAATGCCATCAAAAACATAACTTGTAAAAAAAACCAAGTCTCGCAACTCAATTCTTCTGTCGTAAAAAGTTGTGAGATGAGATCCATGTAATACCAAGTCGGTCAATTTATTCAGTCCCTACTTAAGGGTCCTTCTGTCTTAAGTTATTACATAATTAGCTAACCTAACAACATCTTATAGTGACCATATCAATATTAAAAATCTTTTATGGTTTAAATAAATAGATTGACTTGGCCATCGCATGAAAGCACAATGTATCTTTACATTAAATTAGATTACATTAGCATATTATATTAAATTAGATTGTTTAGTGCGATTGCCAAGTCAGTCTATTTATTTAAACCATAAAAGATTTTTAATATTGATATGGTCACTATAAAATGTTGTTAGGTTAGCTAATTATGTAATAACTTAAGACAGAAAGACCCTTAAGTAGGGACTGAATAAATTGACCGACTTGGTATTACATGGATCTCACAACTTTTTACGACAGAAGAATTGAGTTGCGACACTTGTTTTTTTTTTTTTTTACAAGTTATGTTTTTGATGGCATCTCCTTTCTTTTTGTAGATAATCCTTTTCTTATTTTTGTATGTAGTCTTCCTCTTTCTTTTCTGGTACTACTTCTTGAGCTTCAGTTACAGTTTTTCTCAAAGCCCACTCCCTGTCTCTATGGGTTTTTCTCGTAAGCTTTGATGTTACAATTTTTGACAAATCTGGACGGCAAATGCTTCTTAGTCTGTTGTATTCACAAATTGAGGATTCTTGCACTTTAATACTTCCAAAGTCGACATTAATTAGATATAAGCCCTTCAGACTTATAACTCTCGAAAGTGCCATATAAACGTGACCGGATGTGAATACTGAGGCACCGATATCCATCAGTGCATTATTTAGACCTAGGCCCTGACTTTTGTTTATAGTTATAGCATAAGCTATAGATATCATACTTTGAAGATCAGTTTGCTTTTCTTCTACCAGATTGATTCTCTGAAAAACACCCATTGCGTTTGCAGCTTCCAAGCTTCAAATTGAATTATTTCAAATTAGATATTGTTACAAACCTGTAATTTTGCTTCCCAGTGCGAATAGTGTCATCATACGAAAGACCGTTTTACAGTAATCTGTATTGGATGCTGTCGGATGCCGAACCAGTGATCATAGAGCTTGGTGATAAACTTGACCACTATTTGGCGACTTGGCGACGAATTTGCCGACAAAATGGATAATGCTCGAAACTTCGAGAAATTTATCGATCCGTCCATTATTACACGCATATTTTAGTTTTTCCTTGATTTATATACTAAACACTAATTGTATTCTAAATTTGAAGCTTCTATGTCTGCTAGAAGTACCTTAGAATTTTGATGATCGGTCAGTCAGCCAGTCAGTGACAAAATTCGCAAACTTTGACTAGTTATATTTCATGAACTAATGGTTCAAATTTAATGAAATTTGAAATATACCGTGTTTATATAATGCCTGCTTGCTTACTGAAAATTCAGGCTTCTAGTTTTATCCACAACGAAGTTATAGGGGTCGAAATTGGCCTGAACTGCTTCGAGAAAAGGATAGTACGGCCTTGCCGCTTGTTATTGGTCGACTTGGCATTACCGTGCCCCCAGATAAATAAAAAATAAATGAAATTGGAAACAGTCATCCGAAGCATCATAGCACGATAATGTTTTGCTTAATTCGTCCATCTTTATTTTTTTTAAAATTTACTCTTAATTATATAGCAGTGTTGACATATATACAGGGTTTTGCCGAATTCGACTGACAATTCAGAAGGGTAATAGGAGGCATCAAGGGGATAAAGAATCACCATACAACATGGGGTCCCAAACGACGTTTAGGGGGTAAAAATCGCAAAAATATAAGGAGTCGGTAAACTTTTGGGAACTGTAAAAAATTAATTAAAAAATAACAAAAGGTGTTTCAACTATGAAATTTTTTTAAGTGAAAGCACATTCTTAAAGGCTATTTTTCATGTAAGTAACATGCCGATTTGATGAACCAGGGGGTCGTAAATTATTGAAAACGAAAAAGTAATTTAGAACACTTATCTTTAAAAATATTAAAACTTTAAGAAAATATAAGGAATTTTATACTCCTTAATTTGATATAAATCTCTTGTGTGAAAATTGAGGAGGTTTTAAGATATTCAAGAAAAACTAAAATGTTTGCCTGGAAACATCGCTGCAACATTGGTACCGATGTTTACTGAGGAAATTGCGAAATTCGAAAGGTTAATTTAAAGAAGTGATAGTAGGCATTAAAGAGATGAAAAATTATCATAAAGCATAGGGTCGCAGGAGACGTTTATTCTGTGAAAATCGCAAAAACAGACATCGAAGAGACAATTAGCCTGGCGAAGAGAATGGCCCTAAGAACGCAAGCATTTGGAACAAGGTAGTCGAGAAGAAGACGTTTTCCCGTATCTGAATTTTCCATGCGTTCGAGAAATATAAAAGCTGCGAGCATAGCAGAATTGCTGGCTCGGGGAATATAAAAGCAGCTTATATTCATTAAAGAGCAGTGCAGAATTGTTAGTCGATAACTTTTATTCGCAAACCACATGTTAGATTTCACGAATGACGAATATGCGGATATGCATTTAATTTACGACCGAGTGAATGGCAATGAACGGCTAGCACAAAGAATATACCAATAGCAATATCCAAGTAGGCGTTGTCCACACCACAGCACCTTTGCAAATATTAATAGACGGTTGCGGGAGACAGGATCCTTCAAAATAACGACGCCAAATACAGGGATCGAACGCCTCAGTGGCGCAAAGTACCTTGTTTTCTTGCAGCACGTCCTTCCGGATTTACTGCAGGAAATACCGGTTATTGCACACCAGAACATGTGGTTAATGCATGGTGGTGCACCAGCGCATTTTTTTAATTCTGTGCGTAACTAACTAGATGATACATATCCCGGGACGTGGATTGGACTTGGCGGACCTGTTGATTGGCCTCCAAGTTTCCCGGACCTTAAACCCTTGGATTTCTTCTTCTGGAACCATATAAAATCTCTTGTTTATCAGACTCCTTTGGATACATTGAAAGATCTCGTAGCACGGATCGTCGTCGCTACTGGAGAAATCTCAAGCACACCTGGTATGTTTGAGCGCGTCTGGTGGTCCTTTAAACGTCGGTGTCAATTGTGTAATGACCTTCGCGACCGCAACATTGAGCAATTTTTATAAAAGTTTCTCATCGTCTCTTTTCTTATGTTAAAATCTCCGTGCTGAAAATGTATGCTGTATCTGTATTTCAGCAAATAAATTTTCACCGTCGTTTGCGAGTTTATATTTTTTTGAAAATTCTTATCGCCTACTATTACTCCTCAGAATTTTTCCCGATAGAATTTTGCAACACCTTCTGTAAATATTGGTGCCGATGTTGCAACGATGTTTCCCGGCAAATATTTTAGTTTTTCTTGAATATCTTAAAACCTCCTCAGTTTTCACACTACAGACTTATATCAAATTAAAGAGTATAAAATTCCTTATATTTGCAAGCTTTTATTTTTCTTAAAGTTTTAATATTTTTGCAGATAAGGGTTCTAAACTACTTTTTCGTTTTCAGTAATTTACTTGGTTTATACGCAGCAGTGTTCGCTGAACCATCATTGTGGAGCCACTTTCAGTAGCCCCTTGGTTCATCTGGACTGTCAGTTGCTCAATAGTTGTATGTCTATTCGCCCAAACGTATTTCTGTAGCCGTCGTTCACCTCTGCCATCTATGGCCCGTGTTGTACGACATTCGCCACGTTGCTGATTTTGGATAGTGCCATTTTGCCATGCACGGTATACTTTTACCACGGCAGCCGGCAAACAAGTTACAAAATAAGCCGCTTCGGAAATGTTTCCACCCTTGGTCCGAAAGTCAATAATAATGCCACTTTTGGACGTCGGATAAATCGTTCCGTTTCTGCATGACTGCAAAAACTGAATTGTTTTTCGAATGCCTACACACTTTATATAACCAAAATTCGTTGATAACACGGGCCTTCTGCAATTATTTAACGTTGACGTCGAAAGTAGGCGATGGTCACATTAATATGAGTGGACTGTGTAACTTCATATCCATGTTACTTTGAAATTCCTAGATATTAAAGATTTTCTACTTTTATTGTCTCACTTATACTTCGTCCTTTTGTGCATGAAGCAACTTTATAATGACATGGATTCCGTAACATCATGGCAATATTAAAAATGTAAATGTGTGGTTCATATATGTCTTCTTATAAATCTAGTGGAATTGTAACTTCACTTTCTTATACGTTGTTACAAAATTGTTTTGTTACTAATTATTGCAAAAATCATTTGTCTTTGTATGCCTGACCTAGACTTAAAGTTTGTATAATTATTTTTTAAACACCCTGAATATATTTTTAAAAAGATCGCGGAAGGTACTGAGGTTTCAGTTAACGAGCCGTCAACAGGTGCCATGGAAAATATTCTTATTTATTTTCACTGTACCCACGTTTATTTTTAAATGCAAAAAAATCTTCAACATTCATTATCTTTGCTAAATGCTCTAAATATCCAAATAATTTACATCAGATAATTATAGAATCAATTTATGCTCATGTAATGCACCTCGAATGATCCGTGCTTATTAATTTTGGAATCCTTCTTTCACCTTACAGAAGAAAAAGGAATCTGAAATCATAGAACAACCTAAGACAATGCCCATTTAGATGTTAGATGATATGAGTGGTTATGTCTGATATGCGAATGTGACATCACGGGATTTGAGTCCGTTTCCTTGTTCATTATTACCGTATTCGATTGACTTTTTATGTGTTTATTTACATTTAATATTTTTAAATTTATGTTCATTTGAATTTTAATTAAATTTATGTTCATTAAAATAAGTGCTGTTTCGTTTAAATTTAAGATGCTGAAATCTTAGCTATCAAAAACCAAACAATAAAAATTTTTAAACACAAAGTATTTTATGTTTGTGTTTTGTGTTTCGTTACGTTCTTTGTTTTGTTCGGTATCGCTTTATAAGGTAGGTATAGCATCGTAAAATATATGAACTGAGTTAGAAACCTTAAAGACCAAATAATATTAGAACAATAAAATAAATAAATGCATCATAAAACAACCACAGTAAGCGCAATAATTTTCCTTCAATAATAAAATCAATTTCAGGCGAAATCATATCACGAGCTCAAAATAACATTATTTTATAAATAAAAGCACCACTCGTATTTCCTTAATTATAAGATGAAGTTAAAAATAAAAATTGATCAAAAAAGGAAAGGAAAAATGATCAAAAGTTTGTTCAAGGAAATTCATGTGACAGCAAAAGGAAAAGAACGAACTGAAAAGAATATACAAGTTATTTTGCATAGCTCTACTCAGAAATAAGATGGTGAAATAATAAATATTCAACTGAAAATAACGATAAAATATCTGTCCTGGAGTTTTTCTAAACAATTCATGTTAAAGTAATGACGCATTCCACGAAAAAGTGATGCTGTGTATGCATCTGTAAGAAACCAAGGAGTGGTTCTTCGAAATTGAAGTTAACCAAACGATTTTGACTCGACAGCTAACTGATACGAAACAGTCGTGGGCTAAGATATCAAATCAAGATTGTGGCTTTTATTTCCATGAACGTGCACTCGTTTTTTATCGTTTTCGTTCTTTCTTTTTTTTCGATCACATGACTATCAACTGATTTAGTTTTGATTCATGAATAATTTTTGTCGATAACGAAAGCAATAAAATCATTTTTATTTTTTAAAAAAATCCCCGATTTATTTTTTATTCAAAGATATTGTAATCGTCACAAAATTTGATACGTCTCAAAATTCTGAAAATTTGATTTTGAAAGTTTGACTTAGAAATTTTAAAATCGAATTTTAATTTATCGAATTTTATAACTTTTCAGATTTTAAAAGATTTACTGTGGATTTATGTTCATATATCTGTCAAATATTATACAAAATACTTCAAATACTTTTTGGTCAAATATACAAAATACTTCAAAGGAAAGTCTATTTTTCTGTCTGTATGAAGATTGACAAAATTTCGCCTGTTGTCTTGCTTCTGTAATTTTACACCTGTATATAATTTCGGATTCCTTAACTCAAAGAAAAGAGTTTTTATGTGATCGTGTATGTGTGTGCGCGCACGTCTGTCTGTGACTGTCTGCTTGTCGGTGAACTGTGATAACTGAAAATCCCTTTGAGATAGATGGATGAAAATTATTACATGCGCTTCAAAACCAGGTTTGGAAATTTCTATCAAATTTTGAACTAAACCCATTCAGAGAAATTCGGTCAGTCCAGCTGTACATTTACAAGCAAATATAATTTCTATAAACGCCAAGAGCTAGACAGATAAAATTTAACATACAAGTTTTGCATCTGAAATGTAGATCCTATCAAATTATGAACAAAAGCCATTCTGCAGTCTTTGTTTTTGCATGCATTTAAACGTAATTGACACAAAAACGCAATGATTTTAATAAATGAAACGTGGGCATGTCTTTCGATTGTCATTGCAGTTCTACGTCAAATTTTAGTTCCGACTGGGCAGAAAAAATTAGAAGTCCAAAATACATATTCAGTTAATGGGTATCTGGGCGTTAACTGTATGCTGTTTAAATAAAAGAATTTGTCTTTTGAATAATGAATAGAATCTCGTGTCTTGAATTTTGAATTTGATTATTAAATATGGATATTGTCTGAGCAGACTATATTATATCTAAATTTCATAAGTTTATAGAAACAATCAAATATTTTTCCCAACAGAAAATAAAAACTTATTATCTCTTACTTTTGAATTCTACGCCGGTATTTTGATTTGACAGACGCTAACTATTTTCAAATGAAATTTTGAATGAAAAAAATACCTCATCATAATTTATAGCATCACTAGCAGTACCCGCACAGCTTCTATCTAAGAGAAAAAATTAGCTTTAGACTTAAATTTAGCTTCCACCCGATATGACATGGGGATGTAATGCGGGATCAAAAAAATATTTGGAAATTATCGAAAATAACTACAAAACAATTTTTTATAGCACATATTCAGAAATATTTAGGGCTAAGCTTTTATATAAAGTCATTTGGCGCCTTGAGAGGTTGGCAATTTTTCGTTGTGCTTTGCTTGGGGTTACATGGCCGCCATTTTTTTAACGTTTCTGTATGCTATTGTATTCCGATCTTTCCTGTTCATTTCCCTTGATTTTTTCCTGCTGCACATTTTCCTTCTGCTTACTTTCATTATTCTCGATTAAATTTCTTTGCGTGCATTTCATTTTACTACATTTATGGACTTTATTTTCTATATTTCCGTTAATTTGCTGCAGCGTTCCTCGGAACCTTAAGATTGGAAACTCCATTACTGCCATTCGCGCCAAATTCAGCCATTTCGCTAAAATTTGGTGATAAACTATTTTTTGGGTGAAAAGTATTGTATATCAATGCTGCTCCATACTTAGACTGTTAAAATGGTTTCAATTTTCCCTTGTAAACAACACATGCCTTATGATTCATCTTTCCATTTTAAAGCTGGGCTAGGCTTTGATATATAGTCATTTTGCGCCTTGCGAGGTTGCCAATTTTTCGGTGGCGCTTTTGCTACCGTTACCCTATAGCTGCCGTTCTTGCCAAATTTGGCAATTTCGATAAAATTTGGCAATAAATTGTATTGGCCAAAATGACTATATATCAAAGCTGTTCCTAAAACTGAACAATATGGATAGATTATAGACATTGTTCCTATTGAAACCGAGGCACCATTTCTGTAATCCTGAGTGGAGTACACCTTTTCGGACCAAATATCAGAAACGTTTGTTCTTTCACTTCTCCTGTGTCTCAAATTTAAATGTCTTTCTCTGTCAGCAAACAGGTGAGATTCATTCTGTCTCTGTAATTCATTTGCAGTACGATTTAATTAGAGACAGTTATTTCGCTCGGTAGAAGACTCTCCTTTGAAGAAAGTGTGGCCATTCTTTCTCTGATATTCATTAATCTAACGTTTCTTTCCTCTATATTTTCATTATCGCCCAGCAAAAGAAGCGTTTTGGCATTTAATGTGCTCCGACCAAGGTTGAATTTCCTTCTTTTGAGGATAATGAGATTTGAACTTGAGAGAAGTAGGAGATTGGGATTTATAGCAACAATGGCTGTTATCCCCTGTTTAAAGATGAAGTTTCAGTCAGTTAACAGTAACAAAGTAGTTGAGATGATGAGATTTAGTTCATATTCGAGATTCTAAAGTTCCAGTGAAAAGAAGAGGTATAAAAAGGCAGATAGTTGCCGCAAAACGGAATGGTTATAAAAGAGTTTTAAAAAAAACACCAAGTCTCAAGAGAATGTGATCAATAAAGTTAGTAGATATTGAAATGCTTCATCGCTTGAAGATAAACTTGCAGATTGGTCTTGTTTGCAGTTATTTTCCCCAGAATATTTTTGAAGGAAATATCTTGTTTATCTAACTGTAGAAAAGTCCACAATTTCTCTCTATAATATGTATACTTTTTGCACGAGAGAATTATGTGTTCAATATCATTAATGCTATTACATTCGTGACAAAGGGGACCATTTTGAAGGTTAAAACAATTCAATAGTCCTAGTGTTATAATTGTTTTGCTGATTAGTCTGGCCAAAACAGCATCTTCCCTTCTATTTTTGGACCAGGAAGACAGTGTTTCAGTGCTAGGAATGTCGCCTAAAGAAATGAAATATTTACTGTTTCTATAATTAGTGATTGTGATCTGATGCGTCTCTGAAAGAGGGCTTGAAATAATATCTTCAGGAGATATCCATTCAATCCAAGGTGCATTTTCTGTAACTTCTTTGGCTAAGCGATCTCCAAGCTCGTTCCAGATTATATTCGAATGACCAGATACACAAAAAGAAGAATATATATATATTTTTTATTTAGCTTTGTTAAAGTTTCAACTTTGGATGCAATACGTTGAAGAATTTTTGGCGACTGGATAGAGATATTTTTCAACAATGTGAGAGCAGAGTAGCTATCCGTAAGAATCAAACAATTTTTTTTCCAGGAACAACGAGAAAATCTAGTGCTTGAGCAATGGCTAAACTTTCTGCAGTAAAAACGGAATGGGCAGGATGGACTCGAAACATGAATTTTTGGATGGAAGAAAAACCAGCAATTGAGGTGTGCTGGAGAGTTTTGGATGCATCAGTAGCAATAATAAAATGATTAGGAAAAAAATTCCGAATGCATTTATTAAATTAGCTATTAATTTCAATCAAAGGTATATTTTTATTTTGAAATTTAAAATCCATTAGAAAAAATTCAAAGTGATTAGAGTTAGTCGTTGGGTTTTCAGGCAGGGTGATAATTTGGTTGGTAGAGGCGTTTAACTTTTTGAGAATAAACGAAATGGATTTTTTGTCTTTGGTAGTTAATTGAATTTCTCGATTATTATGGGAGAAGTGAGGAATGTATACCATTAGCAATATGCGTAATAAAAAACTGTGAAACTGGTTGCTTGATTTTTTCTGAAAGAATTTCCTGAGAAGCAATTTTCAGAAGGACAACATTCGGAGTCCATTTTGGGAGGCCTAAAGCAATTCTCAGAGCTATAGTTTGGATAGTGTTACATGCCTTAAACTGAGTCTCGGAAAACCTGTTGATTATGGTACAACCATAGTAAAATATGCTGAAAATGCTATTATTTTTGATATTGATAATATCTTTAGTTCTGGGACCATGAAATAATGAGATTTGAATCGCCATTTAAAATCAGACGTAAACAAAGAAATATATCGCATATGAATACCAACAGTTCTTGCTATTTGCACATGAGAAGTATAAGATTTCCACTCACGCACGGATAAGCGCAAAGCACAAATATTGCTGCTTTACGCATGCACGAATCGTAGCAGAAAAATAATTAAAATCGCAATTATATAACTCTTTTTTTTATTTTGACACGATTTCAATATACAAAAACCTTCCCCAATAAATACCCTACAAAATGATGCAAATATTTCCAAAATTGGTTAAGTATTTCTCGAGTTTTTAGGGTTTCAAGATACAGACGCTTTCAGGAGACAATGTATAGATTATCTATCTCTATTACATTTGAAAAGATGCTTCAGCGATTATTTGGACAGCTTTGGAAAAACTTATGAATTTGCAAGTTTCTTCTAAAGTCAATATTTTGGCACCTGATTTCTTAAGACAGAAGACTGATTTTATGCAGAAAAATGAGATTTAGGACAGAATTTTTATTTATGGTCTGATTTAAGCGAATCTTAGAATTTTGATCAGTCTAATAATTGTTTTGATGTTTGAACAAACTCATAGGAAATGTTTTTTGGAAATCATTATAATGACATTAATATGATAAAAACTGTATGCATTTATATTTTTTTTCGTGCAATCCACTTGCTTGGCTATCAACTTACGATCTCCGTTACTCTCCGGGAAAGGAAAAAGCCTCCAGTTTGTAAACGCTAAACCGCTCTGTAAACATACTTCTTGGATAGATGTTTGTATTCTTCTATAACTAGGACAAAATTCCGGTGATATTCAACATAAATTGTCAGCATGTCCTTGTTACAGAAATGTTGTATTTTTATGTCAGAAAACACACAAATGCAAGCACAGAATTTTATTTTTTTGCTTAGCATTCCATCAAAAATTATAAATGTTCAGTTCAATTTCTTTTCTTTATTAGTCAATGTTGCAACTATCGACCACTGAAAGTGAATAACATAATGCAAGATTAACAAATTTCTTCGAAATCATGATAATTGTATTGGATTGGATTTGTAATATTTAGTGGCACAAGAGCCAATTCTGGCTATACTGCGTCAGTCATACTGTGTATAGTTAAAAAATACTTCTTATATTAATAAAAATTATTTAAATGTGAAATTGAATCAAAATATATTAATATATTTGAATGTTATTTTATAATAAAAATGGCAAGAAGTAAAATTACAAAGCCAAATGTTAGATAAAATGGTAAAAACCAATAGCTTCTAAAAACTGAAAAACATTTTGTTGCGGATGTTCGTCTACCAGCATTCGCTAGTCCATTGATGAGCAGTTAAAATATCGTTAATCATGAAAACTAAAATCGGGATAGTCGATCAAAATATGAACAATGCTTAAATTTTCTAAGCAATTTCAGCAAATAGGAGCTCTTTCGCCTAGTAAAAGAGTTAGACGGGTGTGACCAATACGGAGTCTAATCACATGATAATTGGATGATGTATTATTAGACAAATATTTAAATATGATAGTTTTTCTATACAGAATAAAATAGTATTTCTAAAATAAATGTTTTCATGATTAGTCCATCTAAATTTAAAAATAAGTATATCTCCACAAATGCTGAAAAGTGAAATTTGGTTTTTGCACAAATGAATATAAGAGAAACATTTTACTGACTGACACTATTGTACTATGAAGTATATATAAAAATGTAATTTTTTAAAACTTTTTAACATCAATCTCGACTGAAAGCAAAATATTTTCATACTATTTGCCCATATTGTTTAATAGAACTTTTTAAGTGAAAATGTATGCCTAGTTGCAATATTTAGGGAATTAAAAGCTTGTTTACTTTTTTTAGGATATTCTACATAATCTCTACTAATACCAAAAAGGAAAATGTATGTGTATATTTCTGTTTCTCTATCTCTCAGTGTGTGTGCGTTGACGCTCAACAGATCAGCCTGTTTGCCTTACAGTAACGAAATTTGTAACAAATATATCTTGGAGGAGGAGATGTGCATCTAGGAGCCATTTCTTCTGAAATTTTAATTAAATAAAAAGTAAGCTGAATTCTTGAATTTTTCCGTAATATCTTTCCGAGATTATCATTGCACAAAAATAATTTGCATACCATTTCAAAATTTAAAGACATCTTTTAATATATAATTTTAATAGCAATAAATTTGTTCGAATTTTGTGAATTTTTAATTTTTTTATGTACGAAGTATAGAGAAAATATTGCAATCATCAAAAGACACGAATTCGAGATCTTCACGAATCTCCATGTTTTAGACCTAATTGAATTTTAAAAAAACAAAACATTATTGTAAAATTTCGACTGTTTGCCTGTAACAAAGGTAATTCAAAAACGCTTTTAGTTAGTCGGATGAAATTTGGTATACGGTCTTTACATCAAATTTGGCGACTTCTGTCAAATTTTCGGCAAAATCCGTTCAGAGAAAATATATGTGCTCGGCTCTTTGAATGTATTTTAGCACGATAATTACAAAACGAAAAGAGAGCTAGACGGATTATAGTCAGTACACAATTTTAGCATCTTTAGTGTAGACATCTATCAAATTTTGAGCCAAATCCAATAAGGCTCTAACCGTTCGACATTCTATACTTTCAGAAACATATAAACGCGATAATTCAAAATATGCAACAACTTAAATATATCAAATTTGATTTTGCGACCACAATTGTACTTTTTCGTCACATTTTTTTTCAATCAGTTGGAAAAAGCGTTTTTTAAACACAAATTCAATTTTCGTATACTGTTAATCCCATGCCAGGTATTAATCGCCAAAAAACTCGCCAAGTGTGACAGAAAGATTCGGTAAAAATGCTAAATTCATGCCAAAGATTATTTCGTAAGTATTGTACTCCACAGCTATACAAGCTATTCTCTGGGCTTTATTAGAGAGTATGTGAAAAAGTTTGAGGGAGATAATTCCCGCTAGTTCATTTATTTATTTTTTACGTAATTTCTAACAATAAATTTTGTTAAATTCAAACCGTTTTCTTTGTTTCATCAAATATTTAATCGCATGATTTCTTCCAGGATTGAAAGGTAAAGAGAAAGGGTATTTTTTAATATTTGCATATTAGTTTGCAATACGAAGGAAAAAAAAAAAGACTAAATTACAATTTTTTGAAAATTACAAGTAGATGAGCTCGACATTTACGTTTTTAATTGCACTTTAATGCCTTGGAATATTCTCCACTAGCCGCCTTTGGCGACCAGCCGGTTCGCCAGTATTACCGCTCGCTACAATTTTCAATTAAATATTTTAAGTAACTGGTCTCTTAAAGGATTCTCAAACATAACATTTTTAATCTTCAAATTTTGATAGCTATACCAAACTTATACTGTTTAGATCGTTTCGTTGAATTTACTATATATATTTTGGTATTTTGTTGCCATTTCCGGTAAAACTTCAACTTTAATTAGAAATGTAAATGACGAAATTGCAATTAATATTAAGATATTTTTTAATAAAACCGAGCGTTTTATTTTATTTATCATCTTTATTGTTATTTATTAATTATTATTATTATTTAATGTGAGTATTGCAAACAGAATCGCTCGGTATTTAAGTCTTATGTTAACTACAAAATATTTTTCATAGTTTATGTAATATCTCAAACAATAATTCAACAAAAATTTCTCAGATTCAGTATAAAATTCAGTTTTTAGTTTTGCTTTCAAAAGGATTGAAATGAAATCAATAATAATATTTTGTTCCGGTCTATAAATATATTTCAAAAATTATGAAGCCTAAATTTAATGCAGTAAGGTATCATATTCTGATAAATATTCTGGACACATCAAATTTTAAATAAATGAATGAATGTTCCTATTTTCCACGATCAACTAAGACTTATTCATGAAGTTTTAGATGTTCAAAATGTTGAAAAACTCACCATTTTCATAATCTTAAGCCAATTAATCTTGAGAAACCTGCGCGCTTATTGGCGTATTTTCTTTGAAAAGATCGATGAAAAATCTAAAATTATCTTTTTTTTTTATTGAATAGTGATATTCAAATTTTCATAACTCAGCCAGTTTAAGTGATTGGAAATTGAATCTTAAAAGTCAGTGATTTAGTTGATTGGAAATTAACTCTATGACCACCATAAAATCTGTGCTTTCTCTTGTGGTGTATGCATTCTCCTTAATATCCGCTCGAATAAAACATCACATACAAAAGTACTACATCAAACACATCAAAAGTAAACATAACATTTCAATAGTTGCCAAAAACAAAAGAGAGAAAAATGCAATTAATAAGCAGACGATATTTAGACTGGAAAATGAAATTATCTGAAATTAAAAACATGCGCAGACGATATTTACAAAAGTAAAAATATTCAAACCTGAAAAGGAAAATATATGAGTTATTCCATCAATAAATGCCATAAGTTTGTTTACATCTTCATTATTTTATCAGTCATGAAATATTAAAATGGATCCGGGACTGAATAAACACCCTGTATAGAGAGCGTAAAAGATCATAAAATAATTTTTCTTGAATTTGTTTTTTAGAAAAAATAATATTTCATATTTGTTTCATTTCCTACAGTCACTTGACGAAAATTATATTTTCGCAGATTTCATTTCCAAAAAGATTTAATTTATTTTCAGTTAGAGCTTTAATCAATGTGATGGCAACACTTTGAAAAAAGCTATTTTTTTCTCATGAATGCGAAACGTGCTTAATCCTCATTTTTATTTTTAACGAATTATTGAAAAACATAGTTAAAATATTTATTTAAAAATTCATTAAAAATAGAAATTTAATTTTAAGATTAAAACAGTAGTATCATTTAAAAGATAAATTTTTTATCTTTAACTTCATGTAAAAATCTTTTTTGTGCGGTAATATTTTCGGAAGTTATAGCAGAAACACGTCAAAATTTCGCTTAATTTTTAAATAAATAAAATTCTAGTTAAAAATTCGAAAAAATAACCCCCAGGTGCACATTCCCGGCCTCCAAGGTATACACGTGCCAAATTTGATAGCTGTAGGTTGAATGGTCTGGTCTGTAGAGCGCCAACACACACACACACACACACACATTGAGCTTTATTATAAGTATAGATATAGATATAGATATAGATTAAAAAGGCTCGTAGATACAGTATATGAGAGAGAACGTTCAAATAGAACTGCTTGAATGGTTATGACAAACTGATATTTAAAAATAGTCTTTTAATGGAGCCATTAATAGGAATTTATATCTAAGAGATTTAATTGAAAGAAAATGTAATCAATATTCTCATCGAACCAATTGGTCGATAAAGGAAGCTATTTAAGTGTATAAAAATGTGCCATTTCATATAATATTGAATAATAACGAAAAATATTATTTATGTCTGCTACTTGGATCAGAACACATCATCACATCAATCAGAACATCTCACCAACTCCGCTTTACGTTACAAATAAAGGATTGCAAAAATTCAGATAATACCTCCCACTTTCAGTTTAATTCGTCTTTTTTATAATTAAATAATTCATTGAATTCCTTTTAATGTGTGTGCACCATCCAAACACTCATAGCCGAATGAATAAACACTTTTGCTTACATTTGGAAATTATACAATAGGGAATCAATCATCGTTTATGCATTTTTGGTTCTGAGAAGCCAGCTTAATGCTTAAGACACTTAATTTCCTAGACAAAATCGAGCGAACTGCAGCTCTTTGTTTAAAATATGGCTTATAATTAGCTGGTTCGTGTTTTGCTGAGGATAGAAACAATTTCATATCTTTAATTAATATAGCATACGTTTTATATACTTTATTATTTTGCGTATGTTTCTGCAATTGTAAACAAACTTTGAAATATTTATATAATACCATTTATAAGATAACAAACGTACGAATAATTAAATATCAAAACAGCAGGTATTGATTATATGACGATAAGCGTAATATGTGAGAAGTAAAAATATATTTAATAAAGCATTCACCAGAAGCTAACACACATTCATATAAAATAAAGAATTTTTAAAATATATATTTAATATTTTTACTTAAAAATTACTTTTATATTAATTAATTAATGAAGCTATAGAAAGCTCTCTAATGGTTTTAAAGATTATTTTTAGCTAAATTAGAATATTATTTGCACCAAACGAATTTTAAATCTCGTAGCTTGTGGGAAAAAAAATAAAGAATATGTCAAACGATTTCAAAAATTCACTGAAAGCTAATTTATTCTGTAAATTATCAGCAATTTTTAAAGAATAATGCAGAATTTAAATAATGTTTAGGAATGTCAACTTCTAGATAAGCAAATAAAATGTTTTGAAATAATTATTAATATTCTGATTCCAAAGAAAGAACAAGAAAATATTTCCCGTTCATGAAAACATAGTTTTTAATTAAAATAAAATTAAATATTAAATTAATTATCTCGATATCTTCATTAAGAATTGTCTTTATGTTTCATAATATTCGTAAAAAATAATTTGAAGTAATTTTGTTCGTAATTTGAAATTTTATTGTTTTTGAGTTTCATTTCTGTTGAAAATTAAGCTTAGAGAAACATAATTCTTTTCCACAACATCTCCAAATATGTATTTTGGAGATGGTTCTTTTTTAGCATAACTGAATTCAAAGTGCATTTTCCTTATTTGCAGTAATCAAAAGTCTTCTTGGGAATGTCTAATCGTAATGAAATATTAAGAAGAAAATACTATAAAAACGCAGAGGAATTTTCGCTTCCAGGAAAATATTCTATGTGTGGGAATTTTAAATTCGTGATTTAAAAAGAAAAAGCTGAAATTTCATTACTAGCCTTGAAGGCACTAGAATTACCGGAAATACATGCGTAGGTTGAAAGGTTAAAATCTTTCAACATAATTTACAAATGTCAAATGTTTTTTTTATGTTAATTATAATTTATTTAGGTGATAATTATAAAGTATACAAGGCATTCATTATATTCTATATAAATATAAGTATTTGAATTTTATATTTATCAGAATAAAATTTATTACACTTTAAATCTACAGTGTAATTGATTTATAATTTCAGTTACATTAGTATTTTGTAGTAAAGTGATTCAAAAAAAATTTTTGAGACAAATTTAATCGTTTTTAATTGTGGTCCGATACTGAAAATAACGCCGATACTAGAATTCCACTTACAAACTTTCACGTCAGAGACCAGAGGATGAATATTTGACCGTCGACATCTGATTTCACATATACAAATTTTGTATGCGTGGCGGAATTTCGGCTAAATTGGGTTTCGATCTTGGATCAGATTTCGATTTTATAATAGAGAACCTACAACTAGGCCTTCACAGACGCTAGAGGTTATTTTAAATACAACGGCTGAAATTTATTTTCTTTCTCAGGATCAGGAAAGGCAATCAAAAGATAATTATTATTCCTATCCCTGATGTATCATTAATTTATTCCCATGACATCATAGTCACATGACAATAACTCAAATCATTTACCCGATAACAGCATACTGTTTTCTATTTTACAGTTTAAATTACATATCAAATGTGATTTATTTAAGTCTTTGCGTTTTTGAGTTATAACGTTTTGAAAGTATAGACCGACGGACTTTTGATCTTTTATTGGATTTAGCTCAAAATTTGACATGTGTCTATACTATAAATGTTAAATTAGTGTACCGAATGTTATTTATGTTTTCTTCATTTTGTAAACGTATTATTTATCTTTCAACCACTCTTCTATTTCAGCTTTATTCCTTTTCTGTCTGTCTATCTGTAGTAGAAGGTAGCCACCAACTTCACATCGCGATACAAGGCCAAAAGATCGAAAAAAAAATCCCTTCAATGGTTTTTATAATGAGACTTTGATAGAGATTTTTTTGACACGTGTCTGTTTATTAAAAGGAAATTTATGCATCTTTAAAAGAATGTTCCAAACATTAAGGATTTTTATCCCTTCACTCGGAGCGTGAGAACTTGCTGATTTCAGCAGTTTTACAGAGTGAATGTAGTATTAATTAAATAAAAAAAATGGAATTGGACCAGGGAATAAGAGATCATTTTAGGATGAAGTTTGTATGGGCTAAATTAAGTTAGAAATTTAGAAGTTAATTAGGGTTTTAATTAGATTTAGAGTTATCATTGCATATATCTTCCATGCCGATGAAAAAAGTTTCGGAGAAAGAATGAATTGTGCTAAGATTATTATATGCTTAAGAAAATTAACTTCTTTTCGAAATTAAAATTTCACTAAAACACTCAATTCTACTAATGTGGTAATTTCACGCCGTGAGAAAGCGCTCTGCATTTTTTTTTTTTTTTTTTTTTTTTTTATGATAGCCAGCAGCCAGAGTTCGTTCAGAGACATCAGCCGAGAAGGGTTGGACCGGAAATCGAACAGCGATGATCCTCTCAAAAAATTGCAATTGAAATTCTTGCGTAGAATTCCTCTGCAAATGTCCAACGTACCACGCGTAAGTGGGAAAGATTATTCTGAACAACAACACTTCCTCATTCATTCATTCCTTCCAAAATTTCACGGTTGTAAAAGTCACTTGTAGCTTAGAAACCTGACGTTTATCCAGCAAAATTAAACTTAATAAAACAAATTTTTAGTTTCTTGATATGTATTTCAGCGAAAACAAAATTGGATCATACTTTTCCGTGGAAAGTTTTCTCTTTCTAAAATATTTGTCCAGGTTCAGAAAATCTAGAATAGCTTATCTAAAAGGGCTGATAAACGATAAATCTTGTTTGTCGGCTCACTTACCAAGATAAAATGATCAAAACTTTCCTTTCTTAAGAAAATAAACTTATTTACCAAATTATCTTGCTAAAATCTAATGAGATAGAAGCAACTGAATGTTTAGTTAAGATGATAAGCAAATTTCAACAAGTCTATAAGCCAGTATTTTCTATTTGATCTGTAGTATCCAAGGCGTACACAAAATATAAGCATGATTCTAATTTTTAAAAAAAAATGGCCATATGATTTTTAAAGAATAATTTTGTTAGGACCCGAAAGAGCATATAATAAACAAACAACTTTTCTGCTTAATTTCCATTATTAAGAAATTCTTTAATCTTGTTATAAAGTTTTCTTTTTTACGACTTTCCTAAACATATTGCAAGGAAGAATAGTGTCTGGCGGAAAAAAATATTACGGAAATTGTTTTGTGTATGTACGGTGAAAGAATTCCAACATGTTGGAGAATGAAATCTGACACTTAATTCCATAAGAAAATGCGAAACACAGATAAGAAAGTATATCCAAGTTTTGTACGCAGAATAACATTTGTAGAAACTCACAGTACAAGCAGATACGAAACAGCAATAGTAATCAAAGTGCAACAAGAAAGCTCGCTCTGCGATCATTACTGCAAAGAGAGAATTTATTATTAATATGAGCGTTTCATCGTTAATATATTTCCAAGAAGGTATAGAATTTTTTTTAAAGATATCATATCTAGATTTCCAATAAAGATATGCCATAATTCTTGCCTTTTTCAGAATCTTCATTTCTTTCCAAAATTCTTAGCCAAATTGCCACCAAGTTCTTAGCCAATTCGGGGGTAATTGACCTGGCATTCATTCAATATCCCTTAAGATGTATCGGTACCTCTTTTAAGCAACGAGACTATTATTGTAGGAGATTAATACCATAGAATTCTTTTCTGCTTTAGAATCGCAAATTCTTTTGCTCTTTTTATTCGGTGAGTTTGTCAGAGATTACTACTTTTCAGTAACTAGCAATTGTATAGAATGACACTGATATTCCACCTTTTATGATAAAACTTTCGTTTCCTATATGCTTTGGGGAAATTTCTCACCTGGTTTCACGAAGATTGGATCTAAATTTTGGAAATTATAGTCTGGATGAGAATTTAAAAAAAAAAAAAAATTTTTTTAGCATCTATTATTATTTTATCTTGAAATTTGCTAACCTCTCTTCTATAACAGATTTGTAGTTTAGCTTCCAAAGAAGCTAGTTATTACTAGTTTGGTTTCTTTTGACATTTTTTTTTAAATTTTGAGTTTAAAATTTTCATTTTGTATCGAGTTTTTTCTCTCTCTCTCTATCTGTGTGTTTGTAGTATAATTTTGACAGTTAGGTGGCCGAAAGGAAAATACTTTCTAAATAAACTTCAATTTATTTTATCACGGGAGACATAATTTTTGCACAGGAACGAAAGGCGATGTGAACATTCGTACCCGAAGACAAAAGCGAAAGTGAAATTTTTTTACCCTTTAATGATTTTATTACGAGATTCTGATAAGGATTTTTTTTTTTTTTGGACTTAGAAAAGGGTGTCTTTGAAACGCCTGTTTTGAAGCAAGGGATATTTATCCCTTCGCTCGTAAAGTGGAAAAAAAAAAAAAAAAAAAGGAATTTTTAAGGCTCGTCGGCAAAATGTTTTTAAAAAAATGAATTGGATATCTTAACAGTAATACAAGCTAAAATTAAAAAGCACGTTTACCCGAAATGCGGAATTATAAACTAATTTACATCACTGATTTGTGAAAGACATTGATGTGTAAACAGGAAATTGAAAAGTAAAAAAATGAATGACGAAGAGAAGGTGGACAAGTCACATGCACCGCCATTTTTGTGTTAACTTGGTTTCCCGATATTGTTTATAGTTATTGAGGGAAATGCTAAATAAATTATTGTTTATTCTTTTTCTGTTAATTTTTTTAAAGCAAATTGTTACTTTCAATATGAAAATATAGATAAAAATGCCTTTAAATATACAGAATTCGCACACATTAAGATATGCGATTTATGGAAAAACTTAATAATCAGTGTACAAAAATGTGTACTACCTTCCTTAACTTTTGGGCGGAGTTAAAAATATCCCTGTCTTTTTGGTCTGCGGCGGATTTATAAGCCCAGATTTTGATGGAACAAGATGTTTTTATATTTAAAATGATTGATTTATCGATATGCAAATAAATTTAAGCTTGAATATGTAATATTTGCGATGCATTCTCCTTTCATAACGTTCATATTTTCTTTTAACATTTTTCACTTTTTCGTGAACGCAATATAGAGTAAGTGCTGTAATCATCAAAAAATTAGAACGCGAGTGCTTGAAGAATCTTCCACGCTTTAAACAACCCCGAGTTTGAAAAACACATTTTTAAAAACTTCCGTCTGTTTGTTTGTGATAAGAATAACTCAAAGAGACTTTAAGCTAGACGAATGAAATTTGGTATACGGTTTTCACACTAAATTTGTAGATTCTATCAAATTTTGAATAAAATCCGTCGAAAGAAAGTCTCTCTGTTTGACTTTCCAAATATAAGTTAACATTATAACTACAAAACGAAGAGAGCTAGATGGATGAAATTCGGTGCACAGGATTGACATTTTTAGCTTAGACACTTACCGATTTTCGAGCAAATGCAACAAGGGATTGACAATCTGTCGGTTTGTACTTTTTGAAACATGTAAAAGTGATAGTTCAAAAATTCTGTGACTTAAATATATCAAACATGGTATAGGATTTTATAACTACAAATGTAGTTTTGTTTCAGTCGGTTGGGGGAAAATGGATCTAAGATTCAAATTCGACTTTCGGATACTATTAAACGCATGGCAGGGATAAATCGCCAAAACACTCGCCAATGATAACACGATAGATCCAGTAAAAATGCTAAATAAACACCAAAGGTAAATATTTCGCAAGTATTGTACGGCATTTCCACGGAAGGCGTTTTCTTTGATAACACTTTTATTAGAGAGTGTGCGTGAAAGAAAGCTTTAAGGAGACCAATCCCCTGATTTATTTTGTGTTCGGTATAGCATCTTTCTTTATTTATTTATTTTGTATTAGTGAAAATGTCATTTGTTTGAATCTGATTTTAGTAAAGAATCTTGATTTGAGATTTTCTGAAAATTTTGGAAAGAGAAGATCCCAATATATAAAAAAAAAACTCCTTTACATCTAAAGTACATTGAAGATAACAATTATTATTATTATTATTATTTAAGAACTCTGCTAATGTACATGAGAATTTCTACTACAGGTATCGTTGCTAGAGTTAGCACTATAATATTCTATTTAGTAGGATACATCTTCTAGTTAAAATTAAATGAGCTAATTTAACTATTATAAATATTAAAAATTAATTATTAACATTTTTTATTTTTTAGTAATTAGTTTTTTTAAAAAAATATTAAAGATACTGATTATTTCCTTTGTATGTAGGCCTGTGTAATCTAACTTATATAAATTAAACTGAGATAAGTCAAGAAACTTATTAATTTACAAAATTAATAAGTTTTCAAAAATAAGTCTAGACAGAAATTCGTTACTCTATGTTTAAACATCGTCTTTTGATAATGTTTTAGGCTTGATTTATCCCTCCTGTCACTGAAAATGGTTTGATTGCATCAGCCATTTCATGATAATTAATCGTTGAAGTAACGATTCTTTTTTTTCATCATGAATTTTACAAAAAGAATGTCAAACCAAACACATTAATTTTTTAACAAAATAAAAATCTAAAATGCAGCATTGCCCAAAGAAATAATTTTTTTTTTCTTTTGCCATAATTTTAATATTGGTAAAAGTACGTAAGTAAAAAATTTATTGAAACAGTTATATTAATTTGAATTTCTATTGCCGCTGTAACGAAATATTTCATACAACAATAACGATAATTATTTGTATTTCAAATTAATTTTGAAAACTCAATTAATTAAACAAAAAGTTACACAGATGCGAAATTGATATTACTGAGAAAAGCTTTTGTACGAAAATATGCTCCGACATTTATGAATAAAAACATTGATTTTTAAATTAAGTTTTATTTAATTGTAAATGGAATTAAGATTTTTAAGACCCTTTTCAGTAGACATTTACAACTTAAAAAATAACCACTCGCTAAATTATTAACTTTTTAGTAAATACTATCATTTACTAAAAAGTTAATACTACTCATACAAAAATTTGTGCTTCATTAACAGAATTTTTAATCGTATTCCAATATTTAATATTTTATTCTCTTCTTTAATAAGTAATAAGATTCCAGAAACAACACTGAATTTTTCAGATGACAGTCCCTAAGTAAATGGAATAATATAAATTTTTTGTGTCTTCCTGTACAATTTTTTCGTGTGGTCTTCCTTATTTGTCACCGAACGAACCCTAATGAGGAATTAAGCCTTGACACTTTAATGAATTCGCCTCTGCACATCCGACCTCCAAAAGAGCACACAGTAGACGACACAACACACACTGTACGATTGCGCAATATTTAGACTCGCTTTTTAATTATTCATACCAACGAAGCATTTTCGTTTCCTGTTGGAATTGCTTGTCAATATCAAAGGACGCCTATACTCAGCACCAGGAAATCAGAATCTAATATTTGAATAATAATAGCATGAATGAAAAGCAGCAGGTGGTGCTTACTTTATTTAGTTGTTCTGCTCCTCTGTTTGGTTTGACGGTTGTTGAAATTTTCGAATGTTCGACACCTGTTTAGATTCAACATAATTGGATATGATTTAAAAGGATTTTTGATAATTCTTTCAGAATAAGAATCAGAATGAAATTCTGAAAGAATAATAGTTCCCACGTATTGTGAATTTTATTTTTGATTCCCTCTCCCCCACTGTTTTAGTGAATGTTGAGATTTTTCACAAATTTTACATCTGCCTGTATGTAAAATATGAAGAAGAAATTTAAGACACCTTGAATTGATCAAAAATAGATTGCTAAATTGGAATTGTTCTATATGAAGACTAGTTGCAAATAAATTTCGAGTTAAAATATGATACATTTCGAGTTACAGTTGAAATTAAATTCGGAGTTAAAATAACTCCATAAAACAGCGGGGATGTTCTTTCCAAAACTTTCTCACACACTCACTAATAAAGTTGTCATACCAGAGAATACTTTACATGGTATTGGCGCACAACAGGTACGAAATATGAACGTTTGGCTTGAATTTAGCCTTTTTACTGAGTCTGTCGTGCCCTCCTTGGCGAATTATTTGGCGATAATTCCCTGGCATGCGTTAATGGTATCCGAAAATCGAATTTCTGCTTCAGGCACGTTTTTCTCAACTAAGTGAAACAAAAATTTGACACAAAACTGCACTTGTATTCACAAAATCGCATATCAAATTTGATTTATTTAAAGCATTGGGTTTTTGAATTATCGCGTTTACATGTTTCTGAAAGCGCAGACTGACAGACAGTCCACCCGTAGTTGGATTAGGCTCAAAATTTATTTTTCGTCTATATTATAGATGTTAAATCTGTGTATTGAATTTTATCTGTCTAGTTCTCCTCATTTTGTAATTATCATATTAACTTATATACGGACAGACGGATTTCCTCTGTACATGTTTTGCTTAAAATGTGATAGAAATCTGCAAATTTGAAGACCATATTCAAATAATTTCCGCCGTATTCCTCAAAGCGTTTTTGAGTCATCTTTGTCGCAGGTAGATGGACAGACTTTATTAAAAAAGTGTGTTTTTCGAATTCATAGTGGTCTAAAACGTAAAAATTTGTCAAAATCTTAGATTTGTATTTTTTTTTTTTTTACTATTATTATTTTTTCTATACTACGTATACGAGAAAGTAAAAAAAATAAATAATGAATTTACCATTTTTTCATTGTTTTTTAATACTTTAACTAAAAGAATTAGCTATACATTATATGAAAGAAGAATAAAAATATGAACGATATGCGAAAGCACAGGAGGAAACTTTCTTACCTAATAAGGATTATTTCTCTCTTTCCCTCCCCACACCCGGATAAAATTATCGAACACGCACAAGATAATGAGAACCACGAGTACTCTTATTTTTATTTTCAGAGACTCACATAAGCACATTGCACTAAGTTTGACAATAAACAGCAATTTTAGAAACAAGATCATATACCAGATTTTATATGTCTATGTTTTCAAGTTATCGCATTTATTCGGAGAGAATTACAGACCGATAGGAAGTCAACCATTAGATGGATATAGTTCCAAATTTGATACATATCTACAAGTAGTAAATCTGCGTACCAAATTTAATTCATCCAGTTGTTTTACATTTTGTAATTATTATGCTTCTTTGTATACGGATAGCCAAATTTCCTGAGAACTGATTTCGTTCAAAATTTCATAGGAATCCACAAATTTTGTACTAAAACCCCCAAATCAAATTCCATACGTTTAGTTCAAACCTTTTTTGAATTATCGTTTTCACCGACAATTAAACGTAATCCAAAATTGAGCTTTTTGACTCAGGAAGACCTGAAACGTGGATATTTGTCAAAATTCCGAGTTCGGTGTTTCGACGATTGCAGTAATTTCCCTTTGTATACTTCGAACACGAGAAATTAGAGAGAAAAAAAAGAAATATAATAATTAGCAAATAATAAATTAAGATTAATAAACAACTTTTGAATAAACATGCTTGTAAAATTCATTACAACTTCTAATAAAGTAAAATCCTCCTGTATCAGTATGTCGGAAATTTTTTTCCTTTTTGGAACCAAGTTCATAAAAAAAATTAACTTATTTCGACAGAATAAATGTACTGTGAAATTTCTACCAGGAAAGATTATTCATTATTTCAGCATAAAACAGCCATAAGTTTAAGAAATATTTTATATTGTGACTTTAATTCGATAAATCCAGTTACACTTTTATATAATTTCTAGATATCTGTCTATTTTCAGAGAATGTTAAAAACTTTTTTGAAGAAATGACGAAATATTTCATAAAAATACCTTTAAGGTGAATGATTAAATTAGATTTAACTTTATGTAGATATTCTAAAAGACTATCTGAAACTGGCTTTTGTAAAGCAAAATATAAAGTTTCTCAAGAAGTTAATTAACTTTTGGTAATAAAAATATTTAGACTACTATTCGTTTCAAGATCCCGAAATTAGAACTTTTTGATGCTGTCACTTTGTTAAGGGCTGGTACGCAGAAAGAGGAGCAGTTATAAAATGACCTAATTCCAATAATCTAAGATCATCCTATTGCTAAATGTAAACATCTCCTCTTCCATCTTTCCTCAGACCCGGTTTTTGATGAAATGAATTCCTCCTGACGCATGTGCAGAAGAGTGGAGGATTTTAGAATATGAGACTGAACAGTAGAAAAGAATAATTAAATTCACTTATTTCATGTGAGAGCAGACTATTTCCTTGCATAATTTCCATCCTTAAGAAGCTTTTCATGTCCTGTAATCAGTTTTCTTTTCCTTTCTTTCTTTTTTTCTCTTCTTTCTTTAAAGAATGAGAAGAAACCAGTTGCACCGAATGTAAAGAATTTTTGAGCGAAAGGGAGACTGGTGATGAAATATAGGTCTTTCGCATCTCCATAATTAAGCAGCAGTGAACAGAATGGCGAACAGCTACCGGCAATCAGAATGTGTCATTTCCTGCACGACGTCCAAAATTACAAATTCTCTTAAATTCCAAAGATTATTTAAATCTTGTTTTGCGTTACCTGGCACAATTTTCGGAAAGCCCTTCACTAATTCAAAGAATTTTTACACGATTGTATCTTTAGGTTGATCTTTTTTTTTTTCTTTTTTTTCCGTAAATTATGTGTTGAGTGTGTTTTCTTGGAAAATAGAAATGCCCACAAAAAAAAAAGTTTTCCCCAAATTTTAATTAAATTTTTAATTAAAAATTAGTCGGTTTCAATGTTTTTCTTTCCATAACTTCAAAGCATATTGCTACATGAGAGCACCATTTTTACGCTGTTTTAAAATTTTATAAATCAGCTGTTAGGTAACATTAATTTTATTTAAGTACAATTTTCTCCTCAATTTAATTAAATTTTTCAAAATTATTTAAAGCAATGCCTTTTTTTTACACAATCACGGCACAAAAACGCAAGGTTATGAATAACTAATAGTGTCAATGGCGCCAAAGCTTTCAACAATTAATTCTAAGTGCAATCGCACGAACCATTCTAAATCTGTTGTTGTTTCTTATGGCGCTTGCCATGGACAAGCCCACTGTTACAAAGACAGCGATTTTAAGCCGGTGAGGGAGCGTCTCTTGTTTGTTTAGTAGCGCCAACTAGGGCCAAGAGTACGACTTTGCTACTTACGTATCAGTAATTCGCTTGCACAACCCTTTTTTTACAGGAGGGCACATTCCCACATAGAACAACGGAAGAACAACCATGCCCACACTGGGAGTCGAACCCAGGACTCCCAGATCACGGGGAAGACGCGCTACCCCTATGCCAGGACGCCAGCTCTAAATTTGTTATGTGGTGCAGCGGTTTTAATTGTCTGGGATCTAACATCTGAAATCTACTTTCTGATTCTCAATAATCAAATATATCATTCAACACAGAATGGCATTTACTGATGCACCCGAAAACACAAACGAATACAAAGATATTCATGGTTACATCTGTATTGCGCATTACAAATCTGAATAACTAAGCATAAAAAATAACTGAATCAAAGTTCAAGAAAGGCTGTACTTCATCCGGTTTCCATGGCAATTACAATCAAAAAGGGAAAAAGACGTCCATAGGACGAAACAATTAATTTTAATTAATTTAATTGCCCCGCTCTTAGCAAAAATAAATATTAGATTTTTCTATTTTATTATAACCAATGTTTTAATCTTGCATGTTTTCAAACATGATAATATTTTTTGAAATTGTTATTTTACTTGTAAATTAGAATTTATTGGCACCAAATGGAAACGGCTGATGCAATCAAGCCAGACAGATCATGATTAAAACTTTTCCATACTGCGAACCCCCCGGGGGGCACCTCGAAATGAGGATGAGATGCTTCCGGCATGGTGGTTAGATCTCGCCACCCTGGAGGGAACACTAATAGGTGGGGGATCTAACTCCTTCCATCGATGACGGGACGTACTTCCTTCGGGAAGGGTTGTACCGTAGCTGGTGATGACCCTTAGGACTCAACCACAGTTCCGGCCAATTGCTGTAGGGGCGGTCCGGTCATTCAGTATTATGGTTTAAATCCGAGTGCCTTCGGGCAGGTCGGAGAGTTAGATGGTTGACTTACCATACTGCGATGTTTCGCATTATGATAAATTGGTATTCTCTTGTTTTTACACTTTCGTATATGAGTACAAAGATAAAATAATTCTTTAAAATTTCGAAGTCGGGATTTTGAGAAACTGCTCCTTTCAGACCTCTCTGAATACAAAAACACATTTTTGGAATCATGTCTTTCTGTCTGTGAACGAAAATATCTCAAAAATATTTAGAGTTAAATGGCTGAAATTTAGTATATGGTCTTATGATCATATTTGTAGATTTCTATCTAGTTTTGAAAGAAATTCATTCACAGAAATTCTGTCTGTCCGGCTGTTCGTATACAAATTAATATGATAACTATTAAATGAAAAGAGAAAGATGGATAAAATTTGGTACCAAAAATTTATCATTTAATATGTAGTTTCGTACAAAATTTTGAATGAAATTCAATAAGAATTTGACCATCTGTTGGTCTATAAATTCCCACGTTTATAAAAGTGACGACCCTAAGAACTTGGATACATAAAAGTTGGTACACAGTTTTAATAATTAAAGTGTATCATCCTTATTAAATTTCGAATCAAATAAATCCTCCCAAAGGCTAACTGTCTGTTGGTCTGTCGGTTAATTGCATATTATGGTTTTATGTAAACTCAAAAACTCAAAAATAACATAATGGCTTTAATAAATGAAATTTGATATGCTACCTTATGACTAAAATTGCAATTCAACGTCAAGTTTCCCTTCAATTAGTGAGAAAAAAAGGCTCCAAAATGCAAACTCGTTTTCTGGTACTTGTGTATTAACCGCATTCTGGGAATTAAGTGCCGAAAAAATAATCGCTAAAGATGGCACTCTAATAGACTATTTCGAAACTATTTATTCGTCAACCTAATGCTGCTAATAATACATACATACAAGCTGTCTTTATTGTACTAAAAATCATACAACTCTCATACAATACTCTGGAAATAAAAATCTGAACACTCGTGGCGTTTAAGACTTTGCTCAACATCCACAATTTTATACGGAGGTGGGGAGGGAATTAGCACATTAGAGTGTATTCGAAAAAGTTTCAGAGAAACCACTTTCGTTATTTTTTTTTCTTACTTTTGTGATTTGTTTATTATCATTAGATCATTTTTTGCATTTCTGTTGTTTAGAAATATTTGTGGTTTGATGAATATTAATAATATAATTTATTTTCTGAAATAATCATTCAATGAAATAAAGATATGCCCTTAATTTTTTTTAAATGTTAATTGATGTAACTATTATTAAAATCCGAGAAAAATAAATAGATGCTGTTAGAAAATGTTTCAGTATAATCAAAAACGAAAATTATGTGCTGCATATAAATGAAAATGAATGTTCGTTTTTATATAAATACAAATCTATAGTTTTTATTCGATGAAAGTTAGCTTACAAGTTCTTGAAAATAAGAGGACGATTAATGTCAATTTTTGAAAGTTCGATAAGTAATTAAAACATAAAGGACTAAAAAAAATTTAAAATTTGACGTCTTCCGATTATATTTTTCAACAATAAAAAAATATTTTGCAAAAATTGTTGTTTACACGATCTTAAAACTGAAACTAATTGCTTGTTTAATTACATTAATTTCAATTCTCTATATTCTTTTTTTGTTGCACTATCTTAAAAAATGTTTTTACTATTCGCCCACAATCTACATATTTAAAATAATTGTCAAAATAAAAAAAATAAATCCTTTATACCGAATTTGCGCTTTATTTGATGTAAAAATTATTGACATTCAGATATATCATTAAAGCCCTTTTGCTCTCTACTATTATTCATTTTTGAAAGAAACCGAAAAAACTTCATGTATTAAACGTTACTTATATATATAAAAAAAAACCACGACCGAGTGTCGCAATCACAACTAGAGCACCGCTTTCGAAAAACTGTATTTTTTATGAGACGCTCATGATCTCTAGATATTTCAACAATGGTGTCTGTCCTTCCTCTTCTATTTTTGGGAGATATTACAAAATATGGCTTCCAACCTCAACAACTAGAGCCATTTCACCAATTTTCATCTACTAAATTCACCACATTGCTAACATATTTAGCTAACGGAATAATACTCTATTATGATAATGCAGTCATAATTTAAAATATCGTCTTTTGTTACATAATTTTATATATCGTCTTTTAAAATATCGATGCATTTCATCAAAATGGCCCACATGACTGTATTAATATAATAAATATGGTCGCCGAAGGCGGTTAATGTTAATAAATAAGATTAATTTAATGAAGCTTAATTACTTGCTTTTTTATCTACTTACTTCTTATTTATATACATTTGTGTGTGTGTTTATGTATGCGTGCGTGTATGTTGGCACTATAGAACTACAAAACTTACAGATATATATATATATATATCATTATGCTTCCCAAAGCATATATGTTTTGGGAAATAAAAATATAAGGAGCAATTGAAAAAAAAATTACTTAGAATTTTAATAAATTGAAAGTTAACTGAAATGTTGATATTTTTCCGTGATAAATACCGAAAGTATTGTAAAATATAAATAATTTCTACATCATTTTAAATTCAAAAAAGTTATTTTTCAACGATAACGATACGTTTTGCTGCAGAATATTTTTTCCTAATTTTAATCATTTTTTAAAAACACATTTAGGTGCAACATTAATGGCGAAAAATATTAAAATTTGCTCATTTTTCATTAGATAATTAATTTTTAATTTTGATTTACCGGTACTTCCATATACTGGCCCCCAAATCCAGGCACATTTTATGACTTTGAAAGCGCCATCTATTGTTAAAAGTTTAAACTATTTTCTTTTCCCTTCTTCCTGTGGATATTCAGCTCATTCTGATAAAAGCACTTTTTTAAATCCCTTTTTGAAAATTGAACTTAAATTATAATCATCTTGTTTATTACAAAGCATAAAAGAATTGTTGTCGTTTCTTTCTTTAATTATCTGTCAACAAAAATTATCTGAAATATTTATTAACAGTACATTAAATTGCTCATCGCGGCATTCTGGAATCACTCGAATGTTAAAACATGCTATTTTCAAAATATTTAATGAAATATTATAAAGGATTGCGAACGGAATGTAAAGGAGTATCGAAGCTTGACAGCTATTCTTTAATTGGCCGCTTCGCAAAAAAATATCGTTACGTTTATTGTATTTAAATTGTCAGATATATTGAGACAGGCAAAATACAATGGAAATAATTGTTATGACCAGCCACTCCTTCCAATATTCTTTGGATTTAACCTTAGACTCTCAATGAGGTACGTATGTTCCATGGAATAATTGGAATGAAGTATTATCATCAATGAGATTTCAAAAAATTTCTAAAAGAAAAAAAAATGGTAGCCTAAGAGTTAAATAATTGCTAAATATCTTTATTGCTACTCCAAATCTTTCAGATTATAACTATGTCGCTTACAAAATATTAATGAATGAATCTGCGCTTCTCATATCGCTTGCCATTAAGCCTTAAAATTCCATTGTTTTCAATTTCTGATTTCTGGCAACATTCAGATAAGGTGTTTGTTTATGAAAATGTTTATTGTTTTGCATTTATGGTAGCAGACGAATTTTATCTCATCGTAATTTAGTTTGTTTGGAAGAAGCAAACATGTCTTCCTTATTATTATATTTAAATATTTGAAATTATATTAAATATTTTAATTTTGACATCTGGGATATTTTGCCACCTTTTTTTGTGGTATGCATTCATAATTTCATTATGGAGAAACCATATACCTGTGAATTTTGCCACAAGGGCTTCCATACAAAATCTTATTTCCTTTCACATCGACTCGCTCATACTACCAAGAATGATAAGCACTATGCCTGTGATCAATGCAATAAAAGTTTTACTCAGAATCGTAATTTGCAACGACATCGTTTGACACATACCGGTGATAAACCGCATGTGTGCGAACTTTGTGACAAGAGTTTCGTTTTCAAACATGCTTTAGTCATTCACAGAATGACACATATGGAACAAAAGCCACATGTGTGTGAAATATGTGGTAGAAGTTTCGCTCAAGTATGTAACCTCAATCAGCATCTTATAACTCATTCAGACCTTAAACCTTATGTTTGTGAAGTGTGTGATAAAGGTTTCAGACAAAGAAGTGTTCTGACTGCACATCGCTTAACCCATACTGGAGAAAAGCCTTACAATTGTGATGTATGTAGCAGAGGTTTTGTTACAAAAAGTAAACTTAGTAGACATTACTTAACACATACTGGTGTTAAACCATATACATGTGATATATGTAACAAGGGTTTCAAATATAAAAGTGTTTTAGATGCTCATGTTCGCACGCATACAGGGGAGAAACCACATGTCTGTGAAGTGTGTGGGAAAGCTTTTACTCAACTAAATCAACTTATTAGGCATCGCTCAGTTCATTCAGATGAAAAGCCATTTGTGTGCGAGAAATGTAATAGAGGTTTTAGTCGTCAGTCTTATCTCCAAAATCACATGGCAACTCGCTGTGATGACAAAAATTATATTTGTAAAGTATGTAATAGAAGATTTTCTCAATCTTATACTCTCAGAAGACATATGCGCTTTCATACAAAAACTAAATCGTTTGTTTGTTCACAGTGTAATAAAGCCTTCATTGATAAGTTTAGTCTTGCAAAGCATGAGCGTATTCATTCTAGAAAGAAGGTTAAGAAAGAATCTGAAATTGTTGATTCAGCAGATGATTCATCTACAAATCCAGTTGAGGATTTATCAACAAAACCAGATTCATAACAAAGGTTTTTTTGTTTTTGTTTTTCATTATTGTGTGATCTGTTGTTATTTTTTATTTTATCAGCTCAGACAAAATATAACATTTATATAAATATTGTGATTTTCTGTAATTAATTTTTCCTGTAAAGAATTTGGGATATTTTTCTCTTAGCTGATTTCAGGCGAGCCATGGCAAATCTTGAAAATTATTGTTATGGGCAAATCTAAATGTAATGATTACAAAATTCCAGAGTTTAGAATTTTTTTAGTATTATTTTGCATATTTATTTGTGGAATTTATTAATTTATGATTTTCAATTCTTTCTATTAACCTGACAAAAGTCATACTTTTCCATGTTTGAAATATTTTTTTCAATATTAAACTACTATTTAATGAGTAGTTTCTATTTTTATAGACCTCGTAATGTAGGGGAAGTTGAATGGAAAATATGTTTGCTGTGTTTTCAGATTTTAAATTTTTATTCAAAAATATGTTAAAAAATGTCTGTTTAACATTAAACCAACCACAAGTTACCACTGCAAACAATAGCACTTCTTATGTATTAGTGAAATGGTGGTACCTGCAGTGTTAAAATAAAATTAACAACCAGATTTCAAATCACCACATTGGGGATAAATGCTAGTGCTAATAGAATAGCACCATTAGAGCAATTGGGGTTTAATGCTAATCGAATAGCAAAATCCAAACATTACAGCAATTGGGGTTTTACTGGCAGAAAAGTGTCAAATTTTATCCTAAAAGATAGAGAATTTAAGTTCACAACTATTAATAAATTATATACTTTAGTAAGTTTAATTTTCAGTTATCATTCTAGAAAAATCAAATATTTAATGGAGTTAGACCTGAGAAAGCTTCCTTATGGATTTTGCTAATGTAATATATGAAAAAGAATTAAATTCCTTGTTCTGTCATATTAAAGATGTAATAAATTGGTAAATCCTTCATTTAAATATCCTAAGAAATTATTGCAGTTATAGTAGATATTTGGGAATATTAAAGTGAGATTTTTCTATTCTTTTTTTTTAACAGTAAATTGTTGAAAACATCATTTTGGTACTTTGGGATTATCCCTTCGACCTGTCAAAGCTCACGAAAATGCACCAATCCTCGCAATATGTGCCAAAGGATTGGCAATTTTCGAATTTGTGCAGAAGCTACCTTTTGGCTATAATATCTGGTTTGGTGAAAATGGTTGACGGGATAATCCCAAAGTACCATTGTTTTATATCTTGTACACTCTTTAATTGCAAATAGTATTAATTCAGACTTTGTTTACTATATTTGTATTTGAAGGTTGTTTTTAAACTAAAACTGCTTTTAATAATTATTTATGTTATTGAATTTTGAGAATGAATGTTCAACAATAACTTCTTTATTCAAAACTATTAGAAACATTCATATTTATTATAGAAGATAATGTAATCATGTGGTCATAAAATCTTGATTTAGTTTTTACTGTAACTGTTTCAAATATGATTTAGAGCATAAAGGCAAGGTGATAATGTAATGGAAGCTTAGAATTTATTGATTGTATTAGTAATATTAAATTTTGTTTCAGATTCATTAGATCTTTCTCCTACTAAAATTTGCTGAATCCACAACATTAAACAATAGTATTGAAGCTGTATTTTATGAAAATGAATTTTTCAATGATCCTTCTTGTGCCTTTGTATATAGGAAGTTTATGCAATATGTTAAAGAAAAAAGGTTGAAAAGGAATTCACCATAATTCTGATTATAGTATGTAAAGAAGTATGCTAAAGATAAAGAGATTGGTCTCAATTCTGATAATATATTAATAAGCAATTCATAAAATTCAATTTTAAACACTTCCAACAAAAATTCTTTATCTTTACTTCATACGTGTAAACTTTTTTTTTCTTTTATTGATAAGGCAATATTGTTGATTTTCTACAGATTTTGTATTTTCAATATCAGACCCAACCTATCAATAAAAACTAATATCATGCCTTGGGTGCAGTTTACTTTTACAAATCACTGATAGCGATCAGGGATGAAAATAAAATTATATTCCACAGGTGCCAATTACCTATGCTATGCCACTGCATTAATCAATGCTTGGCAAACAAAAGCTAAATTGTTCAGCACTGAGGTTTGACTTAGTAATATGATGTAATCTTATTTGCTTTTCATTAAAGTATGAATTGTTAAATGTTTTAAAAGAAATTTATATCCTTTTGTTACTATTGCATGACAGGAAGTTGTATTAAAGATAATTTTAATAAATATTTCAACAATGATACAATTTTCTTTAATTTATAAAATTGCTAGATAGATTAATTAAAGTAATTGATAAATTTTTGAAGCCATCAAAACTTTATTTTTATGGAAAATAAAAATGAATCATGATTAACTATGGAAGTTGTATGTTATATAATATTTTCATTTTCTTTGGCTGATTTTATTTTATTTTTAATTTAAATACAGCATAGCTTGAATTGTTAATGATAATAATAGCATCCACTGAAATTAATTATTTGGAATTGGCATGTTTGAATCATAATTCTTATATAAAATGTTCTGTCAATGAGATATGAATTAAATTATATCTGTAATGTTGGAAGAAAAAAGAAGTATAATATCTGTTGAATGCATGATTGATACCTATCTTACAATTACTTTAACATCCATTATACTTTAAGAAGCTTTGTTATTATTTATTTATCTCATCTAATGTTTGATACATCTATGTTTCATCTTCATTATACTTGATTACTTTTTCATATTTATTGCATTTTATGTAAACGAATTTATGTATTGGTGCCTCAATTTTGAATGCAATCAAGTAATGTTTAAAATTTGGATTTATTTCAGTAAAAGTTGTTTGAAAAAGAATTAGAGTATAATTGAAATATCTTTTTTTCTTCTTATAAGTAAATTGCATTATATAGATTCAATATGTTAAAAAAAATTATTTGATTGCTCATCACATTATAAATATCTTATGAATATAGTAGTTATATGTTACAATCATTTTGAAATGCAGTTTTGTTATATTATATTTTATATATATATATATATATAATATTTTTTGAAGAAAATTTCGAATAATCAGGAATGAAATTCTGAATTTAAAAAGGAACTACATTGATATTGTTATTATGACAAATCATATTGTTTTATTGAAATTATATTTGTAATTTAAAAAATTACAGATTGCATGAGATACATAAAATCCATATCCAAATGAGAAAATTAAAAGATTATTTCAATTTCATTATTTAGTTGTTTTTATTTCTTCTTCTTCTTTGGCCTATCATATATCTGAAAATAATAAGTAATTTACATAATAAAAAACTATTTAAATTAATAATAATTTATTATTAATTTTATCTGCATTTTACAATCTACTTAGACATTAATAAGATCTTTTTTTTTTAAAAAAATTTATATTCCATCTAATTAATACAAAATAAAATTAACATGCTGAAAATTCTGATTGTAATCAAGCCACAGTTAGCCCTTAATCACTACAGGCAAAATATCTCATCTTTTAATGTTCTCTGTATGCTGGAAATTGACTTAGGTATTACTTTAAAATAGAGAGAAGATATTTATATTAAAAGCTATCTATAGAACTGAACTAGTTCAGTTCTTCTTTGGATTTAGAAATTGTCTCAGGCTAGTAGAGTTATTATTTGCCTTTTCTAGAGATAGCTTAAATATAATTCATATATCACGACTAATGTGTAAACAAAACTAAGTTAAAGAACACTGAATTTATGTTGAAAAAATGTTGATTATAAACAGATATTTAAAATTATTATCATGTGACCCAATATTTTAAATAACAAAATATATCCAATAAAAATATACCCTTTAACTTTATATAAAAATAATTGAATAAACTGAATATCAGTAGCAATCTAATTCTTAACTAAATTGCTCTAACTCTTAAATAGGACCGCGGTGACCTGGGGGTAAGGTCTCGGAATTGCAGGGTTTCAGGTTCGTGACCCGATTCCACCGAAGAACTGTCGTGTAAGCGATTCTGGTGCACGTTAAATCTGCCCTCCCAGTGGTGTGGTATGGTGTGGAGAGGAGAGGAGGGTGCCAGCTCAGGTGTCGTTCAGGTCATCTGACCGCTGTTCAACATTACGAGGGCGGTCCTAAAATAGCCCTAGTGTTGCTTTAAAACATTAATATAACTAACTGAACTAAATAAAATTAACTCTTAACGAAGAGCAGTTTAATTTTAAATTTCCAACTTAAAATGCAAGAAGGGATTTTAAAAATCAATAATAAATTTCTATATATTGAGCACATTTTTTCTTGAAAGTAGCTATTAAATAATTAGCATTAGTTTTCATGATTCAGTTTTTGGTTGGAAAATATTCTATAGATTGAAGATTTTTGGGTATTTGCAATAAATCAGTTTATCATGCTGAAAGTAAAATAATATATTTTGAAATTAATCACAAGATTAATTCTATACTGTAAAATTTTTTCAAGTGTTTAATTTTTTACTATAAAATTTTTTCCAAAGCAGTTTAGGCAGTTGTGTGAATCTGTGTGGAAGTGAGGAATACAGGAAAGTAATCAACATCAAGAATTTTCACCTTTTTTTTTAAAATTATTTTTCCTAAATAACAACAAATAAGTTATTTAGCTAATCCTTAAACTTTTTTTAAAAAATATTTCCGTCGGAACATTTTTATTTTTCACTCTTTTTTTTTTTTTTTTTTTCCAATTCCTTAGTAAATCTGATATTTTCAAGTCATTTTACATCAATTCTGAATAGAGTTGTATTCTTTAAGAATTATATCCATGTCATGTCATATGCAAATAATTTTCGATTTGAAGATTTTAATTAAAATTTGTCTATTTAAAATAGTAGTTTTTAATTGAATTTTTCAAAAAAGGATTTGTTTAGTTAAAATTTTTAAAAAAATGAGTAAATTATTTTATTAATTTATTATGAGAAATTACACTGGTGTGCAAAACTTAAGCAACAGGTATGTTTTTTGCCATAACTTCGCGAGAAATCATCTGAGTGACATGAAATTCAGAAATGAGATACAGCATTTTGTTCTGAAAGAATGAAGAAAGCATAGTTGCGCAGAAATGAATACAATGCATACAGTATGGAATCAAACAAAAAAAGGCTTTATTGAACTCATAGTATCGTTACACATGATTGTCTGTCCAAGAGGAAGAACAGCAAGCAGATGTCCCTTAGTATGGGATATGCCCTCCCCTTACTGCAATGGTTGCTTCGCACCGTCTCCCCATACTCAGCACCAGATTGTCCAACAGTTCTTGAGGTAAGAGTGCCCATTCCTCAATCAGCATCTGTTTAAGTTGTCGGGTGTTCCCAGGAGGATGTAATCGTGCCGCAAAGCGTCTCCCCAAAGCATCCCACATATGTTCTATCGGATTTAAATCAGGGGAGCACGCCAGCCAATCCATTCGAGTGATATCTTCACTTTCCAGGAGCTCCTCAACAGCATGAGTCCTGTGTGGCCGTGCATTGTCATCCATAAAAACAAAGTCTGATCCAATGGCACCTCGGAACAGACGCACATGGGGAAGGATCACCTCCTGACAATAGCGATCTCCAGTTATAGAACCTCTGTCGAAAACGTGGAGTTCAGTCCACCCGTTCACCATAATGCCTCCCCAGACGACAACTCCAGGACCACCAACACGGTCTCTTTTCTTGAAGTTACAAGCGATTCCCAACGCCAATTGATTTGGAGAGAGGTCGGGACACGGTTTCATCCCAGTAACATCACGGAAAGAGACCGTTTCAGTGGTCCTGGAGTTGTCGTCTGGGGAGGCATTATGATGAACGGGCGGACTGAGCTCCACGTTTTCGACAGAGGTTCTGTAACTGGAGATCGGTATTGTCATGAGGTGATCCGTCCCCATGTGCATCTGTTCCGAGGTGCCATTGGAGCAGACTTCGCTTTTATGGATGACAATGCACGGCCACACAGGACTCATGCTGTTGAGGAGCTCCTGGAAAGTGAAGATATCACTCGAATGGATTGGCCGGCGTGCTCCCCTGATTTAAATCCGATAGAACATGTGTGGGATGCTTTGGGGAGACGGCTTGCGGCACGATTACATACTCCTGGGAACACCCGACAACTTAAACAGATGCTGATTGAGGAATGGGCACTCTTACCTCAAGAACTGTTGGACAATCTGGTGCTGAGTATGGGGAGACGGTGCGAAGCAACCATTGCAGTAAGGGGAGGGCATATCCCATACTAAGGAACATCTGCTTGCTGTTCTTCCTCTTGGACAGACAATCATGTGTAACGATACTATGAGTTCAATAAAGCCTTTTTTTGTTTGATTCCATACTGTATGCATTGTATTCATTTCTGCGCAACTATGCTTTCGTCATTCTTTCAGAACAAAATGCTGTATCTCATTTCTGAATTTCATGTCTCTCAGATGATTTCTCGTGAAGTTATGGCAAAAAACATACCTGTTGCTTAAGTTTTGCACACTAGTGTATAAAAAAGAAAGTATGAAAATATTCATATCTGCTCAATATAAAGTTTTTTTTTCTTTAAAAAAAGCTTTTTAGGATTTAGTTTTATGCATTAAAAGTTTAAAACCATGCACAGAATGTTTTTATTTTATTCAAATTACAATTTGGAAAATAGTATTTTTGGTGGCGCCATCTATTGGAATAAACATGTATGGGATCTTTCCTTACAAAAGTTATTATCGCATAATTTAAAAAAAAAATCATTTTAATTATTTCGCGTATACAGAGTATACAGAAAGAAAGTTTTATAATCGACAAAATCTCAACCTGACGAATTTACTCCATTTACTATTTGAAACCAAAAAATACATGCTTGGAATTATTTTTGTTTGCGTGTTCTATTACATAAGGACAGAAACAATTCCAAGTTGTATACGTATGCACAATGATTCAACAAGGAGATAAGCTGGATGGATGAAATTTGGTATCGTATCTTTACGCAAAACAAGGCTAATTTATATATAATGTTTTATTACATTCGTCAAATGTTAAATTGCTCTATTTTTATATATGTAAACTCTGTAACTCAAAAAGGCAGTAAAACAAATTAATAAAATTTGGTATGTTGCCTTTGTTATAAAATCCTAAATCTACAAAGTGAATTAATCCCAGTAAGAGTTTTCAGGTAAACAAATCCCGCCTCTACTTAACTTTCAAAATATGGTATTTTTTATGGAATTTAATTAAAATAATTTTTAAATTGTAGGTATTAGGTCTAAATGTTTAATTATCTATCACCTTTAACAGAGTTAGGGACGGCGACAATAGGGGAACAATTGCCCTTCTATTGATAACCGCTTGCCCCCACTCTCCTCTTGAAAAATCAAAAATCTTCACTGTTTTGGAAAGGAGGTGTGAAGATTTGAATTACAAAAATACTGATAATTGAAATCCTATTTTAAAATTATTGCATGATAAACAGTCTGAATAGGTGATTTTTTTCCAAATTTGATAACCTTTTGAGCAATAGTTAAATTGCATAATGACGGTCATCTGATTTTGTTGTTGTCCATTCAGTCTGTAATTAGCAGAATACTACTTTTGGCTGAATATTCAACATAGTGACAGGTGTCGTGTATTGCCAATTGTTTTTGGTTCATCAACTGCGAAATCATAAGGACAGATGAAAATTTGTAGAAATTGTTACATTTTTTGACTGTTTTGTTCATTTATCGGAGGAAGTGTTAGGGATATGAGGCAATGAATAGTTATCTTTATATAAGATAGAGGCGTTCAGGTAAAGGAATAAACGCCCGCTTAAAATTTTACTGAATATTTAATAAAAGAAGGTATATTTTATTCGTCCGGATATTTCTTTTGCAACAATAAATTTTCCAGATTTAATAATTTATTATAATTTATTTCTTTGTGATAATTCGTTGTCTGGTTAATGGTAAAAGTCAATCTAGTAAAAGCATAGGTAGCTCTCTTTTGCAACAGGCTTGCTATGAAGAGTTGTTTTGTTGTTCTCAAATGATATGCATTTAATATAAATCAATGATGTAAGCAAAATATATAAATAGAAAATAGATTAATTAAATTGTAAAATATGTTTTTTTTTGCGCTTTAATTCATTAAGATACTATTATTTCACTAATAAAATATCATCAAATGGAGTTTGTCGATAAAAAGTAAATATATATGCTATGTTAGGTTATTATCCACAATTAAATAATTTATCCAATGACAAATTAAGCTCGTTCAATGAGTTCATATTGAAATTATTCAAATACCATATTCAATATAAGTACAAAAAAAAAAAGACCCTCTTTTTTTTTTTTCTTTTTCTGAAAATTACTTCACGACAAAAACCGCATTATTCCATATACTTTATTTAATGACTTGAGAAAATCAGCACTAAAAAATGGGCTAAAAATATTTCTTTTGCGAACATTTAAGCTCCCAATAGCTACAAGAAAATTTTTTTTATGAAAATACACACTCACATATAAAAACATGAAGACAGGCGAGTTCAAATTTAAGAAAAGATATCTTATTTTTTTAATAAGCAAATAAGAAGTAAATTTTTTAATGGTATCGTTAATTTATTTTTCCAGTTAAATATTTTTATTTAAAAATCCTTTTAACCAACTTTTATATAAAATTCCATTATAATATCCAAGATATAAAACGATAAACATATTTTACAAAAGGAATTATTAAGTTTTTTCTACCTATAATAATTTTTTATCAAAAATTATTATATATTTGAAATGAGATTATATACTATATATTTGAAATTAGACTTTTATTTTTCCTGACATTTTATGTAGAGAAATGCAAATATTGAAACTACAATTAAATCTTAATAATGATTTATGAAATATTTTGCAATTGATATGATTTAAACATTACAATTAAGAATGATCATTATACATGTACAGACTTTGAAAATGAAATCCACCGTAATAATAAAACCAAAAAAGCTTGGAAAACAATTTTTATGAAATCACTTCAGAAGTTTTATGCTAAACTTACTCGGAGAATTTTTTACATTCTACTTTTAATAATTTAAATAACTTTAATGCACAAATCTTAGGAAAGAAGGATTTAAGGAACTTTTAATACATAAGAAAAATACAAATCAAAAATAATTTCATATCATCTTTAAAGAAATATAAAATGTGTACAAACGTCTTAAACCATCGAAAAAGACCATATATACAAGTAATAATAAAAATGTATATATTTCTTTTTTGCCCTGATTCATTATATGAAAAGTCTGAATACTGAAATAAATATTTCGTTAATACACATAAAACATTTAAAATTCTTGGTCTATTGATTAATATCTATAAAAATTTGCAAAAATGTTATGTTACATTTATCTATCAAAAATAACAATTAATAATGCTTAATAATATACATGTAGCATCCTGTCACAAAGTTAAAATACACTTTACAAAATAAAAAAAGATGCGAAATTATTCAAAAATTCAAAAATCTGATGCAAAGCTGAGTTAAAAATGAGTAAAAATTTAATAAAAGAAGAGTATATTCAACTTTCACATCCGAGTATGAGCTGTATAGCATGGTTGGCAGAACAACATGAAGCGTTTATTGCGGGTCATCGGTTGGAGTGACTAATTTTGTGTTATTCTTTTTTAACTTATGTATGTTTAATATGTTTGCTTTTTAAGTTTATGTATAAAGGTGTCTTTCCTGAAAAACGTAATTTTGCACACACACCCCATTTTTTATTATTATTAGAGCTTTTTTAAACTATTAGACTATTAAACTATTGGAGGGCCTGTTTCTATCTGTTCTCATGCTGACAGTATCATATAACGCCATCTTGAACCCGATTTCAGCATGGTAAAATTGAATGTAAGTTCAACAATATAACTAATGATATTAAACTGTAAAATGAATACTTTAATATAGCAGATTGTTTCGAATAACATGTTAAACTAAGTGCATCCATGTTTTGTTTTGTTTAAATGACCAGTTCATATGCAGGTAAAATGAAAAAGTATTCATTTTTTAGTTTTATTAACATTTTAAAGTAACACCAAGACTATTTTAGGACGCATCTCGTAATTTTGAACTGCGGTCAGATGACGAGGACGACATCTAAGGTGCCCCCCCCTCTCAAGGCTGTTTGGCCCCGACGGATTTAATGTGCACCAGACCCGCTGACACGACGAGTCTTCGGTGGAATCTGGTATCGAACCTCAAGCCCTCCGCTTCCGATGCCAAAACCTTACTATCAGGCCACAGCGGCCCTGGCGTGTGTCTATATGCAATCAGTATGTGATTCAAAATATTAAAAAAAATTCTACATATTCAAAATATTTTTCTAAATATTCCATATAATCTAAATATTCAAAATATTCTAAATATTTTCTTTAAAAAAAACACGATGTTAAAAAAAACTGCCGAGCGGAGTTTGGTTTTCCAGATATTTTGAAGATAAATTGCGAAATTCCATACATTCCTTATTTCAGGTACTATTACAGTTAAGGTATAAGACTTATGCGGTTATTCAACGTTTCTATCGTCAATCTGTCTGTACCTCCTTTCTGTACAGTCTTTATAAATTATTTTGGTTTATTATAGTCATCTATAAATTGAATTTTTAAAAGAATTCGCTTTCAATACTTTTTTTTTATTTCTATAAGGAAAAGATGAATTGCAAATTGGAATTAAAAATGAAAATAATTCCTGCTTCTCTTGTTAAATCGAAAGGGAATTTCCCAGTATTTACATATTAATCGCAATATATATTAAAATCCATTATATCTGGCCCTCAGTGGTTAATCAATAAAATTGTATCGTTAAACAACATAGGAATCGGGAAACAAAAGTAATGAATTCAAAGAGTTTTCTCAGAAACTTATTTTCAAGGTAAAAAGTTGTTTCGTATGCGGAATATTAGCCTTGATGCAAAATAAAATATCCTGCCTTTGTACTTTGTACTTTTTTTTTATATTTCATTTATAAACAACATATCCCTTGATTTTTCCAAAAAGAATATTCAATTATTATTATAGATTGCCAATTTTTCTCAGATAAACATCAAAAACAATTTAGTTTTTGATATTTTTCTTTATTTTAGTATTCTAATATCTTTGTTATTCGCAATTATCCTATACATTTCAAATAAAAGATTTTTAAAAAAGATTTTTTTTTTTTTATCATGAGAGAACATGATGTTGTTTTCGTTACTGGGTTTTGAATAATTGAAAGCAACGAATAATAAGAATAATTGAAGCTCGAAATCGCGTAAGCATAAATGACAATTTTTATCATCATCTTTGAATCGCAAATATTTTTTCACCTGCTTTTATCAGTATTGCATTATCATTATGTATGCTTCTTTGAAAGCAGATGCGTTTTTAAAATGTTGACCTGCTTTTACCGATATTGCTTTATTATTACGTATCCTTCTTTGACAGCAGATGCGTTTTTAAAAGGTTGACGTAGAACTATGACATCATAGTGTTATTTCATCTCAAAATCGGTCGTGATTAATGACTTAAATTAATCAAGATAAATAATAAAAAATAATAATGTTTTCACATGATAACTTGAAATTTGCGATCGTAGATTTCATTTTAATTTTTCTCCAGTTTTTCATTACATTAATTTTATTAATGCTATTATTACAAATTTATTCCAGCACTGATTATAAAAATCGTCATTCTTTAAAAATTTCGAATAATATTTTCTCTTAATTACTTAATTATGTGTAATATAATTACTTTTGAAATCTAAAAAAAATATAAATTGGAAAAAAATGGACTCTAAATTAATACTACATATTTTATGAAGCTATTTTTCTTGGCATTTGAAATTTCTTGAGATATGAAGTAATATATATTTTGTGTGTTCTATCACATTTCGCTAGGCCGCGGTGGCTAAGTAGTAAGGTCTTGATTTTAGGACTGGAGGGTGCCAGGTTCGAGACCCATTCAGCAGAAGGACGGCTGTATAAGCGGATCATGTATTTTGAAGCCGTCGAGCCCAACCGCTCTCTTGGTGTGGTGAGGAAGTTTGGAGAAAGTGTTCAGTTGAGGTGTCGTTCTCTGACCAAGGTTCCAAATTAGGAGATCCGCACAAAATAATCCTGGTGTTGATTTAAAATGGGACGTTAATATAGCTAAACATATGTAAAGTAATGGTGTGTACACTCTGACATAATATCGACAAATTGCATCAAGTGAAATGGATAGACCCCCCCCCCCTGTTTTTATGGATTAAATTGTTGAATTATGAGCAGATTTTGAATTAGATACAGATTTTTTAAAAAAATTCTGATAAATCCTCAAAAATATTTTTTTAATATATTTAGAACAATTCATTATTTTTATTTCTTTCTGTGCTTTCATGCAGCGTCTAATTCTATTGTAAAATGTCATTTGTTTAGAGTTTTTGCTAATATGTCGGTAACTACATACCAAAATTATTGGGGTTAAATTATAAAATATGCTAAGCATTTTGAAGTTTGATGCCATTTAACTGTACTAAACTCAAAGTAAGAGTGGGTTGTGTACAGTATTAAATAATTTTATGATTAAGTAATTTCATTTTTTATTTGTTCATTTATTTTGGTCAGCTATATCATATTGCAGATTTCTGATTTTTAAACATGAAAAAAAGAATGAACTCGATTTTTAGAAAATGCAGTTTAATGTTATATCTAATTTTTAAAAAGACTCCATTGTTCATGCAGTATTAAATGTTATTTGAATAGCCAGTACATCGTAACTGGGAAGAAATTTTGAGGGGTATGCTGGAGAATCATTATAATTCAAGTTAATTTTATAGTTTAAAGTGATAATGCTAATAAATAGTTGAAGAAAAATTTTCAAATTTCTTCTTTGAAACTATTTTATTATTTTATTTTATAACATAATTTTAGCACTGAAATTTATGTTTGCGTATTAATTCTTTTCTACTTTTACATTTAAAAAATGCCAAATTTGCAAACTTAAAGAATGTCAAAGAAAATATTCTTCAACTTCCATGCTTTGAAACTATTTTTGTATTTTATAACGTAATTTTAGCATTCCAATTTATATTTTAGAACTAAATCTACTGTTACATTTAACAAATGTCAAACTTAAGAAAAAACCTTGTCAAACAATTGGAACCTTTAAGATATTCGCATGAAATTAATATTATGTTATTACTTTTCTGTGTTATTTTATATAATTCTTATTTTTAAAAGAATTTATTGTTGATTTAGCTTGAACACTTAAAAAAAAGTAAAAACATGCAATTAACAAAATATTTATATTTATAAATTTATCAGAAAACAATATATACTCCAAAATAATTTTTAGTTAAAGAATTTGATATTAATATTTTTATTTTTATTGAGAAGTAGCAATTTTATTTTAAATAGATTTTTACTTATTTCACCAAGAATAACAGCAATAACCATAATTGTTACGAACAATCCAAATCTAATTTTGAGAAGTACTTTATCGTTTGATTTAATTGATTCACTTCATATAGTAGCCAATAGCAAAAGCATCAATTTAATTAACATGAGTTTAATTCTTAATATATATAACGTTAAGTAGTCAAGTTTAGTAATGATTTAACAACCACCCTCATTTGTTTCGGGTATTATCTAGTTTCGTTTTGAAAATTATAATGTGGTGGTGTTATGTAGAGTGTTGTTTAAAGCACTTCATCGCTATAAGAAAAATAAACTCTTTATTTCACTAACAACTATCGTAACATCACCGCTTAGCGCACGTATACATAGAACGGGGATTCCCCGGGCGAAGTATTAACATAGATTGTATTAGGGAAAGTAGATAGGTAGCGCTTTAGAATAACATGAATGCAAGATGGCGCTACGATCACTACATGAGTATCCCCCTAATGAACAAGGAGAGAAAAGTTGTTAACTGGCTTATATGCTATTCACCACAATAATAATCTGAAAATTTGTTTCCAGCTTCCGTGCGATACATTTCATTTGAGATCATGTTACTGATTCTTCATTTTCTCTTTTTCCTTGTCGTTTGGTTGTTCATTTTTTTATTCCCAATGACTTGATATAAATAGTTAATTATTGCAAATAATTATTTATTTTAATTAATTAATTAATTAATTATCTAGATATAAATATGAAATTAATTACTTTGTGTAATTTCGAAGCGAAATTAGAGAACTTTTGTTTGCCCCCCTCCCCCCCGCACCATCACCATCATTTCAGTCATCAGCTTTGAATAGAATTGGTATTGGCTCTGAGAAATGCAAAATTTGAATTTAAAAATAATTTTAAATAAAATGGTAAAGAATTTCAAAAACTTTTCTGATTATTTGAATGGACTATTGATGAGACATAGGTGAGTTGAACGCCCTTCAAATCTAGGGTCTTTAGTACATCATAATAAACAGCGCAGCAACACCAACAAACGCCACAAACGCAGAATATAAAAAACGTGTAGAAAATACTGAAAAATTGATTAAAAAAATATGGAAAATCCAAAATTACAAGATTACATTTTTTTTGAAAGTGTTTCTTATTTTTCTCTAAAATTTTCAGTGCAAAAAAGAAAAAAAAGTGTTATTAAAAAAAGAAAATTTTATGCAAGATATGCTGCATTACGTAATTCATTCTTCCAAATTTATTCTTTTATATTTGCATTCTAGAATTATTCTTTCTTATTTGTCAATATTTTATATAACTTAAAGAAACTTAAAAAAGAAGTGGAGGACATTTTTGAAAAACTCTTTATGTATTTATGAAAATATATGTATTAATTTTTATATATTTATCTATATATAATTATTTATATAAATTACATATATATTACGATTTTTTTTTCATTTTTTTATATTGATTCAAATTGAAATAACTTACATTTTTGAATATAAAAATCTATATTTATGTCATATGAAAAAATATTTAATATAATTTTATAGCACAGTAAAAAGCAAAAGCAAATATATATAAAGAATATACCTATCGTTACTATGTACCATTTTGATTTTTTTTGTCCGGTAGTGCAATTTTCTGCTTTTCATTATTATTGTTAGCCGTACAGATTACTACTTTTACAAACTTAGTCATGCAACTAACCTATACCCCTACTGAGCACTGTCAAGAGTGGGCAGTGGAAAAAAAAAAGTGCAAAAAGAATTCTTTATCTATTCTTTCGCTCTTGATCATGGACTCTACCTTAGACTGAAGCAATGTGTATATTTATTTTTTATGTTTATTTATTTATTTTTTTCATTTATTTACTTATTTTTTTTCATTTATTTATCCATATTTTTTTTCTTTGCTTTCATTTTTTTTTAAAATTCTATTATTTTTCTCTTTTCAAAGTTTTAACTGCCTATTTTTGGTAAATTTTATTATTTACTAATTATGATTCAATTATACTGTTACCGTGGAGTATTATGTAGGCTTTTATGCTTGGGCCATTTAGACCTTCTTCACTTTTTCTTTTTATGCCTGCTCATTTTTTTTTGTTTCTTTTTCTTTGGCTGTATTTAGATTCTTTTGCATCTTGTACACACGCATATGAAAGATTTTTTGAATAGCTAATCTTTTGACAGCTATTTAAATTCTATTTTTTTATTTTAATTATCAGCTTTTAACCGGTGTAACGCCACCTTTGGAATACACCTAATTATCATCAGAATATCCCTACTGATGCATGAATTAAGCAGTCAATTACAAAATAAACTGGACTTTTCTGAACGCGAACTCACAATCATAAAAAAAAGTGATCCGAATAAAATTTTTGAAATTTAAACGATGCTTGATTTTGATTCGAATACGTTTGAATATATGGTTCTGGTTGATTAAATGATAATAAAAAATAAAATTACTCTGAAGACAACGAAAAAGATAATTCAGTTAGCTACCTTCCTCAACAATTTGCCATCATAATCCTTTCTCGTTGTTCTTGTTTCTTTTATACTAGAAACATAGCTTTGCAAACATACTAACGATATAAAAACAAAATCAGAGACATTATTCTTTATTTGAAAAAACAATTTTATTATAAAAATACATACATATTAGTTGAATTTTGCTTTATAATGCAGATACTATCCATACTACTCATCCATTGGTTCCAAACAAGCGTAAGGTTTCTGAAGTCTAAACAGCTTTATTTGCTGAATATGAATTCGATTACGATTCTTAATCACAAATGTTTCAAACATTGTTATTCTGCCAATCTGATCGACTCTGTAGCGTCTTCATTTCTTAATCTGAATGAATTGGTTCAAATGCAGATTTTCTTTTTGTCTATTATCAAATTTCCCGACGCGCACACACACATATATATTGCTCCAAACCATATATCTGAAAAGAGAAAAAATAATTCATAGATGTTATTTTATACATTCAAACTCATAGTCAGTATTTATTAACAAAATAATTAATTTTTGGATGTGGGAAAAGTGGGAGCATAAAAGTGTATGAAATAAATTTTATATACAATAGTTTAGTTTAGTCCAGTTTTAAAGCAATGCTAGGCCAGTTTGAGGAGGGCCTCATAATTCGAAACCGTGGTCAGATAGCGTGGACGACAAGTGAGCTGGCACACCTCTCTCCAAATTTGAACGCCTCACTAGCGGAGTTTCATATACAATATAAGTGAGAAATATAAAAACTTATATTGCATATGAATATCGTAGAAAATTAATATTGTAACCTAAAATAACCGAAGAAAGTAATGAAACGATTATAATCATTCGTGTTGAAAATTATACTAATAAAAGATTAAATTAATATATAATAAATAATCAGGAAAAAAAAGCTATCAATTAAATTTGATATTATCGATGAAATACAAATAATTTCATTTAAACTGAAAAAGAACTAATAAAATGTATGTTGTTCGTAAATGGATATCCCAACTTTGCAAGTCTTTGCAAGCCCAACTTTGCAAATGGATATCCCATCTTTGCAAGAAAAGAAAAAGAAATCGCAATCTTATTGTTCATTGGAAATCATAAGAAACAGTTGAAAGTTAAATGCAACACAGTTATAATCATGCAATGTGGGACCCCCCCCCCCCGAAACATGAAGGATACAGCAACGGCACGATGACCAGCATGTCTGGTGTGAAGCTTTGAAAGGGTGCTGATGATATGCGAGTCTGATGTTTGTCAGTCAGTTGGTACAAGTGGCACAAACACCTGCTGTGCTTTTTTGTAGACCCAGAAAAAAGAATCGACTATCGCCGTACTCGCATATCTACAGTCTTTCTAAGCTTCACACCAGACATTCTGAAAAAGGTGTAGGGCAGGGGTGGGTATTAAGTCGATCGCGATCGACCAGTGGGCTGCCAAAACATTTTAAGTTGACCGCCTTTATTAAGACCTAAGACGCGCATACTAAAACAAACCAATTGTTGTATTTATGTATTAACCATCTGGCAATGTTGATGTGCAAGAAATAACTGAAAATATAAATTATTTATTCTCTTTATCTCTTGAAGAAAACGAAGTTTTTCTCCTTCAAAATGACAGTTTCAAAAGCACGTAGTTCAGAACCAAAGAATAACTTTTGGTATCTTATGGACGAAGTAAAGTATCTTAATTAAAAAGAAAAATGCATACCTTTGCCTTTATCTACTTGTGTGAATCTGCATTTTCAACGATGAATATATGTAAGACAACATATCGTTCCCGCCTTATAGACGACCCCTTAAAATCCAGTGCAAGATTAGCTGTTGGAAATTATATACCGAGATATTCAAGATTGGTGGACAGAATGAATACTAAGTCATACGCTGACTATGATGATCATGATAATGTCGTGTCTGCGTTACCACGGAAAGGAGGTGCAGTAGCTTCTGAGGGTAAAGACCCCTGAGCACCCGGGGGCAGAAGTCTGACTACTCGCTCATATGAAGATGAGACATACATTCGCTTGCACAACCCCTTTTCACATGGGGGCACATTCACACACCTCACAGATAGAACACAGATGAAGAACAACCACGCCCGAACCGGGATTCGAACCCAGGACGCCCAGATCACGAGGAAGATGCGTTACCCCTATGCTAGGACGCCGGCATACGCTGACTATAACTAGTAGAAATAACTTTAGATGAAAATGATATATTTTGAATGTATTTTGAATTGTTTCATATTAAATGCATTATTTGATATTATTGTATTTCTGGCTATTATTATAATGTTTGTTTCTTGCTATTATTATTATGTTTGTAATTATGTAGGTAAGTACATATTCCGTATTTATTATCAAGTTGTAAGAAATAATGCAAACCATTTTTTTTTCTAGCTAACCACACATATGCCACTTGGTAGACAGAAACACTTTGAAAAAGTTAGAAGTAGCTCGTACCCTATAAAAATTTGTCACCCCTGGTGTAGGATGAGTTATCCTACTGTCTCGTTATCCTTCGCGTTTCTGGGAGGAGGGATTTAATTTGCACGATTCTAACTGTGTTTCATTTAAACTTTCAATTGTTATTTATGAATTCCGACGAACATTAAGGTTATATATTTTTAAATACCCCAACAGAAGTGGAATCATTGATGTTTCAATGCCCTGTAGATTTAAGATAATTAATTTGCATCGCCTTTCAGATTTTTAGCATGAAGGTGATGAAGGCGATAAGATGCTCAAAAAGGTAAATACAATAAAGTTATTCACATGGGAACGATAACATGTGCATTCATTGCGATATTATGGATGAAATATTATGAAATAATTACAGACCTGATGTCATTTATTCTTTTGTGAATACAAATCATCCTGGTAGTTTATTATAAAAAATTCAATTTCAGCCAATATTTTGTATTGTGGGTAACAACAAAAGTATTGTAGACAGTATCGGGGGTACATAACAGTATCGGGGTACATCAACAGTATTGGGGTTACAATTTTATATAGTATGAAAGAATGTTTAATAGTTAATTCTTTAAAAACAATGAAAACAATATACGTTCAATTAATTCAAGTAAAAAAATTAATTGCATTCACAAGAAGATGATATTTCACTTCTTTTCTTCTGATTATGCTTTTAATTTTCCCTTTTACAAGTACGTCTAAATTAAAATGTATTTCCATCTGGTTTTGATTTGCTTTTATTTCTTTATTTTTTTGTGGCAGATGTAATGGCTCTAATTAGTTATGTGCGCTTAAGATTCTGTTATTAAAGCGTTAATAAACAACCATTTGAAATTCAGGAACGGATACTTTTACATTAATTCCTGCCGTCGAAATATGTTCGGTTAATAAAAAAAACTTCAAGAATGGATTCCTAAATTGAATCCATTCTTGAAGGATTGATTGTGATTTTAACACATTGCATTCAGATTTTGAAAGAAAGTTTTTCGCTTACTTTTCAAACATCCTGAAGTTTTTCATGTAATGCCGCAGAAGTGTATTTTTTTAAGCAAGGCTCGAATAACCACAGGAGTCCAACGATGGCGCAGATACCACCATTCAAATAGAACATCTTGTCGTAGGAGCCCAAAGTGTCTCGAAAGTAACCTGCATGAAACAATAAAATTAGTTACACTAGATTCTCTGAAAATACTCTTAGAATGAGATATTAAATACTCTAATGAACACGGCTTACTAGACACACATACGCACATACACAGGCGCACACATATACACACACGCACGCATGTACATACGCACATGCATACATAGGTGAACACACACAAAAGCATATACAACACATATACACATACATACATAGACGCGCACATACACACACATTCATACACGCGCACACACACAAAAGCATATACAACACATATACACATACATACATAGACGCGCACATACACACACATTCATACACGCGCACGCACACAAAAGCATATACAACACATATACACATACATACATAGACACGCACATACACACATTCATACACGCGCACACACACATATGCACATACACACATACATACATATGCTGACGTGCATATAAACATACATACATATGCGCAAGTACATACACACATACATGCGCGCACGCACATAAACACACATACACATACATACATACGCGCGCGCACACACATATGCACATACACGCATATACATACGTGCACACCACACACTCATACGTACATACAAACACACATACATACGTGTACGCACGCACATACACACACAGACACATATATACACGCGCGCACACACATACACACTCACTTATCTTCTGTAATATGATGCAGAAATAAGGGCGAATTTCAGTGATGACAATGATTACTTTTCACTTTCTCATTGCTTCTCTTTTAAGAGTGATTCAAAGCAAAGAGAGTTTCAGAATGGTTTCTTTCCCATTTAAGTGCAATGAATGTTTAATATTAAATATAAGAACAGTGAGTGCATTTTGTTCTTTCTACTGCTCTAGTAGTCATCGGTTGTAAATTTTTCACTCAAACAAAGTGTACGCACCAGGAATATTCTCTGTTCCTGCTCTGTGTGTTTCTATTAATATTAAAGAAGAATATATATTTATATATTTAGAATATATAGAAGAATATATATTTTACTGCCTAGACTGTTAGGTGTAAGGCAATCAAATTTGGAAAGTGTATATTTTGATGGGCAGAAAGTGCACATTGAAGAGATCTTTTTTATTGAAATTTTAATTAATTGCAAATGAAGCTAAATTTTGGCATTTCTCCGTTATAACATCTGAAAATATTACAGTAGAAAAATAACTTTTATTTTATCTTAAAATTAAAAAAAAAATTAATGATGCTAATATTTTTGCCAGACGATTTTTTCTGTTTTTATTCATTGCTTAAAAGTATTTTAAGCTTATTTTACTTAATATATTTCACTATTGTAAAGAAATTTAAATCGTTTTCATTGTTGCTGTTAATATTTAATCCTGTTTTTTTTTTTCCTTTTCTTCAGTTGAAGATATGAATATTACTTTTTTTCCACATTGAGTAGATTTAAGTGTAAGATGTGCTTTTAATAAAATTTTCAAAATTTTGCTTCACTTACATTTAACACTTCTTTGCATAATGATGAAAATTTCCATCATAACATTTAGTGAACAAAAAAATTGTACTCAAAACAGGTGTACTGTTAATTGGTTATTATTGGCAACTTTTTTTCATGACTATTGCGTAATAAGAAACGTAGCTGTCGAAAAAAAAACAATCAAATGTCACAATTATTATAGTAATTCCGCTGTTTGTTGAAGTTGGAATAAACTTGCAATTTCTTGAATATTTTTTATAACTAATCTGAGATTTTTTTTTTTTTTTTGCTAATAAAAGCGATAATGAGTGGAAAAATTTAGAAGAGAGGAACATTGAAAATTTCGTATTGAGCTTAAGATGTAAATTTGCATGATGATGGATATTTCTATCATGCTGTTTTTGCTTATTTTATATTATATATTTATACTTGGATTCTTTAAAACATTATTCCTTTAATCTAGAGTATGAATTATATCGCCCTGATTTATTCCACAAAAAAGAAAAAAAAATTAGAATCAAGTAATGGTAATGCATTTTTAAAGTCCACCCCTTTTCAAATATTACTGATTTTTTCTGATATATAATTCGATGTATAAAGATTTAAACATAAAATTAGGGAAATGAATAGTAAAATGAATAGAATGATTTAAGACTTAAGATAGTACAAGTTCATCAAAATTTGAAGTTTAAAAATATTTTTTGAGGAAGCTATTAAGTCTTAGTTAAGGAAATGTGGTAACTTGAAGCAAACTCTTTTTAAACTAAATTTCAGAAGTTAGAAAATTAAATGTATTACTTATTCATATTTTGCATGCCATTTCTATATCGAAATTAAATTTATAAACACAATACTGAAGTTTGCAGTTACGTCAGAGGTATATTGGCTAAAGTACTTTAATTAATAAAAGGTAATCTTAAATATTATGTGATCAATATATTTAATTCTTTGGAACTAGATGAGTTAAAAACTGCCCCCACCTTTTGCTAAATTCTTTATGCATGGGGGAATATATTTTTAACCCTCTTAAAGCTACTCATAATCATACAGTACAAAATTTTTCATTCATTTGGCAATGATCTGCATCACAGGTAAATGCGAAACAAATAAAAAAATTATACAAATCGAAACGCATTGATAAGTTGTTTGTGCTGCTGTGATTAGGTTGACGCATTGTGTAATGCGGCGAATTTTTGTCGTTTATAATGTCATATGTTATTTTATCTTGAATAAATAAATGGTTATATAATGAAAAAAAAACATGTTATTGAATGTTTTATACTAATTTTGAAGCTGTTAGTATTATACATGCCCTACATTGTGAAAAAAGGCTTATTGAAATATTATTTTTTCTAATTTTTTTTATGTTAAATAATCGCAATTAACATTTATTCCCATTTTTTTATGATAAAAAATAATATACAACTAGGGTTTTTATTATCTTTAAAATTAAATTATGTGCTTCAAAGGTTATTCAACTACAATCAATTTTTCTGGCAATGAAAATATTTACCCTAAATCCTTTAGCATACAATGAAGCATCTGATTTGCGTATCGAATTATTAAATTTCAAATTTGTAATAAAGTGAAAATATTAAATAAATTAAAATGCAAAAAACAATTACAAACATTTTCATATCTCAAATGCCCTTATATTAATAAAGGAATTAAAATAATAATAGAAATCTCAAATAAGACGTGTCATACAATTAGAAAGTTAAGTGAATTCATAGATCAAAAGGTCAAGGAACAATTTCCTTATCTCGCCTCACCCAGATAGAAAGGTATAAAAAATCCCAAGATTCCCGAGAAGAAATTGATGAATCCCATTCCTATGGTCTGCTCATGGGTGTCCATGTACCTGGACACCAAGACTTGGTGGCGGATGAACAGAGATCCCTGCAGCATGCCGAACACCATGATGGCAGGGTACAGACTCAGCTCCGAATGCATGAAGGGCAGGGTCCCGGTGCTCACTGCCAAGATTAGCATGGAGACCATCATGTAAGCGGGTAGAGAAAGAATGCCGCTATCGGTGATCCAGCCTAGACATAGGCGGCCCACAAGGTCGCCTAAGGAAAGAGTGGCGATGACGTATTTTGCAGTATCATGAGGAAGACCTTTGTCCATGGCGAAATCGACAATGATGGTCACCATAGGGAGGAAGGTCAGCATAAAGACACCCCTGCAGAGAGATATGAGGATGAATACAGGGTTCTTGTGCAGTCGGATGGCTGTCATGATATGTTGCCAAATGGAATTGGAATGCTTGGCGTCCTTGTTTTGCTTCTTCGATTTTCTTTCTTTTCTGTTTGTCATATAATCTGCAAGAAAATGAGTTGAAAATATAGAAGTAAAATGAGTATGATAAAAATTCAATGAATTTCTGCTTTCTCGCCTATGAAGTAGAGAAAAAGTAGAGTAATCATCAAAAAATTCGAACTCTAAATTTTGACGAATCTTCATGTTTTAGACCTCCCCGAATTTGAAAGACATATTTTTTTAAATTATGTCTGTCTGTCTGTCAGTGACAAAGACAACTCAAAGCCTTTTTGAGCTAGATGGATGAAGTTTGGTATATAACCCAATGCACCAACCCTTTACGCCAATTTTTATATATCTTCCAAATTTTGAGCGAAATCCATTCAGGGAAAGTCTGTCTGTCCAGCTGCCTGAATATAAGGTAACACGATAACTAAAAAAGGAAAAGTGCTAGATAAATAAATTCTTTTACACAGATTTAACATCTTAAATATAGATACCTATTAAATGTAGCCAAAAAAAAAAAACATCGCCAAATATTACATGATAGATTCAGTAAAAATGCCAAATTTACGGAAAAGATCAATATTTCATACACATTGTAAGCCAATCAAACAAATATTTTGCAAAATTTTGTTATTAAATATTCGCAAAGCTTTTTTTTTTCAGCCTTACTTATGTTCATAATCTTATACGACTTTAAACATCTTTATTAGAAATCATATGAAAAGTTTTTGTTTTGGGAACATCCCCCGCCCCCCCCCCCCCCTCCTTTGTTTAAAGTAATAATATATTTTGAAAAGTGCACCACGGAAAAATTTCTGGAGAAAATATTAATTTTCCAGATTTAAATGAATCTCCATGTTTTAGATCTCTCTGATGCTGAAAAACACATCGTTGGAAATATGCGTATTTGAGCGCATTAAATAAAAACAAAGCAAGGCAAATGGAGGAAATTTAGTAAACGATCTTTACCCAAGAATTGTAGGATTGTATCACTTTTGGACACAATCCTTCAATGAGATCTGTCTGTTTATTTACAAGCGTATGAACAAGATAATGGAAAAATACATAGAGTTATTTAGGTGTAGTTTGGAATGTGTTTTTAATGATAAAGTTATAGACCCTCATAAAATTTTGGGTCAAGTAAATTAGTGGTTTGAATATTTGACGAATCATCGATTCGTGTGCTTGTGAATACAATAGCAGAACAAAATGGATCGAAGGTGGGTGGGTGTGCCCTAATTGGCACAAGATATTTTACATATCTACTGTTGTTTATTTTGAATATCGATCAGTATTTTGAAAATATCGCAACAATATTGCAGACTATCTTGTACTAAGAGGAATATAATCTTCACAACAAAATTGTTGATGTACATCACATTTTGGAATAAATTTGCCTATAGGTTAATCGACTGCTTGTCTGCATTCTATAAGTATGTTGGCACGATGACTTAAAAGAACAATGGGTTAGATCAATAAAATTCATTATGTAAGTACAATTGTAGTTTCTTGCCAAATTTTGGTGTCAATTGGCTATCAAAATAATATCCTAAATACACATTCTCCCGCTAGATTCAGAAAAAATGATAGATTCACGCCAAAGATCGATAATTCTCAAGTACTGGTTGCCAATGCCATGCAAGGTACTCACTGTCTTACCCGAGGTCCACAATTTTATGCGTAGGAAGGAGGATAAGACATTTATTGGAAATTATGCGTGACAGTTTTGGGAGACAATTTTCGCTGGTTATGGAATGAAATAAGTCGCAAAACCCCTTGCATAAAGTCCCAGAAATAGACGTTGATTGAATATACAGAGTTGAATTTGTTTGGTTAGACTTCATCTAAGTGCATGTGGTCTATATACTCCTACTCCTGTTATTTTTCACATTATTGTCGACACGTACCGTTAACCAGTCTCTTGATGCAATTCGTTAGACAATTGTCATTTCAAACGACGCCAGACTTATTCCAGAAATCTTATATCTCCATAAAGATTGCATATTTTTTGTGGTTCTAATCCTTTTCAGTTGCCAAGCAATAGTTACGGAGTGAAAACTTTGGGGTGAAACTAGCATTTTTGCTCTATCTATCGTGCGAACATCCATCCTGGGCGTCTGTTTAAAGACCGAATCAAACCAAAGTTTAACGCAGAGTAAAAGTTGTCGTCACAAGATAATATGTCGAATTTCATTGATAAAATTATTTCGTTTATGAGTTATTGAGTTTACATGCGTGTGAAAGTACAGATCGACAGAACAGTCAACCGTTGGATAGATTTGTTGCAAACTTGATGAGAACATTCAAATGCTAAGCCTGTATACCAATTTTATCTACATAGCTTTTTTTTTTGAAGTTATGGAGTTCACTTGTAATTCAACTAGAGAGAGTTTTTGTGAATGGATTTCTTTCAAAATTTGATAGAAATATTCAAATTTGGTCATGAGTCAATAACAAATTTTATCCGTCTAGCTCGAAGCATTGAGCTGTCGTGTTTCTAGACAGGCTGATAGACATAATGCTAAAAATTATTTTTCGGACTTAGGGATGTCTGAAACATGTAGATTCATGAAAATCTCGCTTTCGAATTTTTGATGATTACAATACTTTCTCAATACATCGTATATGAGAAATTATGTAAGTCTCTCTTAGGGAAGTCCTCCTCCCCCAGGTGACCGCGCATAAGTTCTAGTTTTATTAATTATTGCAAGGTTCTTATTACTTAAAAAATGTTACGAAACAAATTGGCCAATGTACCATAAAAACATTAAGTTTTATACAACGCCGTGACTTTCCTTATCATTAAATGGTAAGCATCTAATTGTCTAAAACAACCGAATTGCCATTATAGTGTTTAAAAAATTATGTTATCATATAGTATTACAACAATAAAGCAGCCATTTAAAAAAAATAGATTTTTTTTAATAAATTAAATTAAAAAAGAACAATAAAAGTATTTAATGTTATAAAATAGAAGTAAAGAATAATTCAAATATATTTAACAAATTTGAACAGAATTGGACAAAATTTTATTTCCATTATTCAGAGAAAGGAAATTTAAAGTAAAAGCAGTGTTTGAATTACTTCTTTAGATTAAAAAAAAGTAAACACAGCACATTTAAAAATTTGCGCAAAAATTTCAAAGTACCTTTGCTTGAAATGATATATTTTTTATAATGCATATTATTTTAAATTGCATCGAAAAAAAATAAATAAAACTTTACCTTTCGATTCTGGCATTTTGTCAGTAGAGGCGTGAGCTGCTTGTACTGACGACTTTACAATAATTTCATTCAAGTCCTTCAGACTTTTCATCACTTTTGCCACTATGTCATGCATTTCAACCGGAAAATAATTAATAACTTCTTCAATCGAGTAAAAATCGCATAATTCTCTCAATTTGATCGTCATAAAAACCCACCTAGGATTGTCTTCAAAGTTCTCATAATTTGGAGCTTCTTTATTCGCGCTGACTTGATTCAAATTAAATTTGACTTCATTTTTTACCTCCACTACGTGAACGCTTCTTGTGAGTTCATCAGTGATGACCCCAATATTCGCAGGTGGTCTCTTCGGCTTTTGGGGCTGATTCAAGAAATTGTAAATATTCTCAAGTTCCTTAACGATAGGTGAAGTATCCAGGATCGAATCTTGCACTAAAGCTTCTGGGGGCATTGTCAAACTAAACAGCTGATACACTGTCTCGCTGTTTTGTCTGAGGATAGTGAAGTCCACGCTGTTAGGTTGACAGTGTGCACTGGAAACTGCAGAAGAGTTAAGGATCTTCGATGCCCCGTGAGATAAATCAATGGTGCCTTCGCTCTCATGTCGTACTTTTGGATTTGAACCATTCAAATTGTTCCAATTCCCATCAGTGGATGTTGCTTTGGAAAATCTGAGCTTCTGTAAATCTTTGTGGATCAGATCTTGGATCATTTCGGATTCGCTGCGAGGTGACGGCGAATCAAAGGTCTTATAGTTGTTCTGCTTTTCCTTTATAACCTTTGGCTTCTTCTTCCAAGGGGGATGTCGTAGAGTGAACGATGTGGGCACCACAATCAGAATGATGCAGCCCATTACCATGAAAGTCCCTTTCACGCCGTAGTGATGAAGCAGAAGTTCCAGTACCACGGGGAAGAGGAATGCCCCCACACATCCACCAGAAAACGCGAGACCTCCAGCAGTAGTTCGATATTTCTCGAAGTATGCATCGATGGGGATCTGATTTAGAGTAGTCGTGAGAGCGGTGCAGATACCTATGGAGACATAGAGAAAATTTAGATTTTGTCTCCAAATGGATGAAAATAAGATGTATTGTCTCCATCGAATGGAGACAATACATTGTACATCGATGGAGACAATATAATACAGTGTATTATTTCCATCAAATGTTCGAGACAATATGCAATTCGATAAATATAAGATACACATGAGATAGTGAGAACAAATTTCTTCAACACACAATTACCGCTAAATTGAGCTGAGCACTATATTTTATATTAACTGCCTTTGACGACCAGCTGGTTTGCCGGAAATATTTTCTTTAAATCTTTTATGTATAACGTTGATACTTAATTTTCTCTCCAAATATCTTATTATAGTATAAATCACAGTCGTGTTATTTCAATAGCCTTATACTTGTGGGTGCATATGTGATCCAATAAATCATGAATTTATAATTGCATTTGCAATAATTTATTTTTAAAAGTTTTTTTAAATTATATGTATTATGTACAGTAATTTTGCTTTGGAAGTAAATTATTAGGCTACTCCAACGCCTTCCGTCCATACTTTCTGTTGCCTACAGCACAAGTCCAGCAAGGCTTATATTAATTTTAAGACAACGCTCAACAGCGCCATCTAAAGGAACGGATATCTATAATACTCGTTCTGTTTATTATGTAAATGAACTTCCAAACTGAGTCAAGATTCTTGAAACCATAGTATCATTAAGAACTTTAGACTTAATTCGTTTGTCTTTATGTGATCAGTAATAACATTCCGTAAGAAACGGTTTTTATATCATATAATATACAGAAAGAATGCAAACATAGAAATATTATCAGTTCAATTAACCTCTTTAAGGTGAAGTTTTGTTTTCTTTCTAATAAGATAGTCTTTTCTGTCTAGGGAATGTGTTATCCTTTAATTTAACTAAGAATCCATAAAAATCTTCAGATATTCACGAATCAAAATCCATCTTTATATTCAGTTATGACTTTTGCAACTACATTTATTTCAAATAAAAAAATTTAGGAAATTAAATTTGTTCTTGGCAGTTGAAAGGTTAAAGCACCAGGAAAATTCTGTTTATCATAGGAAGTAACGTTAACATTGACAAAAATATAAAAGTGAAGGACCTGATAATAATAATAAAAAAATGACGAGTTAAATATGAAGGTGAAAGATGATGATAATGAGATGTTGACAATAAAATTTGTTTGAATAACATTCCAATAATTTTGTAGATTGTGCTTAACTTCTGAACCTTTATTAAAACTAAAGAAAAAAAAATATCGAAAATAAAAATTGTATCACTGAATAATTTTTGTACAATAATATACTCAAGATTCATTAAAAATTTTAAAGAAGATTTGGAACCTTTAATGCATAACATTACATCATGATAATGACTTTCGGTTGATTCGTTTGTCTTTATCTTATTTTTAAGAATTGTTCTTACTATATTACAGAACCTAAAATAACCTACCCAATATTGTCACAAAGTGTATAACTAAAACAATATGAAGTTCAAACAATCTATATTTATATAAAGCTCAATGTGTGTGTGTGTGTGTGTTGGCGATTTATAGACCAGATCGTTTGACCTACAGCTACCAAATTTGGTACATGTATACCTTGGAGGTTGGGAATGTGCACCTGGGGTCCTTTTTTGAATTTTTAATTAGAATTTTAATTATTAATTAAAAACTAACTTTCCCATCAAAAAAATCTTTTCATTTTCCCCACCGCCAAATGAGTAAGGCTTCAGTTTTTTTTCCCACGCTAATGAAGCTATGCTTAATATTATTCGGCCGATAATTTCAAACGATTCTGTTTATTTTCTTAATGTTTGATGCATTTAAAATTAAACATTGTTAATTAATCCATGTTTCAGATTCATTCTGAAGTACTTTTGAATTAAAATAAAACAGAATAAAGGAAATTAAAAATTTCTAATCTGCCTAGCGTTACCCCAACTGGCGTAGAACAATTAACTCATTTGCGTTATCAAAACTGGCTTTGAAAATTCACGCATGCGCATTGTGTTCTGATTGTTGACAACTATTTTCAACGGATGTGGATTTGATTTAAATTATTTTTAGGTTAGCTGTATGCTTTTGTAATTAAATTGTATTTTTGTTAGTTTTATATTTTTTGTATATGCTTATAGTTTTAAGTACATCGTTTTTGAAGTAGTTTTTTAAACTGCTTTCGACCGTTTATTTTTTTCGACCGATTTATTTTATTTTCTTAGTGTTTGGTGCATTTAAAACTAAGCATTGTTAATTAATAGATCTGTTCATGATAAATCTTAGAAACATTTTTTGAAAACTTCTTGAGATATTATATAAATTAAGAAATATATTCTTTAGTGGTCCATAAGGTTTAAATACTCAGCGACTCTATTTTCAGTACTAATATTTAAAAAAATGCTATGTTTCAGTAAAAAAAATGTTTTTATATCAATTGCATTTTAATCATTTCCACTTTAACTTAAAGCATAAATTCTACGGAAGCTAACAGAAAATTAGGGAGATACATATTACGTTACGACTGAAGACCTTTATAATATTATGAGTTAATTATATGACTATCAAAATTTGAAGCTTTAAAATATTTTGAAGAAGAAGCAATTAAAATAGGAGTTCCATTAATTATTAAAATTTTAACGGGTATTAAGATTGTCGAACCACCTGGTCGCCAAAGACTGCTAGTAAGTAATAAAATAAACTAAATAACTAAAACAATAAAATAACTTATTTTTAAAAAAATTAAGTAAAAAATTGATGGATATAAAAATAATAACACTAAAAGTTTAATTTTTAAAATTTTTTAAAGTGGCCCAAAAAAGTTTTTGTGCCATTACATGCTCCGAAATTATTGCGAGCAACCATTAAAATCTTGATTTATTTTTAATTAATTAAAACTCCAATTGAAATTTTAGATAACAATTCCTTACTGAAAATCTGACACACAAAAAGTAACGATCTTCAAAATTTAGTAGCACCTCGTTCCAGCAACTTACTCTGTAGAACTGTTTGAACAATTTTTGGAATGTTCTATTTGCAGAAAATCTGCAAGCCTAAAATCTTTATTAAATTAACAAGATTTTTGATCCCCAGAAAGAGTTACCTGGAGTTATTAAAACATCACTTACGATAGTCATTAAAAATATTTAATTTTTTTTTTACCAATTTTGTCACGAGAATAAAGTTAGCAACACAAGAAACTTAATCCTTAATTCAAATGACTTCTAATAAACGAATTATTTCAATTTATGTGAATGTATATGTTAAGCTGATTTTTAAATGCAGCTACTGAGGGGTACTTTGGTTCAAAATGAATGCCAAAAACTACTGACCGAAGCCCAGGCCCCAAAGAACAGTAATCGAGGTAATGTCCTTTGCGAAGTAACATCCTCCAGTGCTGAGTGCACCGATCAGCCCACCTACGGCAGTGACACTCAGAACTCCATACTTTTGGCCTAAAATCCCAGCGGCAGGGCCTGTGGAAAGAAATATTTCGATAGAAATTTCAATAAATAAATTCATGTGCTTAAAGTAATGTATCTGTTAAATGCAATACAATTTCTGGTGTGGTCCGAGCTTTTGGAATATGTGTGCAATAAAAAGTTTTATATGTAATACTATTATAACGATACTTATTCTAACTTGGAGTGGACTGAATGGCTGAATGATAGACTACTATGAACTGAAAGGAGACAGTTTACATGTTCGTATCTGACTGCTTGCAAGTTGCCTAAAAATTGTTTTGTTTTTGACTTACTTCTGTTATTTCTCGTTTGTTCCAGAATGTTCTTATAATTTCTGCATCTTCCTAAATCTAGAAGATTCGAGTCATTTCATCTTGTGGATAAAGACAGATGAAAGGTTTAGTTGCTTGAATAAAGTCTGGAGTTAAGATTAGAGAGTGTTATTTTTGACTTTAGTTAACACACTGTTTATCTACGTTAACTTCATAATAACAATATAGCAAAGCAGCGGAAATGATATCCTCGAAACTTTCTCGCATACTCAACAATTAAGTTTTCTTATCCTCTTCCCCCTCCTCCCACATAAAATCATGACCTTGAGCAAGGTCGCAAATGCCTTGCATTGCCTTAATGAATAATAATTACTATCTTTGGCATAAATCTAACATTTGTACTGAATTTATCGTGCAAGTATGTGTTTTGAACGTCTTTCTGCTGACCAAAGAAAATCAAAATTTAACACCAAACTACAATAGTAGTCAACAAACTTCATACCGAATTTCGTTCTCTTTGTGTTCTGGAATTATTAAGTTTACTTATGAATGGATTTCAGTTCAAAATTTTACATAAATCTACGAATTTGAGTACGAGTTAATATACCAAATTTGATTCATCTAGGACAAGTATTTTTGAGTTATTGTGCTCAAAGACGGTTAGACATAATGCAAAAAATGGGTATTTCGCTCTTATGAGAACATGGAGATTCGTCAAATCTCGAGTTCGATTTTTTTTTTGTCGATTATAATATTACTTCCATACTTCAAATGCCAGAAAGTAAGACAGCATTCTGAAAGAATGGAAGAATGTATAGTGGTTTTCATCGATTATTTTTGGGGGTACAGTGTGTTACAGTAATACAGTCAGTAGTGGTATATCCTTTAGAATAAGTTTGAAACAAAACATTTTATATAAAAAATACAAATAAGAGTGTTATGATGGAGTGTAAAGAGGTATGAAGGTCTTCAGGCTTATTACAGAGGCATATTTTAATGTATGCATTTTTTAAAATTCCCATTATGATAAGTGAGGAAAATTGTTATGAAAAATGATTTTCTCCACTTATAAGATAGGTTATTCATGCTATCTTTATCACAATGTTGTAATTAAGTTTTGAAAATATATTCTCTTTAAAATATTGACTGTTAATGCAATACTCTGATAGAAATTTTAAAATAAAGTTGAACGATAAGAACTCATCTTAGAATATTCAAAAAACATTATCCCAACATTTTGATCAACGCAAAATGAGGTGTAAAATGTCATAGTAAAATTATAAATGACAATTGTAATCAGAATTTTAAATTGGTACTCTGCTGATGAATTTTTTACACATCATGCTGTCAGTATTCCATTTTTCATTTCTTTTCTACCTTTCTTCAATTTATATCAAATCATTTTGAAAGAAAGTTATTTCATTTTTTTTCAAAATTATTACTAAGCATAAGGCAGAAATTAAAAATAATTGTTTATAAGTAAATAAAAAATCTGTGCCAAAAAAATTGCGTAAAACATTTTTATTAAATTTAGTCAGATTAAAGTTGAATTAAACCTAGAATTTCCACTATAAATATTTTGATTTTGCTTTTAGACAAACAGCAAGACAAATAAGTTATTAAAAGACATTTTTATGCGTTTTTCTCACATTCTTACTAATTGACATTATTTCCTTTGTCGAACTGAACACTAACATATCGATTACAACACTTTCGGAAGCTGCGAAGTTTTTATAAAGCTCATTCATTGAGAATGAAAATCATAAATGGAATAAATATAGGCTAGATAGTGATTCATTTCAAAATATTATGTACAAAAAGGATGTCAAATTCACGTTTGATCTATAGCGATTATCTATGCAACTCGACCAATATTCTCTATAGTGAGTATATGTTGACAGCAGGCCTCAATAACAAATAACGATGTTTATTAACACGAAGAGGTGAATACATAGACGATAAATACACAGCAGAGACATATACAAGCAATACACAGAAGCACCAACAGCAACCCACAAGTAGTAAATAACCACAACAGCACACAAAGTGGTAAGACAGAACTCAGCAGAGGAGGGAATCCACGTAGCTTTTCACCAAGCGCTTGCCGTTTTCCACTGTCCCCGCGCTTTAGCTATACTCAACTACCGACTCACTATGACTGGTTACTCAGCATACGACTCGATGCTGCTTCATTACTTGTCTCCAAAACACGGCGTACAGTTCAATTCTCAATCCACTAACTGCTTGAGTTCCACTCAATGTTTGCGCTTCGCTGGACTGATCCAATTCATTCGTCGCTGAATCCACTCTGACCAACTATACAACTCAACACATACTCATGATGCGACTGACTTCGGCTTGGACTCTCGGTTATTTAGAGTTTCTGGAGCAGGGCACAGGAGGTTCTCGGACAATCAACATAATTTGTCCCTTATTGAACATATCAGAAGATTCTAGTATCATCCATTTTATCGCCGAATGGTCATCAAGCCAAGGGATCACTGATCCGGCATCCGATCAGCATCTAATAAAGCTGACCATAAAGCTGTCTTCCCTGCGATGTAAATAACTGTGCCGGAAAGAAGCATTACGCATGTAACAACATATAACAAGAGCTCCAATAATCAAATCTATTGGGTTGTTCGGAAAGTAATTTCGTTTTTTCCCGACAGAGGATTTAATTGTATTTTTTTGCACCCAACTTCACATTTAAGCCTCATAATTTTTATATGCTTTGAGAGCTCATATTGCAAGGCTTGTGTGTGAAAAATTCCAATTAATTCTGTAGTTTTCGGTTGGTGCCCTTTTAAATAGGGAGAGCGATAAGCAGCATTTTCGACATATCTTACTGTTTTACTACAGAAAGGGTAAAAATGCTGTTCAAGCCAGAAAGAAATGGACCGATGTGTATGGAGAAGGTGTGTTGACAGTACGCCAGTGCCAGAACTGGTTCGCTAAATTTTTTAGACGGTAAAACCTTCACCTCAAATGAGGAGGTCAAAAACCACCTCGATCAGTTTTTTGACAGCAAAGACCAAAAATTTTATGAGCGTGGAATTATGCTACTACCAGAAAGATGGCAAAAAGTGTTGGACCAGAACGGCCAATATATAATTTAATAAAGTATTTGTTTATTATACGAAAACTGTCTTTCATTTCCACGAAAAAAAAACGAAATTACTTTCCGAACAACCCAATAGTTCGTAAGATATATCATTCAACTCAATAAAGTCAATTTACGTTCCTATTCAATTACAATTAGGGGATATCTTATCAATTGTGTCGTTCCATTCATTTTCGGATTCTAATAATCATCTTGCAGGGAGAAAAAGAGCACACTATGAGCGTTAGTGTACAACCTACACCAAATTTCTTACAAATAGACGCATTCGAGCTTCAGAATTATTCCGATTTGAATACAATGCCAGTTATCTGAATATTTGTCAGGATTTGGGTATAATTCAGAATTAACAAATTTAACAAACTGGAAAAAAAATATTTATTGTTTCATTCATTTCGAATACCTATAACAAAAAATGAGTGTTCAGACAGTATATCTTATGTTAATTTTGAAAGTAATTACTTCGGACAAAGTTTTGTCTGAAATTAGAAAACTGTAGGAAAAAAGAGCTGAAAAATGCTGACTAATTGACTTATTAATGTAATAATTTAGCAATAATTTAATTATTACACTCATTTCATAGCATATTTTATTTACGATATTATTTTAACTATAGCAATATTATTTTTATAGCGATATTATTTTAACTATATTGCAATTATTACTATTTTGACTTATTTTTTTGTGTCCCATATAAGTTTATATTACGTAAGCTTGTTTATTTTATTATAAACTGAATCTTTTTGGTTTTCTTTTTTTAGTGCTGCTATGCAATAATATCAAGAATTACCGAAAAGATTTCTGGCGGCTTGTTGCACACTGAAAGGCATAGAAGATGTCTGCCTGTCCACACTGAATTTATGCATGAAGACGACGTACAAGATGCCGGACATCCGGCCTAATCCGACTATTATGAAATTGATGAGGAAGTTGGCAATGGCGATGAGCCACGACAGCAGGCAGTCCGGCCCAGATGCCCATCTACCGGATTGCTTGGAACTACTAAAAAAAAACAAAAAAACTAAATAATTCAAAATATCAGCCGATAAATATTATTGTTTCATTCATTTCATTATCTGAAGTTACAAAATAAAATGTATCATAAAAATAAATCAAATTTTTAACAGATTTTGATTGTTTTAAAGAAATAAATAAAAGATTCCCTTAAAAAAAATGGCATAAGAAAAAAAGACTCTTTAAAAACAACAGTCGGAAATAAACTCGCTTGTAAAAATCGGTTTTCTTTAATTCAGTTTGTCAAATTCGCAATGAATATGACAAATGATGATGATATTCCAAATGGTGAAATGATGATATTCATGATAATGTTAATATTTAGGACTTAAAATTTTATCAATCTTTCTTTAATTAGTAAGAACATAAATATTAGAAACATTATACATGCTCTTTTGTGCATTTAGTTTATTCTGGATATTTAATGATTTAAACTAACGGTAGTGGTCTCCCTAAAACTTTCTCGCATGCTCTCTAATGTTATGCTAGAACACCTTGCATGGCATTGGTGCATAATAATGACCAGATATTAACTTTCGGCATCAATTTAGCATTTTTATTGAATCTATGGTGTCATCCATGACGAGTTTCTTGACGATTAATCCTTAGTAGTATCCGAAAACTGAATTTCTGCTTTAGACTCGTTTTTCTCAACCTATTGATACAAAAATATAGCTGTAGTCACAAAATCACATACTTACTTTGATATATTTAGGTCATTGCGCTTTTGAATTATCATATAAACATGCTTTTGAAAATACAGATCTACAGAGAGCCAACCAGTTGTCGGTTTTGTTTCAAACTTTGACAGGCGTCTACACTACAAATGTTAAATCTTTGTAAAGAATCTCATGTACCTAGCTCTCTTTGTTTTGTACTTATCATGTTAACTTATATTCGGACAATCGGACAGATGAACTTCCTCTGAACGTATTTTACTCAAAATTTAATTGTCATCCAGGAATTCGGGGTAAAGACCATATTCAAATTTTCAACCATCTAGCTCAAAGCATTTTTGAGTTATCTAGGTCAGCGGGAGAGAGAAAGAGAGAAACGAACATTTTTCAAAAATGTGGTTTCCGAACTCGCATTCTAAAACATAAAGATTCGTCAAAATCTCGAGTACGAATTTTTTTGACGATTACTATACTTTCTTTATATTACGAATACGAGAAAGTAAAAATATCAATATTATGACACGTTTGTCCACGTTAATTTAATGGTTAATCTCGAGCTGAAAAGGACGTTCAAAATTGAATTTCACTAAAGTCCCGTCATGAATGTGGATTTGATGCATGCTAAATCAGATCTCATGGGTCAAAATCTTCTCTTCGGTGGATTGTGAAAGTTTGGAAAAGGGGAATATTACCAGCTCCGATGTCTTCCTCGTCTTTTGATCGGGATTCAAAATTATGAAATCCATCTCAAAATAGCTGTATTGTAACTTCTAAGTGGGACGCTAATATAATTAAACTCTTATATGAGAAAGTAAAAATTTGTTCATAGAAGAAAAATAAAGAAAAAGATTTTTTTACTCACCGTTTTTGCGAATTTGATCTTGAAATGGGATCTAAAAGGGGTTCGCACTCATAACCTTCAAAATATCCAGCCTCTGGTCTGGGAGGCATTCTGACGGATGGAACCTACTTTTCACTGTCGACTTCCAAAAACACCTGAAAAAAAACAGCATAAGTAAATGGCGTCTATGACCTTATGTGAAAGAATCCAAACAATAATTTGGTATGAAAGGATTTCCAAAATCAGTATCATATAAAAAATGGTAGACAATTCAGAATAGTATTCAGAAACTATCGCCCCGGCATCCTGGCATAAGGGGAGCACGTCTTCCGCGTGATATGGGCATCCCGGCTTCGAATCCCGGTTCGGGCATGGTTGTTCTTCTTCTGTGTTTTATCTGTGAGGTGTGTGAATTTGCCCCCCCCCCCCCTTGTAAAGAGGAGTTGTGCAACCGAATGTGACGCATGAAGTAGCTAAGTCGTACTCTAGGCTCTAGTTGGCGCTACTGAAAAAACAAGAGACGGTCACTCAGCTTAAATTGCTGATTGATAACTGTCAGCAGGCTTGTAAAGTGCTGTAAGTCACAACAACAACAATAGAAACTACCCCCGAATGTTTGGTTACTTTTAGCAGTACTGGGTTTGTATCTTTCGGTTTCTGAACATTTATGCTTTATCCTGAATGCTTATACAAACTCGAAAGCTAATATACCATTTACTATGGCTTTATTCCTTATCTTCTTGTTTTCAGAGGAAACGTTTAGTTTTCTTTAAAGTATTATATTTGCCTTTAAGTAGTAAAAATCAAATCATGGGTTGTACTCTCCCAAAAACTTTCTGTCATGCTCTCTAATAAACTAGTTTTACCAGACATCACCGTACATTGCACCGTCATAAAATAGTTACGAAATATTAACTTCTGGAGTGAATTTAGCATTTTTACTGACTCTACCGTGTCAACCTTGACGAATTATTTGGTGATTAATCCCTGGTATGTGTTAATTATGTCCAAAAATCGAATTCGTGTGCTATTTTGAGTTTCGAATTCGTGTTTCTTAACCCATTGAAACAAAAATTTGACACAACATCACTTGTAGTCATACATTTTCATACCAAATTTCATATAGTACAACCAATACGTTTTTGAACTATCGCTTTTACAATGAGTATCAAATGTTCACTCTCCTGTCCATAAACTTCCTCCTTTCAAATGTTGTAATATATAGCAGGAAAAAAGTATATAAACACTTGACAATCAGTCCGCCTAAAGATAGTGAAAACTACAGGTTGGTTATTTTGAATTAAATTTAAAAAAATGAATTCGAAATCGATGTTTTTAAAACGGAAAATCAGATAGCCAGACTTTTGTAACGTTTTACCTTTTTCTTCAAGTAGTAATGGCATTACGGTCAGATGTAACGTCCAAACCGCCAATGTGAACCCATTTTACTATTAGAGTCATTGTGTCTAGTCATTTTTTGTATCCGGATGAAAAGCCACAGATTAGTGTCTCTTCGTTTCAAATAGATCCATCGTATCTCGTATCAAGGGAGAAAAACGTCAAAACAACCAGATGTTAAACTTTTTTTCCCTTACGTAGGGACTCCTCCAATCTTCAAGAAACGGTTAATCACCAGCAACCGTTGTCATTAAGTGTAGAAGTCAGGTGGACTTTAAACGGTGTTAGTTGTGAATTGATTATAATTAACATGTGTTCGGAAGGAATCAGCTACAAAGATGGATCATTAACAAACATTCCCACGATCGAATGGAGACCAATGAAGAATCATTGTTGTCTAGCTATTGGGTGATAGGGAACTCAAGTTCACCAATGAGAAAATCAGATACGGAGATCTGATGGAAATAAAATCCGGAATTTTTTATTTTGTTGGGAGAGAAGAGAAGAGAGCAGTGAGAGGCGTCAAAGGAGAATTTGGGAGGACGCCGGTGTTCGAAGAAGGTGTTTCAGAGTTTGTGAGAAGCTCTGTCTTAGGATCCATCCGATAGAGATCGATGGATTTCTGGATCGGTCCCAGAACAGTCGTTTTGTGCTAACACCCGGTTAGCTTCTTTTTGGTGTCTATTCTCCGATTTGATCGAGGAACTATTCCATGATTAAACTTTCAACTGTTGTGTGAGTTTTATAAATAATATTAACCTAACTGAGAACAAGTTGTTTTTGTGTACATATATAAGGCTGTAAATAAATTAATTGTTTTGTTTCGGGACTCTCTTATTGCATCGGTCAGGATAAAGATATTAACCTATTATAAGAATCTATTAAAAATAAAAATCCAGATTTCGTTGAAAGTACTATTTTGTAAAGAATTCTTTTTATAGACTTTAACTCTGTATAGAACTCTTCTTTTTTTGTAAACATTGGCACTTTATATCATAATTATTATCCTAATTGTTATCCAGATTGAAGAATAAATGTACACTATCATTATTGTAAATATTATGGTGATTATACCGGTTTTTGAATTTTCCACCCAGGTATATGCTTTTATTTCAGCTCAATATTTAAAATCTCCCTGCTGAAATTCAAGATGTGCTCAGTATAAAAGATTAGAAAAAAATAAATAAATAAAAGTCGTTTTAAAAACAAGTTGAAATTTTAATATTTGTCCATGGCACTCCTTTATGTAGATACGTCGCTACCTAGAGTTTAAATAGTTTAAAACGGAATTCTGATGTAAAAGGAGAATAATTCATTAAAAAAGTTTACATTATTTGCAAAATAAAAATTGGGAAGAATATTTTCAGAAACTATTTTCAAGCAAATTTATTTAATTTTTTTCATATTGTGAAAATGGTATTTTGATTTTTTTATATTTCGTTATTTAGTTTCTTTTGAGGTAGAATTCTTAAATTTTGTGTTGCTTTTATTTGTATTAATGAGAGTAAAATATTTTATAGTATCAATTAATTTATTAATTTTAATGAAACTTTGATTTCATATGAGTGGTCACCAAATGTTAGTGATATCAAAAATAAATAAATAAATAAATATTTACTAATCATTAATGATTAAACATCTTAATTACAAAACTGTCGAAAATAATACCTTTTAAATTTTTTCAACACGATTTTATTAATGTATGAAAAAGGAGAAAATATTTGTTTATAAAAAAATCTGGAATCAAAGAAAAAAAAACCGCTTGTGACACTGAAGTAATGCTATATAGAATAAATAAAAATTCACAATCTAAAGAATAAGAAGTTTCAAAACATTTCACAAAAATTAAAAATAATGTAATCAAAAATTTCATTTACTTATAGTGTGCACATCACACTTTTTTTAAATTTTATTTTTGCTTTGAAAAACAGAGTTTAGATTTTTTTAAAACAAATTTCCTGCATTTTAAATCTAATACAAATGACGGTTATGTAAGAATGAATGAAGGCTAGGTTGGATAAAAATGTTACTTTTTTCAAGGTCGTTAAAATTTATTTTAAAAAATTATTTTTTCCGTTTAATCAAATAAAATTCATTTTATCTTTATTACAAACTAATCAATTATGACAAAACCCAGGTAATTTTTTTTTCAATCTATGACAGAAACTCGGAAACTGAGACTGTTTCAGCAAATATGGAACTTCTGGTCATTTTATCAGACAGTATCAGAAAAAAAAAAGGCAAAATAACTGTTTTCTTAGTGGGTAAAATATTATTAAGACTAAACGTCATTAAAAAGAATTAAGAAAGGACGCAACTTTTTTCATTGTCACATACCTTGCCTCTCCATCTTATGTAACAACGCACGCTGATTTGAAGGTACGGCCAGGCCGAATCGCCCACGGGGGCTGTTGGCCTTGAAAAAAAGTAACATTTTCATCCAGCCTAGCCTTCGTTCATCCTTACATAACCGTCATTGAAGGAGAAA
>JAPMOR010013193.1:0-39126 GCA_026543865.1 Argiope aurantia
ACCCTATATACCTACCTCTAACAGTTTATTTTAATTAATTTGAATTTGAAAACCTTTTAAATCCTGAATAGTATTTATTATTTAAATAAGAACATATATTGTGTGCAATATGTCTGTTATATTCGATTCATCATGCATTACATTCAATATTTTTTAATTAATAAACTTTGTTTAAAAAGCTTTAAACATGGATGTGAATTATGCTATTTATTTGTTAAAATTATTAACTTATTTTACCAATTAATAAATTTGAAAATTCTGGTTATTACGTTACTTCCTAAATTCATTTATTTATAATGCAAAACAGCTTGATCTTGTAAAATATTAAGAATAAATATTTTTTTAAAAAATTATGCATAAATGAGATTGCTCAACTTAATAAAGAACTAAAGAAAAATTTTAATTCAACTGTTTGAAGAAATTTTTAAAAATCAATATTTTAATTATCGCAACTGATATTTAAGATATGTACAAAAAAAAAAGAGAGAGAGAGCAGAACTTGCCAATATTTAATTCTTTTTCAAATGAGAAAAAAAAATTGACAGTTAAAGAATGTATATTTCCTAAATATTTCGGAAAATTTCAAAAACCATTCTTCTAATTAATGAAAGGGTTAATTTCACTTATTGCGAACTAAATTTACAGCAAATAGGGAAGAATGTCATAGGAGTTACTTTTTAGTATAATTAGTAATTTTCTGTTATTATATACTTTTTTCTACTGTATGATGTTACATTATTATCATATTATTGATAATAATTAGAATTTAGTACAGAATAAATACCTTCTTTCAATTTTTATTAATAAATTAATACAAAAGACTTCACAAAAAAAGCAGCAAAAAAAATCTCCATCAATGGATATAAGGTCTTGCACCTCTGCCATTTTCAAATGCTCTTGGAGCCATAATACATCATGGTAGCATTGGTTGCAGGGGAAAATATACCCTTTGACAAGATTTTCCCTCCAGGAAAATCTTGTTGCAACAATTGCCTGTAAAAACACAAAAAATAATGTATTTAGTAATGATAACAGATTTAGCTAATTTCGTTATAAATAATTTTAAAAAGAAAAGTTCGTGAATTTTTACTGCATCATTTTTATGTATTTTCACCCTTACTTTTTAACATTATTAAATGCTAATTCTAAAAAGTATGCTAACAATTATTTAATACAGGATTAGCAATTAATGACATATATCAAACTGCATTAATCAAATAAGAATAATCATAGCAAACTGTGGGAAAACAAAGCATTTATTTTTAATGACATTTAAATTTTATATTTATTTTTAATGTGTTAAAAATATACATCAGTTTCAAAAACTGTGAGTTTTAAAACTATTTAAAGTCATTGTATTAGACCATAATACCCACTTTAGAAATGCAAATCATAAAATGATTCACAACAAAAGAAACATTGCCTGTAGAAAATGAAAAAAATAATAAAATCTAAAACCCAGCTTACAGGACAGGATATAACAAACTGTCATCAATACAATCAATTGAAAATCCCAAAACCAAGAGTAAACTAGAACTCTCAGAAAAACTTGAAAACAGCAAAATATAAGAAAACAAAACAAAAATCTCAGACCTTACACAACCACCATTATTTAGTCCAATATATGCAAAGCTAAGACTAGTTTAATTTTAGAAAACAACACATTATAACACATTACATCAGGAAAATTAAAATACAGTAAAAAGAATTTAAAAGAATTTTCAATTAACATTCTACTTGACATTGACTATAATAAAATGATTAAAAATGCCATTCCCTCTTCTCACAATAGTAAAATTAGCCTTTTAAATTTTGAAATCTAGAAATGACACTACAGCAGCATTACTCTAAAATAATTAATTTAAAAATAATTTATTAATTAATTTTTTCAATTCTGTTCTAAAACTAAACTGTGAATCATCCATCTAACTGAATCCATTACTTTTAACGATTGAAAAATTCAGAAGCTCTGTGCATTTTCTAGATATCCGATAAAAAAAGACTAGCAAGAGCAAAAATCAAAAGTCAATTAATAATTAAAATATAAGCTAATTAAATGAAATTTCTTCCATCTTTTATCATTCTCATCTCTTTTCTAAGGTAATAGAAATTTTACTACAAGAGAAAAGACCATCCCATAACTTTAATTCAAAAATGTTTGAAAAGAAAAAAGTGCCAAGTCCTGTCACAGATGTTATTCTATCATTAATAAATGACATCCAATACAAATATACAATATTATATAAAATTTTTACTGATAACACTGCAATGTTATTCTAAAAACAAAAACATTAAGATAATCACTCTAATAAGAAAACTGGTTTCGCAAATATAAAATTCTGATTATTGTCACAAGACTCAAGATATTTTCTTCTCTACACTCTTAATCAAGCAGAAGCATTCTAATCTTTCAAGAATCTAAATTACTAATTCTAGAATTATAACACCTAACCGAGTGATGTTCTTTTCGATGCTGATAGGTGGTAGAATAATCCTTGCATGTAATTAAACATTATTTATAAGCAATGAACCATAAGACTATGTAAGTGATGCAGAATAAGCAAAATGGGCTTGGTACATAGAGGTATGTTTACAAGCTGAAAGAGATTCAAATGCTTTACATGATACAATACATTCCCGAGTATCCAGTTCGTAATTATCCAGCCAAGTTTTCTTTCATTGCAATTAAATGAAGAAGGCAAAGCGTTACATTGGCAACATTGCCAAGGCATTGGAAGCAAGCATCTGCTATGAACTAAATTGCAGAAGCAGTCATTTATTAAGGTTTTTTTCAAAAACTAAAAACTGTTTTGACTCTTTTATCTTAAGGTTATCTTTTCATAACAATGTAATCATTTATCAGTAAAAAATCAAATCAATTTGAGTCAATTTTTTTAAGAACCAAGCCTAGGATTTACGTTAATGTTTTGTTTATGTTTCCTGTATATATGTAAGGTATTACAGAATTTATGTTAAAATGTGAACAGTTTATATCCTTTAATTTATTTTTTCTCAAATAAATTATGGAAGCATGTAGTGCAGAATATAAACTATCAGTAAAGAACCTTCTATTTTAACTCGACACGTTGCCATCAACTGCTTCTAAGATTCACTGGGACACATTCACATTCTACTTGGCTCGAGATTAATGGAGGATTTAGTATTCAATAAGAATTGAGAAAATACATATCATAGCAAAGAGTTATGGTATAAAAACTTTGTCTTCTAATATTGGTGGGCAAAAAAATGAATTCATAGAATTTTGGCCTATCCGGTTTTTTGTTACCCGACCTGCGCTTCCGACATATTAGGATACTCAGGAGTGTATTATACTTGCATTTGGTTGATTGGAGTCTTTTAAGTAATATGAAATAATGTTGTTTAATTTCAATTTCACTAGCAAAAATAAGAATTCAAATAGAGAGATATGTAAATAACAATAGAAAGTCTACATAAGGAATGTAAAATTATAATCTGAATTTTTCATTCCTAACCAAACCATTAAATATTATCACCATGTTCCAGTTTGTATTTCATTCAGAGCTACAGAGTACACAAATCTTTACTGAAAAGGGACAGATAAATATATATATCAGAAAGAATCACAAAATCTTTATATGGCGTTTTTCTTTTAGCTTCTCCAATCAAAAATAATTCAAAAAATGTTTTTACATATTTCCTCAAAATTTTTTCATTGCAATTTCTTTCCGTTACATTATTTAATGTTTTTTTTTTAATTTCCACTGTTTAGGATACAGACAAAAGTGTTCAGACAAAATCGGGCTGCAAACGTAAAACGAGAGTCAAGAATGGTAAAAGTGTATAATAACACCTTGGCCTGTCTCTATTTTATGGCTTATTAGTCATTCTTCATAAACTCTGTTAAATTATCTTTCAAACTAAATTCAAATAGATGTTAAAAATAGGCCTGTTCTTCATAAAGAACTTTCATATCTGCTTAAAGGATAATAGAAATTTCATTACCAATAGTAATCTCTTTAGGAAACAATGAGTAATTAAAATAATGGTATTCAGGGAAATATATTATCCTGATTCATCCTATCCTATATATTATCCTATCTTACCAAAAAGTATAGATTATAACTAAAGATGCATTCAGTATGTAAACTAAAAGATAAAAATTTAGCGTTTTCATACCATTTTTCTACTTTTATTGGTATTGCAATACAAAATGCATGCAAATTAAAAAGATAAAATATTAGATTGTTCACCTATAATTGATGCAACTGTTGCAACAAGACTCCAGAGCCAGCTCCAATTTGAAGATTCTTGAATTATGAGTCCATTTTAATACCTGAAGAAATAAATATGAAATATAATTAAAGCTGCAGTATACTCAACAACCAAGTTGGCAGTAGGTTGTAGAAAAACATGTCTTGCCATTTAACAGATATATGTTTTCTTGTACTTTCTTTCAAGTTGTTAAAACAATAAGAAAACATAAGGCATACCTTGTACTGACAACTCAAGTTGTGAAAATGATTATGTATTCCTAAGTTACTATTAAACATTGATATTTAAATAAGACAATATTGCTTTCAATTAATTAATATATATTATACATAAATAGTCATTCAAATTTCTGCACAGTAAAATTAGATTAATATTATTTATCATCCAATTGAGACTATTTTCAATTTATTCTACACCTTTAATTCTCATTACACCCTTTTTAAATACCATTGTTAATGTCTTTCCCCATATTTACAATACTTTTTACTAATCTTCTCGGATTAGGTGATAATTAAGGTGCTTTCCTGTGATTTAATTTTTTCATGAACTTTCAATTCTTCTTGTCTGTTGTAACGTGTACAAGCAGAGCATTATTTATGTAACATAAAAAAACATGATAAAGCTTTGTTTATCTATTATGCTACACTAGAGCTATTGCACAGCATTAGTTATTTATATTGTCAGAAGACAGCATGTAAAAAGCCATGAGCAGATGCATCACTGATGAATGATCCAATATGCATCTTGACAAACCTAATACATTTTTTCAAAAAAAAAAAAAAAAAAAAAAAAAGAACTCTACTATGTAAAGCTACTTTTGATTAAATTTATAATTTTAATACTGAATTTTTGAACACGTTAAGGGGACATGACACTCACAGCTTTTCTCATAAGGTCCAATAAATTTACATTAACTGTTATTAGCATTAATCCAGGAGATATTCACAATCTATCAAATGAAAGAAAAATAAGAATGGAATTTAGTCAATATTACCTAAACCAGTTAATTATTAATTGAATCATAATTAATTAATAAATTGTATTATTTATTATGCATCAATAAATTATCAACAGAATGAGTACTAATTTTCATGTATCATTCCATAATTTTACATTCCATGCTGATTTTTTTCAGACTTTGTGAAAGATTTTACGATAAAATTATACATACTATTTTCAAAGCTAATTTAGATTTTATTACTAAATTTTATATACTTTCCCGGAGCTAAATCAGAAGTATATAATTCTGCTTCAGAAAAGTTTAAGATTGAAATTACAATGTAGTGACAGTTTATAAAGATAGACAGAAAAAATTTAACAGATACAATTAATTCTTAAAATAAACCATTTGCTTGTTTTACATATAGCTTGAGATCTAACAATTAGGGACAATTTTAGTTTTTCAAATTTAGTAAATCTTAAAAATTACTGATTACATTATCCATCTAAATTTTTGAGGGAATGAAAAAATGTGTTTTTATATTTAATATAAAAAAACCCAAGTAAATGCATAAACTAATTAATAATTTTTGTATTTATCTCCCATTTCAAGTGCTTCAAATAGAAGACCTAATAGATAAGTATTTCCTGTATTAACCCTTTGATTGCATTTGACGTATCAGTATGTCATGCATTTGTTTGTGCAAAAACATGCATGGTGTTCCGATACGTCATAAAATCTACTACTCTTACTTGCCCACAAAATTGAATATGCTTCAAGTGCAAAAATTTTTTTTTATAAATGTGTACCCAAAGGGTTAAATGGAACAAATTTTGAGAAGATAATAAAAAAAATTCAAATCAATAAATTTATTTTTTAGTCAAGGGAGGAACTATAGAGAATGTAAATATACAAGAAGGAAAGTAAATACTATATATCTGCAGAAAGAATTCTAAATTTTCTCATTGAAATTGAAAACAACAAAAGCTACAAAGTAAAGCTCTCTCAAATTCTATAGAAATTAAAATTATACAATAAACAATCTATTCTTTACAGAAGTAATATAACTATGAAAAGAAAGATAACTCAGTATACCAAGCTAATCAAGTAAAATCAGATGAATGCAAATTTTAATGAACTCGTTACTTACCAAGAGGAGAATCTATTATACATATTAAATTGTTGCTACTTGAATAAAATGTGATGCAAAGCTTCTTTTTTCATAATAAATATGAGTAATAGTCTTTGATTAGAACCAACTTCACACTGATAAAATTTAATTTAAAACAGGGCTCTTTAAAATTTGAGAATTTATAAGCAGACATCACTTATTATACAAAGTGGCTCGAATTTTCATAACTGCATTAATGAATTCAAATTTCATCTATTTAGTTTTGCAAACAGAATAAAATAAAAATTGAATTTTCCATTATGTTCCGATTTTCTTTTAAATGAAATTCCATATGTGATCTACAAGAAATTCATATAAAAATAGACAAATTTAAAAAAAAGAGTTCAAATGAGAGAAGTTTCTTTTTTAAAAGGAATATTTTCATATTCATAATATTACCAAAATAATATATGAATTGTTTTACTTCAAAATCAAATATCTATTTGGAGTTTAACAGCTTGGAATTTCAATACAAGATTATATTAATATCAATGCAGCCATACATTTATATCATTTGGCAAAGAATAGGGCAAATAAACTACAGTAATGAATGTATTTGCAAGCAGTGCATTATGTGGCATTCAACACAATGTAATTTTGCTTTTCAGTTAGAATTTTTGATTAAATCATTCAGTTCAATAAAATAGCATTTAAAGATTTCATGATATAATTCTATATTTTAATAATGAATTTCAAGAAATTAGCATGAATTAGCACTAGCTTAAAACTGAAATCAGAGGCTTTGTTCCAAGTGATTTTAATGTTTTTAATTGGAAATAAAGATAAAAACAGCACTATTTGTAGAGATCTTTTAAGATCTTTTCTTTAAAACATGTAATCAATAATTAAGGTAAAAAAAATTCATAATAAGTTATTGGTGACTTTTGTACAGCAAAACTGAAGAAAATTAGCCAAACTAAAGTCATATTCTATATTAAAAATAGGGTCATCTGCATGCAATATTAAATTTTCCAAGTGTAATAGCAGAGTAACAAAGGTGAGTAGATTGCCATGGTTCCAGTCTACTGGAGGTACAGCTGTGAAACTGATGTTATGTTTTCACAATAGAAAATGAGTTTTCGGATATACTTGCTATTAGACTAAAAAGTGACGCAAAGTTACTATTCAAAGGTGCTTTTCAGATACGGATTCCAAATCCTTTTCAGATACGGATTTTCAGGTGGGCAGAAAAAAAAAACTGCAATCATCTGTAGAAGTACTGCAATTTATCTCATAAGATGCATTTATTTTTTTGCTTGACAATTTTTAGAGCTTGAAATATATAAAAAAGATGCAATAAAACCATACACATATTCCCAATAAATATACAATTTAAACAGTGAGATTACACAAAGTATTAACGAGATCATAAAAATGTTCAATAGTTCATTAAAATGATTAAGAATATCACTGTGACTAAACATTCAACATGCATTCATTTTTAGGAAATCAACATATGCACAAATTAGCTTTTCAAAGAAACAAAAGTAGCTTACCCTCAATACACAAATATTTTTTCATAAGTCATATTTTGGTTATAAATCATAAAAAAATAAAAATATTTTAGTCTGTTTTTCCTTTAAATTTCCCACTCCTCCCCAAATTTTTATCCAACCATACAAAATTTAACATAAAACGATTTTTTTTTCAGCATTTATGACATAAAATTTCTGTAATAATCATTGCATTAAATAAGTTTGTAAAAAAAAAAAAAAAAAAAAAAACAGAGATAAACTATATGTGGCTTTAACCTCCATGCTCTCATTACAGTAAAAATTCACTCCCTTTTCCATGCATCTTCTGCTCTCATCTCTTCTCAAAATTACAGAATAAAATAATGCAAGATTAAAATAATTCTTTTAAAAAAATCCTCCCACACACAAGAGAAATCTTGGGGTGAATTAGGCTGTGTGTATTTGTATGGATACTTAAGTTTTGTTTTCTTTCTTGAACTCTTTCAAAATAAAATTATTTTTAATTCACAATTAGTTAATATTTCATTTAATTTTCAATTTTGAAATCACAGTAGAGGAGCTAAAATTAGTTGGAAAAATGTTTATATATTTAAATGCATTTATGATTCCTTGATCATAACTACTTTTTAAAATATAACTATTCATTCATCATATATATAAAAAAAAACTATTTGATAATTTTATTGATTTTAGCATCAGAAATAATTTTCCGAAATTGATATCAATTACTTAGTATCCAGATCTGAAGCAAATTGCAGCAAAAGTGGGACAAATAGTAACAATTAAATCAACAATGTTTTAAAAGATCTTTTCATTATCATTTATCAAAGTACAAAAGACATTTCACAATCATTATATTATTAATTAACACATTCCTGCTAATAAAGAGACTTGTAGTAAAATCATTTAACAAATCAATATTAATATTGGGCATCAGCAGAACTGCAATTAACAGAACCCATTAACCTTTTTTTTCTTTTCTGGTCAATTTTAATCTACATTTTGTAATATATCTATTTCTCTTCATCAAATTTTCTAGCAAAATCATTCTTCGTTTCAGAATCAGGATTGAAACTGAAAATCCACTTTTTAATACCTTCTCCACCCTCAGAATTTTTTTTATCCTTTCTTATTAATTATATGATTTTTCACTTGCTTTCTGTTAACCTATATTAATCTTAGCCCAGTAAGCCTTAGGGACATCTTATCTTTGAGGATGCATATTAAAATGTAAGGCAGAAAGTCTAAGTACATGAAAAAGAATTTAAAAGATTAGTTGTACCATGTTATGATTTAATAAATGGGAGCAAATAGACAAAAAAAATTAAATGGATAAAATTACTTGTTAAATCAATTACCTTTACCCCATTCAAAAGAATAATGTTGCACAAAAAAATATGATCAAAATTTTAAAGCCACTATATAATGTGTACATTATATTTAACCATTACAATTAGTCTTTACCTCTCCAACATTCCCCCTCTTGAAAAAACAGTAGGAGAAAATTTTTAAATGTGAAATATAGACAACTACTGATCACCATTTTAACTTAATTTTATACAACTGTTATTTCTATTTGAGATCAGTACTTCTTTTTTAAAAATACACCAATACGATAAATGATGTAAAAATGAAGAAAGCAGCTTTTAACTATTGATTATATGTTGTAAGAAAATATGAAATATTAATAAAAGAACTGTTTAAAAAAATATAGGAGTTGTAAAGAATAAAATTAAATTATGGGAAAATTATTTCAAATCGAATTTCCTTCTCCAGTTTTTGGTTTAATAATAATCCAGTTTGAATAAAAAGGGAAATAATATGCATCAATATTCACCGCAGAAAGTCCTTGCACTTTATTTCATGAAAATTATTTAAATTTCTAATTGTTTTTCAGTATAAAAATAAACTAACTTTTTTATTCAAATAGGAAAGGTTAATTTAATGATACGTATGTATTCCGTTTTGATAAATACTACTGACTAAGAGAAAATAACAATAAACCACTTCCTTCACAAATTTTATATACATTTTCCTTACTATAAATCAGCCTTTTCATTCCCAATTGAAGTAATTATAATAAAAATTTTCTCCAAAATCAACATATATAAAAAACATTAATAAACAATTCTATTCCCAATGCCAAAACCTTAGCTCTTATAGTCAATTACAATATGCTCCTTTTTTTCATGCATGGCTGTGCATATCGCTGATTTATAGTTCATTTTGAAAACTATTTCATAAACTTTACTTTCTCATCCTTTTTATAATGTCTGTATTTCGCTTACGATTACAAATACGTATTACGATTTTTTGTAAAGCGTATGCATAGAAATCATGAAATAGCATACAAATAATTAAGTTTAATTTTAGAGGGAAAAAAACTATTGCATACTATATTATTACAGTTTTATTGTCATCTACTTCCAGTTTTTTAAAAAAAATCTATTATATATATATATATATATAAAGCACTAACATACTTAGCACAGAGATCTCTTTTATTATTTATTATTAAATGGCAACAGCCAGATGTAAATATAATCACGATACAAATTTTACAGTGGCATTAAATTCAACTATTCATTTAGCTAATTACAGTACTGCAGAATATTATTAGAAAAGTTTTGGAGATTGTTCACTATTTCACAAAAAGTACATTTAGTCAGGGGAAAGATTATATAAAAGAAATCAAGAAAAAGACTTCAAATAGAAAATTTGACCTGGTGAAAAATTGACTTCACTATTGACAGCCACATGGGCAATCACTACCTAAGGAAATTTAACGTTCGTATCTTCCGAAACAATTATCCTACAAAAATAGTCTTTGCGTGATCACAAGACTAAAAATTACTCTTTTAACATTAACATAAAATCAAAGTGACAGTAATTGACTTCGGTATCATGCAATAAATTTGAATTCTAACTCTGATTTATTTTTTTTGAAAGTGATGGTGTTCTATCAATCATTTTAGCATTTTATATTTCATGTTCATGCACCACAAAGGTAATCAAAAAATGTCCTCTACCATCGTTCCTTCGGGGTTTGATTTCACAGTATATCCCCTCCCCCTTTTTTGCAGTACATTCTCTTGTGAAAAAAGTCTCTTTTCAGTAATGATCTTTTCCAGCTTGAAATGATGGAAAATAATCCAGTATTCTGGTTTACTTTCTGGTTGAGACTAGCAAAAAAATAATAAATGACTTTTTATTCTATTTTTATGCCAAATACAATTTGGTTATTCCAGCAGTGTACAGTATTATGTAAAAAACAGCATTGGATGTTTTGATAAATCCTGCAATATTGTAGTATGCTGACATTTTTGGGTTATAATCCATTCTTTCTTTAATTAATTCATGTTATAAAATAACTGACTGATTTTATAATCCAGTATATTAGCATAAGACTACTACCCCCCCCCCCCCCGGTATCTATCACGTCTAATTTATACAAATATTCTTTTCCAGAAAAATTATGCTCATACAATTCTGCATTAAACTTTTTTTAATTTGCAATTTTAGGCATAATAATATGCGAGATCAAATATTTTTTTTATATCTAATACAGATAATAGGCAAAATAAATCCATCATAGTACACGGAATTCTGTTTAATAATCATTTAAATACTTAAATTTAAATAACAAAGAAATATGTTTGTGAGCATTCCTACAGGAAAAAAACTTAACATAAAGAACATATGAATTATGAATTATTATGAATTAACATATGAATTCTAGCACAAGTATGCACTTCCACTTATGAAAATTTCAATTTAAACATAGGAAAAAAGCAACATCGATTCTGTTTGTATTATTTTTTTAAGAATTGTCATTAAAAAACTATTTTAAATCATTTTCAATATTAGTTGAATAAATTTTCAATCCCTAATAATAGACAAATGCTAGAAGTTGACAACTTTTAAGTTAAATATTTTCCCCAGATTCCTTTTGTAGTAAAAGTAATAACTTCTTAAAACTGACTTTTAATGATCAATCCGTATTTTAGACAGTTAAAAAATATAATATATTAAGAACAGAAATGGCAAACTAAATGCGCCATAACTCAATCTCAATTTCTCCCTCAAAACATCCACAAATATTTAAACTGTCAAGAACCATAATTACTTTAGGTTATCAAAATTTTAAAAGAAACAAACTGAAAGCTTACAAATTGTTCATAGAAATAAGTCCTCGAGCACTATCATGTATTAGCCAATAAATTATCTGAGTAAATCTTCTTTCCAATTATGAAAAGAAAATATGTATGAACATGAGAAAGACTATTAAAAGATCTAACATAGATAAGGAAGGTCAAATATTAAGCAACTGAAGAAGGTATTCACTACTGTTGCTATTTTTGTTATTTCCTTTGCATCTTCTGAATGATTTTTTAATAATTTCTTCAAATGAACATTTTTCTTTTCTCAACAAGAAATTAAGATACATTTATTCTTAAATTTCATTAAAATGCATTGATTTTGCACACATTATTAAAGTGCTTCAGAATGTAATCATTATCCACATTTCTAAATAACAAAAAAGGGGGGGAGGAAACACTCAAAAAGGAAACATTTCATAGGCCTTGAATCTCGAAAATCAGCTCCAATACCAATTTCGATCATTTTTGAAAAATTTATTGACTACATTAAATGTAAAAAACAGTTCAATTTTCTGATTCCGTGTAGTTAAGAGGCCTACATAATCTTGCTTGGTCTGCTTGGTTAAGAGTCTTTGAATAATCCAGTTTTTACTATATTCGAAAATAGATTTCAAAGAATGTAGTATTGGTAGTAATAGAAAGTAAAATATAAAATTGTTTAGCAGAATTCAGTAAGAATTTTGAAAACCGAGAAGTGTAACTGCTATAACATATTTGATGAATTATAATTAATCCATTAATCTTTAGATGAGATACTCTTTTAAATATATGATAATAACTTAACAATAACTTAATAATATGAAAGTATTTTCTTGAATAGATATATTTTAAAATAATTCTCAAATAAGAAATATTTTTAATAACAAATTTTTGGACCAGTAAAATCTTTTCAAAATGACATTCTACGGCCTTTACGTCATTGATAACAGAAGAAAAAAATTGAAAACCAGTTTAATTTTCTAATTTTAGTCAGTTTGATTAACAACACCCAAATAACTTCTTGGATATTATTTAATGCTTTAATGAATTGCATTCGATTTAATTCAACTGCAACCAGTGGAATTTATGATAAATCTACTTGTGTTTTGAAATGTTATGCAACTCATGTCATAAACAGATAAGATTCTTACAAAGATATGATATTCAAATCATATTACAAGGAAGGATAAGAATCATCCTAATATAATGACTTTTGAAAATGCATAATAATCAAAAGAAGAAAATATTCAGCACAATAATTTCATTTTATACAGAAATTGCTACAGATGATTCAAACACAATCAAAAATTTATAGAATTACTATTATCAATATTAAAGCAAACTATGCATGATAAAAGATAAATCCTAAGAAATTTGGAAGAACAACATTTTGCAGTTAAAACAAAATGTACGGAACAGAAAAGTTTCCAGAAAGAATGAGATAAAACAATTTCCACTACAACATTCATCACCCTTTTGGCACAGCTTATCTAAATTTACGGTTTTTACCTTGCTACGCAAAAATAGAACTAGCGTGAATTCATTGAAAAATACTTCATCAGCCTTTATTTAGTATTCGCAAAGAGTTAGCTTATAAATTATTCATAGGAAATCGTTTCATTCTCATTTTCGCAATTACATAATAAAATTACACATTGTTAATGTTGATAAGTTACACATCGAGTTCAATAAATTAAAGAAACATCGCACACTTCAGACTTTTTTACACTTTTTTTATTCGGCATTAAGATACGTGAAAAACATCGGAAGCCATCACTAGTGATCGTATTTCGCTAACAAAATTCTCAACATTCACACATCACAATAAAAAAATTATAATACATTAGAAAGAAATGAGGTGTATACTTGTAGGAAGCCTTAACAGAGTTCTCTACATATAATCGATGGAAAACGATTCTGGAAATGGTTAATAAAAAATGACAATGACACAAATTTCTACAAAATAATCGTTAAAAGTGGCTGTCTCTTCCTATAAAACAGCGGTTCTCTGTTATACGCTCAAACGGTTAACGGTCGTTTTTCGTTACGGATGGCGGAAAAAGTTTTGAGCGGATCTTCAACGGCGCGATTCCCTGTGTACTTTTCAAAAATACGAGAGTCGTCTAGTCGCAGAAGGAGGCGGGACTCGGCTGCTGCTAAAGAAAATAAAAAAGAAAGGCCGTCAGTTTAGCGAGAAATGCACGGCTTCAAACGCAATTAAAATTTTATTTTTGGATTGAAAAAGACTTTTAAGTCATGATGAAAACTAAATAGATCACTCACTTGCACAAAAATCCAATTCAAAATGAATTCTTAAGAATTTGATCTTCAGGTGCTTTAGCAAGCTTTACTCTTTTAAAAACATTTAAAGCAAGCAAGTGATTTTCGGTAGTGATCATGACAAAAAGTAATAAAACAGAATATGCACACATTGCTACGAAGAAGGAAAAAAGCCACAGACACAAATGGAACAAGCAGGACAGAACATGCAATCTTAAATAAAAGAAACACAAATTTGCAAAAGAGGAACATTGAAACCAGAAATCCTTAGAAACATAGAAATTGCCTTTTATCATAGAAACTATTATAGCATAGCATTACGTTAAGGAAAATATTGTCAAGAAATATGCATGTATACATACTTTAATATTTGTTAAAATTAAAATTCATGCATAACACAAAGCATGCAATATATCAAATAAGCTTACACATACATCCTAGCCCACAATTGTGCGAAAAAATGTTAACATGCAATAAATTTCAGTAAATTTTAAGTTTGGTATTTAAATACATCAGCAATTTATAGAAATTATTTAATAAGACACTCACCCATTGTACATGGAATCATATCCATAAGGAGATCTGAAACAAAGAAAGAAATGTTACGAAGAAATATCTAAAAATTTGTGTATCAAAAACAGCCGATTAATATTATTACAGCAGTAATGAATTGTCACAATACAATGTTGGATTTTCAAATCAAAAATTTATGTATCAAGATTATTAATTAATTCTTCAAATTGCAATCATGGGTCATTTCAATCCCCTCTCTCCTATAAAATGCATATAAAGCAGCATTTTTTATGAGCTCATTAAGGCTTTTCAAAATCATAAAAATTCAATTCCTTCATCTAACATACAGTATGAAGACAATTAAAATTCTTACAGAAGAATACTACACAGAAAAGAAAAAAAAAAAAAAAAGGTATTCTCTAAATCAAATCTAATTTCCTAATAATGGCTTATAATATACAGAAAAATTATTAAAAACGATAAAAATTTTAAGTTGGGATAATATCTGTATAAGATAAAGATAATCATCTTTTAAAATTAATTAAAAGAAAAATTCAAGAACATTGATGAAATTCATCTTAAAAGCAATGGTTGCGAGATGAGGGAAAACAAATACTATCTTAACTTAAAGAAATTTAATATATATTTTTTAAAAAAATCAAACAATTTAATACACAGCAAAAAAATTATTTTTGTACATAACAGTTCTCATTCTTGAAAAATGCAGCAATCTTAAGAACTGTCTTAAATGAAAAAACAACGAACATACCTCATTGATGACAAAGGAGGTGATCGCCTTGAATACAGATAATCTGAACGTTCAGGCATTGGTCGTCGTTCATATAAATCATCTCGCATGCTCAATGGAGGCAAGGGTCTGGCATATGGATCTGAAGATATTGGAGGCAATGGCCTTCTTGAATATTCATCTCGCATCGGTGGCATAGTTGGACTGCGTCGTTCAAAGGGAGGGGGATATGGTCTCATACGTTCTCTTGGACTTGGAAAGCCAAAGGAACGATCATAATACGAATCTCCACCCATGGGAGGTCCATCATAACGTCTTCCTCCGTAACCATTTGAGAAACCACCACCAAATCCACCTCTAGGTGGACCATAGCCATTACGTTGGGGACCTCCTCCTCTGCGACTTAAAAGAAATAAATATCATCAACAACATATCTTCCAACGTTGGTGACCCAATCATCAGTAGCACTTCTTAGATATGTTACATAATATGAGTAATAACAAAACATTGAAGAATAGATATTTTTAAAGAAGTCTGATTTAAAAAAATATTTTCAAAATTATTTATTATTGTCTAAATATAGTGACAAAATATTTTTAAAAAATCATGTTTGTTGATCAAACAAATTAATACTATTAGTTAGAAATTTACAATTATTTTCATTAAAGAGCAAGCACTTATTTCTTTTTTAATCTTCAGTTTAACATTATAACCAACTGATATGAGGAGCTACTCCAATGATTTTGTATTCATGTTGGAACAAAATCCCTCCCTTCCCCCCCCCCTCCCATTTTCTTTAATAATGTTAAAAACTTTCACTACCAATAGTGCTGCTGTGAGTAAGCATTAAAAAAAAAGGGTTATTTTGGGGATTTTTTTATAGTATTTTGCTATAAATCTGTAGCTTTGATGTCTTCGCCTAATATCCATTATAATTACAAAAATTTCGCAGCTTCTGGAGGATATGAAACAATAACTCAAATATTTACAGCCAAGAACTTTGCAAATTGCACAAATTGTTTAAAAACCAAAAACAATAACATCATACAATAAAAATTAATTTCTACAAGAAATTCAGTTTGTTTTAAAATCCCATTTAAAAAAAATTAAATGTAAATTGAAGACCAAATTCCAATTATTCATAAATATACAATTAAAAATACAGATAAATACAATTCATAATACTATTAAAGATTTTATAACTAAAAGAATATCTAATACTATTAATTGTTTTAATTCTTTTATATTTTTAATAATTGAAATCCTTATACAACACGTATTTTCTCTTATTATAAATTTTCTAATACTCTTTTCATTATTTGGATGAGATATTTTAAAATGTATCCAATCAAATAATCATTTAAAATGAAAACAAGATGTAAAAGAAGAAAATTTTTAAATTTCATCAGATTTTAAATTCATTTTTAAAATATAACAAAAATGCAATTACCTTATCATAGTCAGCTTATTAGCTCGACCTGGAGCACCAGGTTCAGGATGCAACTTGCTCTTGGAAGGCTATCAAAAAAATATATACATATTAAGATATTTTTTAAAATATGCATATGTAAAAATTATATTTACATATATATCAAATAAAAAGTTTAACATCCTCCATTACTGCAAGATTTTAAGATAATGAATGAAAGAAGTCATGAACTGAATTTAATAAAAATTCAAAACTTACCTCCACACTTATTGTTGAACCCATTAAGTTGTAATTATTAAGCTGTTTAACAGCTTCTGCAGCTTGTTCTGATGTAGCCATATGCTGAAAGAAATTCAGATACATTTAAATTTATTGTCCTTTAATGAAAATATTTCCCTTTTTATGAAAACACTTAATGCAAGACAATTTAGTACATATTAAATATCATTAAGTATTTTGGCTGGATACAAAACACAATTCAATTAATCCTTATTATTAAGCATTAACTATTCTAATATTCAGACATTTAATTATTTTTAAATGCATACCTTTCAAATAAAATTCACCTTGATAAGATACGAATTCAAGCTGAATAAATTTGCAATGTTTCTTATTGTTTTCTTTTGAAAATTAGAGGTACAAATAATTACATAGTAACAGTAGTAACAATCTTGTAGAATACCAATTTAAAATGAATGTGAACTTTTAACAATATTCAACAAATCCTTAAAAAAAAATTATGATACGGTTCAATAAATTTGATTTCCAATACTGAGTTCCACTCACAATCTTAATTCATATGAAAACATTTCACAGAAAAAAAATTCTGTAATTTATAAAATAAATCATACTTATTGTATTCAAATAAAACAGAATAACACTTGTAGTGAATTTTTGATAAAATATACAAGCTCTGAATTAATTGAGTTAGCTAAATATATTGTTAGGATATAGTTTGGTATTTTTTAATAATAAAATGCAAACACTCTAATCACTGAAGATGAATTATTTTTAATAGGATAAAAATTCATTAGATACTTTTATTAAAAATAATATTGTATCTGTAACCTACCACAAATCCATATTTATTAATTACATCACATTCAGTGACTTCTCCATATTTTTCAAATAATGCACGTAAGTCATCGTCTGTACAGCCATCCGGCAAATGACCAACAAAAATCTTAGTTTTCTAAAAGAAAAAAAAAATAACAACTTATTGGAAATGAATTTCACTCAAATAAATATAATTTTAATATTAGAGCTGTACTTACAGGAGCACTCATGTTTCAGTCAGGATTATCTATAAAAAAGATAGATATGCTTTTATACAGAATAAAAAAAAATTCAAGCTAGAAATAAGTTTTAATTAGAAATTAATTCAGAAATGCTGTTATGACTTTTCAATATGCCATTTTTGTAATCCATGGAAAAAATAAGAATTCAATAACATTACATTAAATTAAAAGAAATTCTTTAAAAATATTTATATTTAAATCACCTCATTAATTTACATTTTTCCCCTAATTTTTTAAATATTTCTCTTAAACTATAATATCTTATCACCTTACAAAATAAGCACAAAACTACACTCGAGAATTTTCCCAAAAAGATTTGTAATGTTCTGAAAGCTTTCATTACATGGGGAAAAAAAAGATTTATAAATCATATAAATAAAAATATTAAAGAATTGAAATTTCTTTTTTACACTTAAATTCAGCTGCAATGAAAGTAATTCAAATTTATGTCAGATTGAAAACTAAAAACAATATCAGCAAGAATGATACAATACATATACAAGATATTTTAAATTTTTTAACAAAATATTACTGATTGTCTTATAAATTTAAATTTTGTAGAAATCTACAAATATAAATAAGTAAAATCGAGACATATTTACTGAGCAATTCAATGTCTTACATTTAACCTTACAGTCTGTTCAAAATTCAAGCATTTTAACACTGTTCATCCAATTTTAAGTCGAATTTTACATATCAACTGTTTCACAGAGTTCCGACATAATAACTCTAAACAAGTTGTTTTTAATGAGAAATACATTCAAATAAATGGCATTTTAAATTAGTGTTTACACGAACTCTCACAGAATTTTTTTATATACAATTCTCGAAATGCATGCACAAAATTAGTTACAAGGCAAGTAACTTTTCCGTTTTCTGTAGAAATTTTATATTCTGTGTATGCACGAGGAAAATAAATTATATAGCATCTAGTGATAGTCTAAATTCACCATAATGGCGAAATATTCCAGAATCTACAAACATGGAATAATCTAGAGTTAACAAGGAAAATATTGTGTGGAATCGATTTCAAAAGAATAGGGTTTATTAGTAGAAAATCATTGAAAATTATATTGTATTAGGCTTTAAAAAACCAAATTAAAAAAATCCTAAAAAATTATTCACTTATGTAAGGATTACATCAGAAACAGATCTGCAACGTGCACAATGTTCACACTTCACTCGAAGTCATCTCAAATTTTTGGCTGAATATATATATTGAGATTTATCATTAAAATAAAAATACTTGGCACAAGCTTACAAAAATTTCAGGCAATAGCATAAAATGGCTACTGCCGGTATATTGACTAAATTGCATAATCAAGGATCGAAAGAAAGAAAAATTTATAAAAAGTAAACAAAGACTATAATTAATTTAAAATAACTAGTATTTCACTGATAATTTCAAATACTTACATATTTTTCAACTAATTAAACTATTACCATACACAAAGCAAAATTCGCTAAAACAACGCCGAAGCAGTGCCAGATGAGGTATTGACCTATAGGCAGAAATTATAACTGTGATGGACGCCGCAAAACTTGTTGCCACTTTCTAACAAGTACATTAACATTTTCAGAGGTCAAAATTTAAAGACAAAAAAAAAAAGAATGACAAATTGATGTGATATGCACACATCAATATTTTCCTATTAATTGATAAATGAAGAAGCATGACAAGAATCTAAAATTTCAATAACCTGAATAGGCGATATTAGTCATTTGCAGCTGTTTTAACACTGCCGTTAAATAAATATCAATTATCCTGATTAATCAGCAAAATAACACAATGATTGAGACAACATAAGTTTGCTGTGTTTTTTACTTTCTCGCATACGTAGCATAGAGAAAATATAGTAAATGTCGAAAATTTCTAACTCAAGATTTTGAAGGAGCTCCCCGTTCTGGATCACCCTGAGTTCGAAAAAAACATTTTTGGAAAATGTCAGTCTATCTGTCTGTAATAAAGATAACTCTAAAACGCTTTCAACTAGTCGGATGAAATTTGGTATGCGGTCATCTTATCAAATTTATGGATTTTTATCAAATTTTGAATGAACTCCACTAAGAGGCTGTTCGAATATAATTTAATACAATTACAAAACGTAAGGAGCAAGATAGATAAACTTCGCTACACAGAATTAATATCTATAGTGTAGACGCCTATCAAATTTTGAGCCAAATCCAACAAGGAGTTGGATTTTTCATCTTTTGGTGTGTACTTTTAGAAACATTTAAAAGCGATAACCCAAACAAACAATGACTAAAATATATCACATTTAATATGTGATTTTGTGATTACAAGTGTAGTTTTGTGTCAAATTTTGTTCCAATGGATGAAGAAATCGCATTTAAAACACAAATTCAATTTTCAGATACTATGAATCGCATTGTAAGCGTCATACCAGTTGCAACTCAACTCCACTCCAATGTAATTAATTCAGATTTGGCTTTTCTCGATGTAAATATGCTTTCGAAACTTTCTATGTAAATAATCGCAAATAAAGTGTTCTCTCATATCACATCCATAGTAATTATTGAAGATATTTTACAAAGTGGCGTCCGCGACAGGACTATGGATTATCTAAAACGGGAGAGAACACAACTCAGGCGATTGTTTACCAAATCGTTAAAAGAAGTTGAAAATGCTGTGAAAACGGAACCGGTAAGTAAAATTGAATTGATACCGGTATTTAATATTCTGAGTGATAAAGCTGAAAGGTTATTTGAATTAGATGAAAAAATAAGAGTAAAATGGTCCGAAATGGAAAATATTGAAGAAGAAGAATTTTCTAATGACCTTGACATAGCGGAAAATTATCGCGATCAGTGGATTGCTTTGAAAACGAAAGTCGATTTTGTTTTGGCTACGAAAGAAGAAAATAGTGATACTTCCTGTGTATTAAATGAAACAAAACGAACTTTTCGCCTTCCCAAGCTGGAACTAAAACGTTTTGACGGCGATATAAAGAACTGGCTCGGATTCTGGGGACAATTCAAAAAAATTCACGATGATGATACTATTGATTCAGATGATAAATTTCAATATCTTTTGCAAGCGACGGAAATTGGTTCATCGGCAAGAGATTTAGTAGAAAGTTTCCGCCGTCGGGCGCGAATTATAATAAAGCTATTGAACAATTGAAATCGCGTTTTGCTAAAGATGAGTTGTTGATCCAAATTTATGTTCGTGAACTTTTAAATCTTGTTTTAACGCAAGCAAAGAACGGAGACATTTTCACTTTACGTGTTCTTTATGATAAATTAGAAACCCAGTTAAGAGCATTAGAAACATTAGGAGTGACATCTGAAAAGTACGAAGCAATGTTATATCCATTAGTAGAATCAGCTCTTCCAGAAGATCTCATAAAAGAATGGGAACGAACACGTAGTAGAGTTGAAAATAAAGTAAAGCCGAATATTTTGGGAAACTTGTTAGAATTTCTTCGATCGGAAGTCGAGAGTGATGAGAGATTACAACTTGCTCGATCCGGTTTTGCGAAGGATCAAGAGTTTCAAAGAATTAAATCGAAAGAAAAAATTCCTACGGCAGCTTGCATTGTATCTAGTGAAAAGAAAAGAGCTGAAAAAAATGACAAGCAATGCATGTTTTGTAATAAGTCATTTCATAATACAACTGAATGCTTTAAAGCTCCCGATATGACACTGGAAGAGAAAAAAGAAATATTAAAGAAGAAAGGTGCGTGCTTTATTTGTTTGAAACCAGGTCATAATTCAAAGATTTGTAGGGCCTATTTGAAGTGCATTATATGCAAGAAAAAACATCATAGTATTATGTGTCCAAATATAAATCAAACAAAACAGAATCCATCACCTGAATTAGATGCCAAGATTCTCTTGTCACCAAGGGATTCATCTACATTATTGTTAACGGTATTGGTGAAAATCCTCAATAAAGACAGATCTTTAATTATCCGAGGATTATTCGATACAGGTGCTCAAAGATCTTTCATAAAAAGGGATATTGTGGATAAACTGGGATTGGAACCAGTAGATCAAGAAATGTTAAGTCATGGACTTTTTGGGGGCAGTGAAACTAAACAAAAGTCCCATAATGTGTATAACATTACATTGCAAAGCTTGTGTTCAAATTTCAGGCACAACATTTCCGTTTTAGATGAAAAGAAAATATGTGGTGCTATTCCTCGTGTAAGTAATCCTGAAATTTTTCCCATTTTGAAGACAAAAAATATAGAATTAAGTGATACAGGGGAAGACACTCCTGAAATAGATTTATTAATAGGAGCAGATTACCTTGGTGTATTGCTGACGGGATCAATTGAACACATTGATAAAAATTTAGTAGCCATAAAAACAAAACTCGGATGGACACTTCAAGGTAAACAAACGAAACAGTCAAAATCTTTAGAGAATATTATTTATGTTGCCAATTTAGATTTGACGGAATTATGGAGTCTAGATGTCATCGGTATACGAGATCCTGTAGAAATTAAATCAAGGCAGGTAGCCGATGAAGAAACAGTTGAATGTTTCCGCAAAACTATTAAGAGAAACGAAGACAAGAGATATGAAGTATGTTTGCCATGGAAAATTGGATATCCAGAGTTAGAAAGCAATAAGGAATTAGCCACTAAGCGTTTGATGTCAGTTACAAAAAATCTTATTCGATCAGGACATTTAAGCGAATATGATGATGTGTTTAATGAGTGGATTCGAGATGGAATTATCGAAATTGTAAATGAAGATAAGAATAAAGGACACTATTTACCTCATCATCCTGTAATAAAGACTGGAGATACAACTACAAAGATTCGCCCTGTTTTCGATGCCTCAGCAAAAGACTCTAAAGGAAATTGTTTGAATAATCACTTAGAAAAGGGTCCAAATTTATTAGAATTAGTACCCAAATTAATAATGCAATTTCGTAAAAATGCTATTGGAGTAACATCAGATATTAAAAAGGCATTCTTACAAATCAGTCTGAACCCAAAGGATAGAGACTACTTTAAGTTTTTATGGTGGAAAGATTTTTCAAGAAGAGAGGAATTGATCACCCTGAGACACTGTCGAGTGGTATTTGGTGCTTCTCCTAGTCCATTTTTACTTGAGGCAACGATAGCTCATCATCTAGAGAATGTTTCAGATGGAAGGAAGGAAACAGCTCGTCAACTTCAAAAATCTTTTTATGTAGATAATTGCATAACTAGTTTAGAAACTAGAGAAGAGGCAGCCAAATTTATTTCTGAAGCTAAAGAACTGATGTCTGCAGCCAAATTTGATTTACGAGGTTGGGTTACTTCTGAAAGAATTGTAGGAGAAACAAAAAAGAGATATATTCCAATACTAGGACTTTCCTGGGATACTGAAAATGATGAACTTTCTTGTAACAGTGCTATTAAAATTTCAGAAGAAAATATAACTAAACGAACATTATTATCTATTGCTCAACGAATTTACGACCCAATAGGATTTACGAGTCCAACTACTCTAATTCCAAAGATCATTCTACAAAAAACATGGAAAAGAAAAATTAATTGGGATGATGTGCTTCCACAAGATATATGCAATGAATTTTTAGCCTGGTACAAACATGTAAATCTGCTAAAAGATTGCAAAATTCCAAGAAGACTCATTTCAAACCCTTTTAAAGATTGTCAGATAAGTCTTCACTGTTTCAGTGAAGCCTCTTATGCCGCATGTATTTTTTTACGTGCTGAATATAACGGGAAAGTTTCAGTTCAATTAGTAACAAGTAAGTCAAGAGTGTCACCAACAAAGGAAATTACAATTCCTCGATTAGAACTGTTGGGAGCTCTTATATTATCCCGACTATATTGCCAAGTGACAGATGGACTTGAGGTAAAGTTTAATGATGTATACTTTTGGACTGACTCGACTGTTGTCTTAACTTGGATTAAATGGGATAGTTCTTGGAATACATTTGTAAGAAATAGGATAACTGAAATAAGAAAATATACCAATTCTGATAACTGGCATTTCGTGCCAGGTCATATGAATCCAGCAGACCTTCCTTCAAGAGGTTGTGATGCAAAAAATTTATTGAAGAGCAAGTGGTGGAAAGGTCCAGAATGGTTATCCAAGTCACAAGAATTCTGGCCTTTGAATGAAAAACAAATTATTGATGAAAATTTAGTTGAATCAGAGAAAAGGAAAACAATAGTCAGTAACGTGGAGCATGAATCAGTTAACTTTACTGACAATCTACTTTATTTCTCGAAATATACAAAGATTGTAAGAATGCTGGCTTGGATACTACGTTTTATTAAAAATTGTTGTCTTAAAGAAAATTGTAAGGAGACCGAACTAACCTATGAAGAAGTCCAATCAGCTGAAAACTGTTTACTAAAGCTAATTCAAAAGGAAAGGTTTGCAGGAAGCAAGATGAAAGCATTGAAAAATATGCAAACTTTCAAAGACGATTCCGACATTCTTAAAGTTAGAACTAAGCTCATATTGGGAGATGAAGAAGAGAATTTTAAGTGCCCAATATTGTTGCCGGGTGACCATGAAATAATTCGTCGATTGATACACCATAAACATTGTGAGTTGCAGCATTCCGGACTTCGAACTCTCATTTCCAACTTGAGGGAAAATTACTGGATTATTTCTGTCAATAAAATAGCAAAACGAGTAAGCTCTCATTGTATTACTTGCAAAAGATTTAAAGCAAAACCTACGGAGCCACCTTTAGCACCTCTTCCTAAAAATAGAATAAAAGTTGCTGCGGCATTTGAAGTCACAGGGATTGATTTGGCAGGCCCATTGTTTTTGCGTTCTGGAGAAAAGACATGGATTGTCCTTTTTACCTGTGCTGTTTATAGGGCTGTTCATCTTGAGTTAGTTAATTCCTTGTCCACGGAAGCCTTTATAATGGCTTTAAGAAGATTTTTTGCGAGGAGAGGTCGAGTTAATATAATCTACACTGATAACGGCACCAACTTCGTTGGTTCAAGTAATGCCTTGAAAAATCTAGATTGGGAAAAGATCATGTCGTTTTCCACTATCAAGAAAATTAAATGGAATTTCAACCCTCCAACTGCTGCATGGTGGAAGCGGATGATCCGCATGCTAAAAGAAATGCTAAGGCGAATTTTGGGCCGAAAGAGTATTGATTATGAAGAATTGGAAACTCTTTTATGTGACTGTGAAGCTACAATAAATTCCAGGCCTCTCACATATATTGAAGATAATTCAGAAGGTCTAAGGCCATTGACACCTGCTTGTTTCTTGCAAGGCATTCCTAGTAGTGATACAACTGATTTAGACGTAATCGACAGTAAAAGCCTAAATAGAAGATTACGTTTTATTCAAAAACTACGGCAGGATTTAAGAACGAGATTCCGCAACGAATACTTAGCAATGTTAGTGCATAAAGGTCATCACACTCGAGATGAATCTTTGAAGGTTGGAGACATAATTCTCCTTGAAACTGATGGAAAACGCCTTCACTGGCCCTTAGGAATTGTAACTGAAGTCCTTCCTGGAGCAGATGGACATTCAAGAGTCGCCAGAGTAAGAACAGCTCAAGGGGAAAAATTAAGACCATTCCAGAGACTTTATTCCTTGGAAATCAGAAGTTCTGAAAAATTACCATTCATTGCTCAGCAAAAGGATAAAGACACAAACACTCAACTTCCTGCAATTCCAGCTGTCTCAGATCAAGATTCCAGTGAAGATGATGATTATGTAACCAAAGTAACTCCTGATGTTGTCACTAAAGCTGGCCGGCGTATTAAAATTCCCAACAGACTCGATTTATAAATTTTGTTGCAATTTCAGGTACTCCATAAAATTGCAAGGTGGGAGATTATGTAAGCGTCATACCAGTTGCAACTCAACTCCACTCCAATGTAATTAATTCAGATTTGGCTTTTCTCGATGTAAATATGCTTTCGAAACTTTCTATGTAAATAATCGCAAATAAAGTGTTCTCTCATATCACATCCATAGTAATTATTGAAGATATTTTACACGCATATCATAGATTGATCGCCACATAACTCGTCAAGGATAACACGATAGATCCAGAAAATATGCTATTTTTACACCAAAGGTTAATATTTTATAAACATTCTACGCCAGTGCTATCGAAGGCATTCTTTGAGATAACACCTTTATTAGAGAGTTTGCATGAAAGTTTCGGGGATATTACTCCCGTTGGTTTATGAGTGCTCTAGTGTTTGTTGATGAAATTACTTGTTCTCTACATTTGGAAATCAGGGGATAATATCCATTGTTACAATAAATCCTTACTTCTTTCAAGTTCAAGATAACTCAAGAAAATCGACAAACCATTTGGGGGGAGAGATTTTCTGTCTCTGTATTTGCTGAATTCAGTACTATTTCTTTGTTTTCCTTTCTTTTATTGTCATTTCAAAAATACCTTAATACAATATAATTCATACAATTTCACCCTCTTTAAAAATTTATTCATTTATTTTGTTATGTTTTAGCATTTAAATTTCTATCATTAATATTCACAAACATTTGCTTAATTTCACCTTCTTTATCAGAAAACATGTCAAAGATTGACTTAAGGATACTAATATATTTTATGGAATACTTTTGTCTAAATATTATAGAATGCTGTTTTGTTTTATATTCTATATTAAAGAATATAGTTACATTATGATAGAGGGACAAAAAGGAAATGAGTGATTGAAAAGGACTACAAACTTAATCTTTAAATAACTTTAAAAAAATGAGAGAACACCTTCAGATCCCGGGTTTGAAGGCAGTCTAAAACTCATCTTAAAAGAATATGTGAGATTTCAATAAGCTGTAATCGAAAGTCAAAACCATTATTTATTTTGTTATAAAAAAATTTATTAAAGATTACTGTAACACTGAGTAATTCGAAATAGTAATGGATTCTTGATTAAACAATTACCAAGGGTCGCTGATTTAAGAGCAGACATGTTAACTAAATGCTATCAGCTTAGCTGAAAAATAAACTTATAAAAACTAATAAGAATTATAAAATATTAGCACTTTTCCAAACAATTTCTACCAGATTCATGATGCTCACTTTGCTATTACACTTTGCTATTACAAAACATATTTAGTCATTGTTGTAGGTGCTCCAAGGCCATGAATCATGAAAAATAAAAACATAGCCACCCCACAAATAGTAACTAAAATTTTTAAAAAATAAACTAAAATTAATATTAACATATTTATCATGTTAAAAGTGCCTTGTAATATTTGATTAAACTGATTAGTTTATAAAAAGAAAACTACTTAATTCACACTGCCACTTTAATTTACTACACCATAATTTATACCTAGGAATTCACCTGCCTAAATTTGCCATGATAAAAAAATAACAAGGATGATTCCATTAAAAAATGACTCTTCAATCTATTGCTAAGTATTTATTAGAATTCTCTTTCAAATAATTATCAAATAGCATTGAACCACAAAGCATGTTTGGTCCTTGTTTGGGATCTTGAATTTCAAATTCATAAAATATATAAAATAAAACGAAATTCATTTAATATCCTTTTCATTTTACTAATTTAACACCTTACTAATTCATGAAATAACTAATTAAACCACACTATTCAACTATTTCACCAAATAATTAAATATTTTCTGAAATTAGACAATTAATTCATCACTCTAACTTACCATTCTAGTATCAACTTCTGTATGAAAATAAACCAAAAATATGGATGCAAGAGCAGACATTAAAAAAAATTGATGGCATTTTCCTTTCCATGTTTCATGACATTGTAACAGAAAGAAACAAACAAAAAAAATTATTTTTGTAACAAAGGATTTTTTTTTATTTAAAACATGTAACTCTGAAATAAAATTTTTTAAATCACATGAAATATGATAAATAATTTAATAATTATCATATTAAAATTGACAGTATTTTTCTGCTTTAACACTTTTGCCATTGAATGTAAATGATTCAGCAAAATATGACTTTTACATATGTGTAATAGTTAACAAGCATATTTTTCAAAATATAGAATAAAGTTCATATATCTGAAAAATTTGTTATATATTTTACTGTTGTGAGAAAAGATGGTACATTTTCACCTGCTGTCGAATGGGAAAATCCCAAATTGTTTTTAAAGCAAAAATTACAGGAAATATAATATTCCATAAATCAATTTTAATAATTGATTAAACAATAAACAAAGATACATAAAAAAAATTAAGCAACTTTATTTATTAAATAATGAATACTATATACAAAACAAATATTTCTTCCTTTATTTTGTAATAAAAAGAAGTAAATACACAATATAAAAAATAGTGACACAAATATGAATTAAATATTGCTATTTTCTCTTAAACAACATGCTGAATAATAACAAAATGTAATATAAATATTCACACAATTGTTCTCATTTTGAAATTATGCACCTTTTAAAGTTTACTAACAGGAATCACAAATACAAGGAGAATTGAAAATTTTTATACATTCTTATCATTTATTTTATCCATCACATTTTACAAATTTGTCTAAGATAAATAAAATTTAGAAAGATATAAATATTAGAAAGATATTTTTCATGTTTTATTTCATTTTTAGAACTGCATATGAATTTTTGTTTTGCAAAGGGATATTAAAGATTCATTATGAGATTAAATAATAAAATGTCAAAAGCCATTAATTCTGAACAATGCATTAAAATTAACAGTTTTAGAACAGTTGCCAATTTAAACTGGGAGTTGAAACACCAAATTAATTGACATATAAAAAATTACAGGATCAAAAACCATTTCAGATTTTTAATTATTCTTAATTAAAAGAGTTAGAAAATATTTAGATGGAAAACCTTTTATTAATAATTGCTAAATAACCACTTTAAATCAAAAAATTATATATTTTACAGTTTTTGAAGAGTGACAAATATTTTTAAACAAAATTACACAAAAAGAAATTTGTTCCAAAGACAGTTATCTAATAATTTAGTTAAAAGAAATCAAATCAAACTGACTTTTAATAATGATTATTAAAGATTTTTTAAAAAATAAGATAGTTAAAGATTTTAAAAAAATTCCCATGATATCTTCAAATACCCTTTTCTTGGTAGAGTCATCAACGCTAGCTATTTCTATATGAACTAGAACTGCACACTAGATGTTAATTGAAGGAAAGGGCTTAGTAAAAATTTTGAAAGAACAGCTTGAAGGATAATAAGATTTGGAGGGACCAGCAAGATAAAAGAGTGGACTTCAGTTTACAGTTTATTATAATTTGTTCGTATTGTAAATATTAATGTTCTACTAGTTAATAATACTACTAATGATAATATTATTTGAGTTTTGATTGTAGCTGAGCATACCCAAAACTCTACTAAATAACTTGGCTAGATTTATTTCAAACTTTTTGCCTCAGCTTAGAAAATTGAAAAAGCTTTGATTTAGATAATAGTACTTAACATAGGTTGTATCAAAAATTTAGATTAATATTTAGTTAGAGGAGAGGAATACAAATCATTTCATGGAAGTAGGTACAAAAAGATGATTTTTACTTTAAAAATATTTTTCCTTTCTGTTTCTAAAACTAACTCTCAGCCTAGGTAGCAATAAAAATAGCCAGAAATAACAATTAAATTACATTCATTGCTGCCATCCAATGCATTTTTATAAACCTTAAGTTATAAAACATAAAACAATACTCATTTCAAAAAATTTTCTTAGAATCCAATTATATATTCCTACTATATTCCAACTACAGGTTAAGAAATGGAGAAAAATAAATCTTTTATGATGGTATTAAACATATTAATGATGGACTTTAACAATAAAATCATGGGACCAATACAATGAAGTCATAAATAGAATTATTTGAGTATGCTACAAAAAGAAAAAGGATATAGAAGGGGAAAAAGGGAGGGGGGGAAGACTCATATAACTCATCATTATTGACTATTTTGAAAAAATTTCAGTTAAAAATTTTATATATCTGTTTAAACAGAAAATACAAATAAGTTTTTTTGAAAGAATTTTTTTTTAATCTGCAACATCTTTATCTAATACATTATATAAAATCAAATGTCTAACTTTAATTATACTGGAAATCAAATTAATATATTATTAAAAAATTAACATGCCAATGGTAATATCTGTTTCAGGAAATATCAAACTGCATATGATTTAACTTCCAATTATAATATGCAGAATTATAAAATACTATACATGAAGATACTTATATTTCTCTGTGTTCTAAATGAATACTAATAAGAAGAAAGTTAAAAAATCCAAAAAACATGCATCAAATCATAATTAAACTTTTGTATCAGCAAAGAAAAAGTACTTCTTTAAATAAATAAAAAGCTATTTAATACGTTGAAAAATCAAACTTTTAATTCATATGAAAATTAATAATAAAAAATAAATGGAAAAGAAAATATGATCATTTTCTATAACTGTATGGTATTATTTTTAAACAATTTTACAAGGACATAAGATAACTAGCAATTTTGAATAAACATAATTAATCACCTTGCTAAGGATATCAAGTTGCCAATCCAGATAACTGGCCAGATAAGTAATGCTGTAAAGCAGCTGTTGTCAGCCATCTGGAGTTTTGACTTTGGCAATTTCGTATTCTTGATGAAGTACAGAGGCACTTTAAACTAGAATTCAGCTGCAATTCTATTATTAAATACGTGAATCTCTGATATTATTCTAATAATAACATGCTTTTTTTATTAGTGCAGTAGCTACTAGAGTTTAGGTAAGCGAGACTAGTTATCTAATACAGAAAAGGGCAATAATTTTGCAACAATAAAAATGCTATATTTAACAAAATTTTTACTATTACTCATAACAGAAAAGTGACAGTTATCATTACATTTACACATAAAAGTAAAACAGTGCAGTATATATATATATATATATATACTAAGAAGAATTAGATTTCCAATTTTAAAAGGATATACATGCATGTGTGTTTCACTTTATTTTTAATATTTTTATTGACAGTAAACTTTGCCATAATGGTAACACAATTAAGGTTAAAATTTTGAAATTCCAGTTACCAAAGAAGTACATATCCTCTACAGTGTATAATAATAAGTTTTTATGTCCTTCTATAGCACGCTTTAGATGCATCCACAAAAGAGCATTACTATCATTTATATATGACTGAGCAATAACAATAAAGTATGTAAATACTAATGGATTGATAAGAATTAAGTAAACATATAGTAAGAATGATAATTTCCCTCTACATTGTAGAGTTACACTGATTGGAACAAACAATAAAGATAATATTAATGCTAGTGAAATATTTACCAATGCTAAAGTATACAGAAATCCACCCAACATTAACAAGATTGTGCACATTTTAAAATGGAATTCAGTCTTTGTTATTTCATAATGAGTATTAAAAAAATAAGTCACTAACTGCCATAAAAACACTATTTTTAATAGAATAAAATATAATAAGTCTTTTGTTGAAAATGGTAATAACATTCTTATATAATCCAGAGACATGGGAAAAAAGAGCATCATCATACCAAAAAGTAAATGTAAACTAAATGTGTCAACAACAATTGAATAATGAATATTATTTTCATTTGGACATATACTATTATTAGAGTCTGAAGTGTGAATATTTAAATACAGATAAAGAGCTTTTATCAATACAGGTAATGCAATTAGAGCAAATGGTGGCATATACAATCCAATGGATATATAACTTCGCGTGCTTGGTAACAAATAAAAGAAAAAAGATTGATGAAATTTTTCAAGTAAATTATTTAAACTTCTTATAGTACCTTCTAACACTCTTCCCATTTGTATTAAAGAAACAGACTCATGACCTGATCTTTTGTCAGTCACGGATTTTAAAGTTAATGCTTGAATACCAAAACGATGAAATAGTCCATGGCCACCAGATGGAAGTCCTGTGGCTTGCAAGGAAATCATGCGGCCCATTGTATTGAAATTATGCCACCAACTTTCCCATGTTAGAATTTTTGAAGGATAGTAATTGAACCGAGATTGAAATGATGTCATTATTTCTTCACGATTGCACAATTCGACAACTAGATTAAAGAGATCCAAATTAGGTAATTGACCATGTAAACCTTCAATTTTAATGTCAACATGAGAAAAATAGTAATCACTAATTTCAAGATTTATAACACCTTGTATGAGTCCACTAGTACTTTGAAGTTTTTCACTTTTGATATATTCTGATGTAGAAACACCATGATAAGCATCTAACCAAGCTTGAAAACCAATATTTTCAAATTGTGTAACAAGAAATATAATGTCTTTACTCCAGTAAGCATGTCTTCGGAATGCTTGGGCAAGTTCCATCATCAAAGCAATCGAAGGTAGAGTATTTTCATGAATGCTATTATAATCTCTATAAGGAACTGAAATAACTATAGCTTCAGTGCTAGCCACTTTTGGAGCTCTCAAAACGGCATATAGATTATTGCCTATAAAAACTGGCTTTGAACCTAAAGGGTAATTAACTGTGAAATTATTTTCATATACATCGAGTCCAAGTTGTCGAAATTGACCTAAAATCATTGCTGAAGGTAGTATGTCTGAAGGATGAGTAGATGCTTCTTCTTTCAGAGCATCTAATATACGTAAGAGTGCTGACCTTGGATTAAATTCTCTAACAACAAGACCTGGAAGTAGAGCATTTTCAGAAAAATAAGTTTTGTTATTGAAAACATCAGACGCCAATGCTGCAAACCACACAATTCCACAAATAAAACTAAGAATTATCAATTTGTTTGAATGCTGAATAAGAAAAGCAGACGTTTTCTTTCTGCTTTTCGAATCATTAAGAAGACCCATTCCTCACAATAACATGAATTTCTGATCATAAAAAAATATTAATAATTTATTAACAATTAAATGAAGTTTACTTGGGCTCTTGCCAAAAACAATGCATTTGAAGTGAAAGCCAAAGCGAAACAATTAAATTAACCGCGGTACAAAATTTTTGAAAATGAATTTCTGCATTATATAACTTTAATCCAAAAATGAAAATTCCTCCTATATTTTAATTATTTAGTTTAGATTAATGCGTGCATTTATTTCATCCTTTACATTAAATTCTTAATTAAATGAACTGTAATTTGTCAACAATACTTCTGAACTTCTACTTCCATCATTACTCATTCTCGAATTTGACACTTTCTAGAAATCGACCAGACCATGTCAACCTAAATGAGTACAATCACAGCGCATCTTATAAAAGCATCAGGCTGATGTGAACTGCGCTGTGATTGGACTCTTAAAGGTTGACATGAGCTTGCCGATGCCTCGATTTGGTGCTTTTGTTTACATTACACTTCGGGATCGACATGCTAAGCTTTGCTCTGAGTATAATATATTCTGGTTATCATATAAAAATATTCTGTGTGTACTTTGCTAAATTAACAAAACAATTTTATACACATTGAACACAAAATAGGTAGACCGAATTAAAAGAAAGGTAGAAATTTTGTATGAGTGAAATAATAATGCAAGAAGCAATGAAAAATTAATCAACTTTTTGTATGATTCTTTATTATGAAGTATAAGCAAAATGACATAGAAAAATCTTTTTAAATGCGAGTTAATATTTTTATTGTGCATTTTACATTTTAAAATTAACTGAATAATGTGAACATGTATTTTCTCCCCTATATTTAGATAATTTTGGAGAATTATTGAAGCAAGTGTCATCAGTTGTCAGGAAATTTTTTATATCTCATTCTGAAAGGATATTCTCTAAATATTTTGCAATGATGCTCAGATGATTGTATATATCATTTTCTTTCATTTATTAAATAATTATGAATTTCAATAGTAAATAAAATACAAAAAATGATATGTTTGAAGAAAACTTTAGTTTTCAGTTGTATATTAACCACATGCCAACAGTTGCCAAGGGTCATTGCTCATAAATTCTTTCATAATTAAATCTTAACTATATTCATCAACAGCATGCATTTCATATCCAAATACTTAATTTATATATGTAGTTTATTCAATAATTTATAAATAAATTAATATTTTTTATATATTATGCAGTTTTACACTATAGTTATATTTTATTTCATCATAACATTATTTTTGATTTATTTAAAAAAATGCAACTTTTATTTTTTATGAATAATAAATATAAAAGTTATTTAAAGGTTGTTTATAACATATATAGTTATTTGTCTTATAATAAAAATGTAAATACAGATCTTGAAAATTTTAATATTAAAATTTGAAATGGTTCTCAGGAAGAAACATTGACAATAAATGTATGTCAATGACTATTTTAACATATTTATCACATATATTTGGTAAAGAAGATTCAGATTTATATATAATTTTACAGTTATTTTTTGTATATAATTTTACATGGTTAGTATGATTTTTAATAGCCAATCTAATCTTGCAAAATTTTCTATAATGATTATTATATTGTACGGGTTCAAAGAAACTTGCTAGAAACTCACAATATGCATTATGGGAAACATCTAGTTCATCCCTACTTATTTTACACAAGTTCAAAAAAGAGATTTTAGAATCAGTCAAATCAATAACTCAATTTGCTAATTGAGTTATCTCTGAGTCTTTAAAATGGTTTTAACTTAAATTTTATATGAATCTCTTCTGTTTTTAGATTAATTTTAACAATAATTATATCCTATTTTTCAATGAATTCTAATTTTATTTTTGCATAGCATTGTGAGAAATAAAAAGCAATATTTATAATTTAGTTTTCCATTTTATTTTTAGCTATTTTATTTATGACAATTTTTACGATGCATTATTTCCTCTTGCTTCATCGAGTATAATGCATTGTAATCAGGTCATTTTATAATAATTTTAATCAAAAATTTTCTTTTATTGTTAAGTTGTGATGTTATGTTTGCATTTACTTTAACAGCATTTATGTACTTTTCATTGCCCTGTAGCTTTATTTATACATAATATTCAATCTAAAGATCAATATTTAGTTTTGTTTACCTCCAATCATTCATAGCAAATTTATTTGTTATTATGCACATTTCTTTCTAATTCAACAAAATATAATATATAATGGTTACCTGATTGACAATGATTTTATTAAAAAGTCATCTTCTGTCTTTAGATTTTGAGCCACTTATTTATTTTTCATTTGGTTACTATAATATAATTTTGTCTGTTTTTTCAGTGATTTTATCTCTGTTTTCTAAATATCTCATGTTCAAAAATTGATACAATATTGTAGTATTAATGTTTGATAATATTCAACTTGAAAATATTAGATAAGAAAATGGAAGATTTGCTAAGGAAGAAAATCCAGCTGGCAGCCATGGCAAACTAGATGATCTGTTCATTTGTGATAGCAATTATTTGCATGCATCACAGCTGTGATAGATCTTCTTGAATGGATATGCCAATAAATTATTCATAAGTATCTTAGTGCAATATTGATTTTCATTTTGTATTATCTGTGATCCCCCTTCCCCCAAAATTTTTTTAAATAGTAGCATAATTATTAATACTTTTATGTGTATATTCAGTTTTGATATATTTACAATAGAAAATTAAAATGCTGTTATTTTATTCTTTAAAACTAATTCAAAAAAAATGTCAAGTATGTAAATATTTTGAGCTACACCTGCAAATTTTTTAACTTTTTTTTTTAATTTTCTATTTTTAAATTTAGATTATTTAATTTGTATTATATGGATTTTAAATGTATTTTTATTTCATATATAAATTGATATTTTCAAAAAATAGAATAAATGCCTTAATTCTGAGTTGATTATAAATGCATTTTAACATTGAGTATTAAGAAAACGAATTTGAATATGAAATAATTATTCATATTTATTAGTTAATGAATATTAATATTTCTAGATAATTATTAATAATAAAATTAATATGATTTTGTAAAATTACTAATCAATATTTCGCTTTAATATTTAACTTAGCAAAAATTATGGGCAACACACAATGGAAATGCCTACCATAAGAAGTTCCTTTAATTCTATTTTTTAAAGTTATTAAATATGTATATTAATATGAATCTATTTTTAATGCATTCTAGAAATTGGGACTCAAAAAATCTACTACTATTTTTTAAATTTTTATTATTAAATAGAATGAGAAGGCATAGCTTTCGAAACATAAAAATATAAATACTGCTTACTGATACACGTTTTCCCATTTGTTTTCCATGGAGAAGAACTTAAATGATTATCCTACTTTATATAGTATAAAAGTAATCCTGAAATCCTAACTCAATTTCATGGTCATCTACTCCAATTTAATTCCTTTCCCTTTCAATATGGGTTTCCTGTTACTCTCTTTATTAATTTTCTTATCTTTTATTTTCTACGGATTAGGTACCACAGTGTAAAATTATTACTAAAATGTCGTCTTTCTCAGCTGATTATCTTTTTCTGTAGTTGAAAGGCTAAATTATTACTTTGAACAACTGGTCTCCGAAGGCGGTTCGTTTCTTTTAAGCTAAAAGAATATCTATCAGTTTTTTGTTTATGTAATGAAAAGGATTAATTTTGAATAATATTTACCTCAAACGTCGAATTCTGATGCAATAGTGTGGTTCTTCTTTTCTGCTTGAATCAAAGATGCCAATAATGAGGGGATTCCCCCCACACATACATTTCCATCGAAAATGTCATTGCTAAAGGCGAGTATCTCGATTTGAAAAATGTCAGATCACTTAAATTGATGAGAATAATATTAATATTTTTTTTCTAAATTAATAGAAACATTCAAAATTCAATAGATTATAAATGGTGCTTGAATATTTAAGTAAAGATTCTTTGATTGTTTTTTTATTCAGTTTTCTTCCGGATTGAAATCTAACGGAGATCCATACCGAATCTGTAATTTAAGTTAAAAAAGACCGTTTTTTTTGAATGATTTTTTTTTTTTTTTTTTTTTTTGAAATAGTTGAGAATTGTTTGTGGAATAGTATGATTCAGTTGTCTCCGTTATTTATTTCAAACTGATATTATCAAAGAAATACAGACAAATTTTCGCAGTTTAAAATAAGAAAAGCGACATTTTGATATTTTTATGTCTTTCGATATCTGTTTCTATGTTTGTTAAATTTTATTTTCAGATTTTTTTTTTGTATTATATCAAAAGTATAAATTTATTGCGACTTATTATGCACTTTTGTACCTCCCTCTAAAATTGAATTTAATTTTGTTTGTTATTTCAAATTAATATTTCTTTATCAGAAGGTATGCTAGATTATAGAATATGCCATTCGAGTTCTTAAAAGCTGATATTGTTTATTTCAGTTCGAAATTCAGAAAGGATATAAAAATTTCCCATAATAGTTATCTGTTTATAATAAAATTTATTATAATTCATAAAAGAATTGAGTGATTTATGAAGTCAAGACCATTTTTACTTACTAGTATAACAAAGAGAAATTATTGTAATCGTCAAAAATCCAACTCGAGATTTTAACTAATCTCAGTATCTTAGTTTTAATTAGTTTCCTGAGTCCATAAAGCACAGTTTGGGAACTATGTCTGTTCATAAGTCTGTGAACACAATAACTCAAAAGCGTCTTTAGCAAGACAAATTAAAATTTGGTTGCATGTTCTTTCAACAAATTTGATGATTTCTATCAAATCCATTGATGAATGAAATCCATTGATGTGAAGTTTGTCTATTTGGCTATTCGAATACAAATGAATATGATAGGCAGTAAATAGCTATACGAATAAAATCGGTATAAAAATTTAACATTTAAATTAGATACTTGTCGAATTTTGAATTAAATCCGTCAAAGAGTTGAATGTTAGTTGATCCGTACGCGATAATAGAAAAACACAACGACTTTAGATAAATGAGATTTAACATATGATCGTGATATTAAAAATGCATTCTGCGTTAAATTTTGATTTCAGTTGGTTGAAAAAAGGGCATTCGCAATACATATTTGGTTTTCTTCACCGTACTGTGAAGAACAAAACTCATATGCCATTGTGTAAAAATAAAAATCTGTGCATTTGTGGCATTGACGGTATTGTCCAATGCCCATGATTTTATTTGGGGAGGGAGGCGATGCCTTTATTACAGAGTATACTCGAAAGTTATATTTATTCATTACTTTTGTACAGTAATTTTCGCATTTCGAATATTCAATTGTACATAATTAGACTGATTTTATATAGAAGAAACCCGTCATTCGAAATAATAAATCTACTTTGAGCAATGAATTACTTTGCGGTTTTTCAACAACGACTTTGCTTTTTCTTTCAGCCTAAGAGTTTTACTCAAGTGTATTTAAATTTTTTAGCATGAGGCATTTCGCTCATTGATTTTTTGGGGCCATTCTTTTTTTCTTTCAGTACAACAAATTTTACATTATAACTTAGTGAATAAATTTTTAAAGAAAAGTTTCACATGATGCTTTCAAACGTTTTTGTTTGGCTTTAATGCGTTGAAATGGAAACTGACATTAATACCCATTTTTAAAATCTTATTTTTCATCTAATTTTCACCAAGCTTTTAAATTATTAATAAAAATTTTTTGCCAAATTTAAATAACAGATCATATATTACCATATAGGAATGTTGTTATTTGTCAAATGCTATTCATTAATAGAGATGATAATGTTTTAAATCTTCATTTCATACCGAAATAAAGGAACATACTAAGCAACCAATAAAAAAGAACACTTTTTGAAACATTTTATTCATTTCGAAAATAATATTTCTTACGACATTCGGCTTAAAATTTTACGCCAATGATCTTGAGTATTGCATCTTCAGTATAAACCATCATGTTTATTGATTTTTTAGAGTTGAATTTTTCATTATAAAACACGATTTGGAATTTTCTGAAGTAATACTAAGAGATTTTTTTCTTAGAATTTTAATTAAATTTGTAAAGAAGTTTACACATTATATTTCTGAAA
>JAPMOR010013195.1:0-37058 GCA_026543865.1 Argiope aurantia
GTGGCTGATACTACTTTGAGAGTCTTTCTTTCCTGCCATAAGATTTTTAAATATTAGAATAATAATGTAGGATAATTATATACTAATATAACTATAACATTCTTATTTGAAACTGATAATAACCAATTTTTAAAAAGGCATTCACTCTTTCCATTAAAGTTAAAGGATTTTTTAAGTAGTATTTTTAAATCCTTATTAAATTTTGTAATAAACTGGCAGCCTTTGGCAGTCAACTTGTTCATCAGGAATATTGCCTCTTCCCCATGAGATTGCTAGCTCTTAAAAAATGCTGAAAGCTTTAATTTACTATTCCGCTTTGCTACTCGATAAGTTAACTTCATATTACTGCGTGTGTGAATTAAAGAGTGTACATTTAGCGAAGAAAAACTGAAAGTGAAATTGCTACTTCAGAGTTATTGTCTGAAGAAATCATTCTTAATTTTAACACTGACTAAATGGTTTGAAAGAATAGTGAAATTAATTTGAATTTTCTTATAAAAATAAAAACACTGAAGAAGATTGTGCATCACATTGAATTTTAAATTTATTAAAATTATACAAAATTAATCAAAAATAAAGCTTATATTTTTATAGAATGTAATTTTTTTTTGATTAAAGACATGTTGAAAATTGGTTTTTGAGAGAATATTTCCAGAATGAAAAGCTGAAAAACACCAAAGAAATTTACTTTAATTTTAATTTACATAATATAATTAACTTTTGTATATCCACAATTTGACAGTGATATTCTTTTGATTTTGATGATCATATATGTCAGATTTCATAATGTTTGAACAAAACTTGAAGAAATTCATGCAAATATAAATAATTTTCTACATAAATAGTCATATTTTGGGACTACAGAAATAGCATTAATTTTGTATGTAATTTAAAATTAAATGATTCAACAAAATTTTAAATAATGTAATACTTTAAAATTATTTAATCACTGTTAATATTAATGGTGGACATCCAATTTTTTCACTTAAAGAAATTTCTTTAAAGCATTTGTCGTTTGGAACGACTGTAGCAATGTATACTATAAATGAAAGGAAAAAAGGATTTAAAAGTCTTCTACAAATAATTGATGAAACTTGCTATTTGTTTGAAAATTTTCTATGATTGTCCAATCTACATGCATTGCAACACGCTTCCATAAGAAAAACTTTGAAAATTAAGTAAATAAAATTAAGTAATTTAATAAAGTTTACGTAAATAATTTCAAGAATAAATTTTCACATTTTGTTCATTATTTTTAATAGAACGAATTCTCATGGAATGTACTATAAACTTCAGATTAAAAAAATCAAGTCATAATGCATCTTATTTCTGTCATAACTTTCAATAAGGTTGAATAATTCAAGTCATAAATTTTGAAAGAGCAGTTACAATTGTCACTGAAAAAACGTTCATGATCATTAGTATGGGAAATTGAGCAGCTGTGCATATTGTCCAATCACGCAATAAATTTCAGGAATGAATTTCTACTTTTTCCTTTAAAAATTTTACTTTAAAAATCTAACACAGAGTACAAAGAGTTCTTAATAGTTTTCTCGTGTTTGCGCATTTTTCGCTTCGATCGTTCTCTTTAAGGAACAATGAAGGTATTTAGTAAGGTAAGTTTTGAATTTTCCAAATTATTTTTTTAAAATACTGGCAATGGTAGTTTCAAGTTTATTGGGATTTTTAGACAAGAAAATAACATTTGACTTTTGTTTCTACAGACATTAATGAAATTGTTTTAAAAAATTTTATAGCTTTCTTTTGCCGTTTTACTTTCTCATATATGAAGTATACAAAATGAAGTTATTTTAATCGTCAAAAAATCGACATCAAGATTCTGATTAATAGAAAAAACTTAGACAGAATAAAAAAAACAACTTTTTTCCGAATTATATTGGTCTATCGTTCTGTCAGTGAATAAAATTTGAATTGTTACTAAATACGATTTCTCGAAAAAGTCATTAACTACAAGAATGAAATTTAATGATTTCACACTAAAATTTTAAGCAGAAGAGAAGCCTGCTTGCCAGCCATTTTGTACACTCGTGGGTATAAGAATGCACTAACTCAAAATCGCAAGAAAATTAAACTGATAATATTTAGTGCACAATTTAATTATAAGAACTGCAAATGCGTGTAAAATTTCAGAAGAAATACATCAACAGGTTGATCTTTATTAGTCTCTACATTTGGATACAAATGAATACGATTACTTAAAAATAAGACTAGTTCAATAAATGAAATCTGGTTTATGATCCTATCATTGAATATTCATATTAATATTTAATTTTGAATATTCATGTTAATATTTAGTTTTGAATATTCAGATTAATATTTAATTTTGAATCTGTTAAAAAATATTTAATTAAATTAAAATTCTAAATTAAACCTGGAAGAATGTTTTCTCCTTGAATTTCTCTTAAACGCAAATAGTCTAGTACCTACATTACTATTTTCCTTCTAAGCCTTTCGACATTCTCTGACACGATAAGCTAATAGGCAGATAGTTGGCTTGGGAAACGATGCTTTAGTTTTGTGAATTGCAGGTTTTTACTTTCTTATTATAATAATTTGATATTTTATTTTTAGATTTATCGATACTGGATTTTTTGTGGATGCATTTATTGCACAGCATCAATGCCAAAAATAGACATCATGAAAGGTATTTATAGAAATTTGAATGAATTTGAAGAAGCACATTTTACCTTCTATTATGTTCTCTTCATGTGGCAGACATATTATGAGCTCAAAAAGAAAATAAAAATATCGTTTACATTAAATTTGCAAACTTTTCATTTATTTGTATTTTATATTCTTATACAAATAAAGCAGAAAATTTGTGATTCATGTTATATGTTCTGTTTTTTTTATAGAAATAATGAGGAACATTTTTTATTCATATTATATTTTCTGTTTTTTTTATAGAAATAATGCGGAAAATTTGTAATCAATATAATATTTTTTATAGAAATACTCACTACATACTAATATGTGAAAAATTTGTTATTCATATTATATTTTCTGTTTTTTTTTAATGAAAATAGAAAAATTGAATAATTATTTTACACTCTCTCTTAAATTAGATTTTTTTTAAATTGTTAATATTGACTATTCATTGTATATTTTCTCTTTCTTTAGGATCAAAGGAAGGCATTAAAGATGCATTTGAGTATGAAGCAAATGTAAGATTAAATTATAAATTTTTGCGAAATATATATCACACACGTATCCGTTATTTGATATCTTATACTGCTTTTATGTTTTAAATCAGACAATAAAATGCAGTAAAAGAATGATTGTTATAACAAAACGTTTGCAGGTTTGCATTTCTTAAAATCTTCTAACATGAATATTCGAAGGAGCGATTATAATCTAATACAATTTCTTTGCAAACGATATTCTTTCGAGAATAAAAGTTTTTGGAACGTATATGTGTAGATATTTATTAGTTAGGCAAAATATAAAATAACAAAGTAATTCAGTCAAACGAAGCAAATAATGCGAATAAATATAAGGACAATTTAAAATGTAATTAAATTTACCAAAATAACTGTGTGAATTAATAAGGAACAAAGTTGCTACATAATTATTTAATACAAATTATTTCAAACAGGCAAAGAATTGCTCTATATTCGAACTGACGTCGATAATTTTCTGTTCATTATGAGAATAATGATTGAATCTATTTCAAAATCTAAGCTGCTCGTTATCTCATTTAATGATTCTTACATTTTCACATAATTGCCTTTAAAATATCAAATACCAGAACTAAAACTATACTTTTGTTAAACGAAAATAAAATAGCGCTTGTGCTGCCATCTATTGTAAAAGAGTGAAACTAATTACCATAAACTATTGAATTAGCTCTATGGAATGGATATGTCTTTTTCGTTAGCAAATAATAATGTAAATGGTATTATGAATTTCTGGCTTCCAATGTATAACTATAAATTTGTCTGTATTTCGAGATTAGTATTATCTACCATCAAGTTTTTTTAAAAACATTTTAATATATTTTTCTTTTGAATTCATATTCTTTTAAACACTCTTTGTTTTCTTTTAAAGATAAGCAAATAAGATAAAGTTGTGAGAAAAGAAATATCAGCTGTTTTTTCAGTTTATTGTATTTCTAAACAATACTGACACTCATTATTAAAATAAATATCAGTTTCTATACATTTTTTTTCATTAAAAATTAGTTTTTATTTATACACCTCTTTCACTGAATTGTAACATTATTGCACTTTCTAATCTCAAAAAGATGGGAGTGTATCAGTTTTTACATAATTATGACTTTAAATTAAATTTATATTTTTCATTAAATAGTTTGCTTTTCTTTCTGTACAGAGAAATTTCCATGAAACAGTAAATATAAAAAATACTGATTAATTTTTAATATAAATTGTTGATTAATTAATTCTAAATCTGAAAGGATGTATTTTGTATGCATTCCAAATTTTCGACTTAAATCTTATCCTGAAATATTCTTCAATTTATTCTAAAGTAAATCTCAGAATTAATAAGAATTTTGTTAAAAATATAAATTTTAAAGTAAGATGGTTTAAATTCAATTTGCTCAGATGTAAAAACTGTAGCCTGATTATTTCATAGCATTCATGAAAATCTGACATTCATCTTTTTATTTACTCAAAAATATTCTGTTATAGTGGTGACGTAAAACATATAGATGGCGCCACATAACATATAATCAATATATAAAATATTAAAATTCATATTTGACAGTTGTCGCAAGTTCAAGTAATTAGATATAAATTCAAATGGATATTCGAGTATTAGGTAAAAATTTAGATTAATTTCTCTTTCTGTTTGCAAATTTAAAAAAAATGTTGAATAGTATAATCTGAATTAACATCTTGCTTACTGCTGGTACAACTATTTTTTAAGATTTTTTTTTTTTTTTTTTTTTTGCCTTTCCTTACATCTCGGTACAACTGCTGTACCACCAACGAGTTTGAATTTCGTTCCCCCACTTGAACTTTCCAGCTGAACCCTAATTGCCTCGTAAAATCCCTTCCCTTTTGTGTCGCACCACTTGGGATCAGGAGATTTCGTCCAGCAGTTGTTATAATCATTGTTGCGCTAGAAAGTCTTGTGAACTCTGCTTGGCGGCATTTTTCTTAAGTAACATTCCTAAGATGTATGGAAGGAGTTTGCATAATTTCATTTGTAGGAAATACTCATACTTGTCTAAATATTTGAACCAAGAATTTACTTGAAATAATTTACTAATCATTTGAACAAGAAGAATTACGTGAAGTTTCATTTCTGACAGAATGGTATTATGAAGGTAATAGGCACCCTAGACAAATTGTTACTTCTTTGCTACCAATTGTCACAACTGATGCAGAAAAACTAAATAGAATCTCGTTTTTTTTTTTTTTTTGTCACTCTGTAATTATATTTTGCATTGAAAAGTGATAAAACACTTTGTTTTACCTTTATGCTTACCTCTCCCTCCCCCCCTTACTGAAGCCTTGGGCATATATACTTCCCAGTCACTAATGTATTAGTCTAACACAGTATTAAAATGACCTACAATTTTTTCAGCTTTAAATTTTAATACTTGAACTGGACATATTCCTGCTAAAAATACATTCCGGTTTTGACCAATTACCACTATGGGTTTCGAAATCGGAAAGGCTATTTCCAACAATCGCCTTTAAAAGAAGGGGAAAGCATCTTCTAGCTTTTCGCAATGAATGCCCGTATTCAAAGTAACTTTTCTGAGTTTGGGCTCCCGAAGCTTAAAGGTTAAAACATTAAGTAAAGAAATAATTAACTTAATGTGGAAACTCTAATTTGAAATAAATATATCTAAATACAGTTCTTTAAAAAAAAACACCGAATAATATATATTTTTTACTACTCTTGTTCAGAAATGTTTCTTACTGAACTTAGTGTAGCTTAATGTTTCTTACTAGTGTAATATCGTTAAAATATAAATATTATTTGTTCAATAATAATATTATAGTTCAATTAGCTTGCAGAGAAACAGTTTACGAAATCTTTTCCTGTGTACAAATGGACATCAAATCGTGTACCTTTTGTAATTTCAAAGGAAATGTGTAAGTATGTAATTTCGATTCTTGTACTGCAATATATTATTAAATGTATGACTGATTAAATTTTTAACAAAATTTAAATCTTTTTTTTTAGTAATTTAAAACTCAAGAGAATTTTACAAAATAAATGAGCTGCAAATGTTTATCTCCTTACTATTAATTTTTAACTGCATATTCAAATGAACATTAACATATTTATTGATTTGTAAATTTATATCATTATATAATTTAAATAATTATATAATTTTAATTTCTGATAATTAGGCATAAAAGCAATTTTAACATACTGATGTTTGGTAAAACTAAGATTTCTAGAATTTCAGTAGATTTCCTTGCATTTCAGTCTTTTTTAAAAAGCCTCTCAGTTATACCATGAATTTTCATTATATTGATAATTTCTTTGACTTTAAACTGCAGTCTCTGTGAAAAGCAGCATTGGTATTGAGATTTGATTGAAAAAAATTGAGCTAAATCTGCGGCAGTACCGTTTTTGGGATCGGACAATAAGACGAACATCCGATTCCAGCTGATTCGGAACAACTGTGAAATTCCTGCATATCAGTTCTGCCTTGACAGTTCAATACTTTCGCGGTAATTAGTCGAGTAGTTTGAGCGTAGGTTGCCTGCTTAATTGTCATCCACTTCATCTGACTACAGGTTAAAAATATGAAATATGTTGCGGTATAATGGACTGCAATGAAATGACAGCAATTTATAAATGACAAAAGTTCTATTTTTTAAAAAGACAAAAATGTTAACATTTATTCTACAAACTCTTTAAGTTAAACTGTATACATATAACGATCATGGAAAGTGATATCGTAGAAAAATCATTATTTTATCTAAATTAAAATTGTCCAAAAATAATGGTCGCCAAAAAAAGCTAAATGATCTCGTTGAAATTATGTTACGGATCGCGAATCTTATGTCGATAGAAATATTCTCAGGAGTACTAAAACAGGGAACAATAATAAGTCGTTACCACATTTACACTCTCGTCTTTTATTTTCCTTATTTATGCATGTGCTTTTAAGGTCATATTGTTGATTAGAGACATCATCTTAAGAGATATCATGACTTTAAATTAATGCTAGGGATTCTTTAAATGTAAAAGTCAAATAGCCACAGTGATGGCAAAACCACAGAGGTTCCCAGATATTGTCCCAGTGTAAGTTAAAAATCCCTTCCAGATGAATATTTAGTATTTCCAGATAGAGAACTTTGGAAGTATGTTTGTATGAAAACGGGTTAACTTCATCTGATTATTTAAATAATGAAATTATTATTTAGATTTATTATTTTCGGCAGCAAATATTTTAAAATTCAATGGAGACCTCAGATAGAGAAATTTAAAATTTTATATATATTTTGCGGTAATATTAAAACATATGATAAAATTATTACTCTAGGCAATGAAATATAGTGCATTTTAGTCTATTCTATCTATATATATTGAATAACATAAAATTTAAAATTTTTATCAGATCCTTCATAGTTTTTCGTCCCTTTTCTATACAGCACCAAATATGACATCAACTATTTTAGAAGCTATTAAAGCATGGAACAGGGAGTTTGGAAATTGCATCAAATGGATTCCTCGTAGGTTTGAGAGGGATTACGTCTATTTTACCAATGGTTCATTGTAAGTAAATTGAAAAATATCTGAATAATATCTTTGAATCTTTCAAAATAGTTCACATTTTCTAAATCAGAATTTCAAGGGATTTTTTTTTAGATTTTATAAATCCTTATGAATAGTTCAATGAAAATGCACCGCCATCGTATATTCATTTAGGTGTTATGATAATAGATATTTGAATGACTTAACTAGAATCTTGTCATATAAAATAGAAAAGAAACAAAATATAAACCGATTAGAGAAGAAAATCTTTGAGTATTTGTTTGATTTTTCATCTGATATTCAAATATTTCTTTGCAACTGGAAACAAATTATATGGAACTTCTTAGAAATTATCAAATTCATATTCTAAAACATTTATGCATATTTTAGAGTTCCTAAAAGTTAAGAAATGGTTCCTTTTATTATTGAAATCTTTTTCTATTAATAATATTTTATATTTTATTAAGAAATGAATTTACTCAATAGTTTCAATTAATATTAGAATTTTACATGTTTAACGCATATTAAAATAAGACTTGTGCAATTATGGCCTTTTTACCTAAATACCAAAATAAATTTATACACATTTCCTTTAAAGGCTGTCATCTCTTAAATACTTCGATTTAAAGTAATTTATCAATTGGTACACATGAATTGTCCATGTTTTTTCCTAGTTTATATTTCATTCGCTTGCTGTCTTATTGTACATATAATATCCTCCTCTGTATCTCCTCTTTGATTTGTTACAATCCTATTTCTTAAAATTCTTCACATGCCACTTACTTAGCAATCCTAGAGTTGCTTCAAAACAGTGTGTTAACTAAGCTGATTTTATATGTTAGTTATGTGATTGAAAAACAAAATTTTACATTTTTAAATCAGTATGTTTAAGTTATCTGATTCAGTTTCTGTATGTTTTTCGATATTACTTAATCATGTGATTGCCTTCATATTATTGTTTAAGTAAAATAAAAATAGTAAATAAATAAAAAACGTTTTATTGAAATGAAAGTAAAAAATACATGACTGGTTTTGCATTCAATTTCAAAATATTCATAACAGTAGGTATATAAATTTAAAAATAAATAATTTAATAATATAATAATTTAATTTCTCGTTTCAAAACTTTTAAAATTAATGAATTTCATTGTTAGTTTAATGGAAAAATTACGAGAGAATAAACCGACATTGAAAAACTATATTAATGAATCTTTGAAGTTACAACTGTTAATTATTATTATTAATCTTTTTAAAATTAAAATAATCATCTTTCCAGCTTTAATTTATAAAATGAAAAAGTTACAGTTTTCACTGACTACTTCAATGACTGCACATGATGTTATAAATGCCAAGCGTAAATAAATACTCATTGTGACATTCAAAAATAATTTGAGCCATGTGCATCACACATGCGAATTTTTCTCAGAACTCGTTGTAAGATGTATGGTGGTCATTTTCAAATTCGACATTGTTAGTCGCCAATTGTGAACATGATCTTTTAATGTACTCTAATTTAAAACAAAATCACAAGGAACTAACCAATCACTTTAATGATTGTTCAATTCAATTCACTTTAAACCTTCTTTTAATAAAAAAAATCACTAGGAACTATCCAATCACTTTAATGAATGAATTGTAAAGTTAGGAACAATATACCTTCTTAAATATTTATTGTGGCAGTCAAGATTTGCAGGAATGAAAGGATCCGACAGTTAAACCCTTCTCAGAATGTTTGAAGAATGTCTAGTGATCAATTTGATTATAGTTGAGGAGACATTGGATGTCATCTCCGCCATTTAGCGGCTGCTCAAAATTGCGAAGTGCTTCACAAAATAGCTGTGAAGTTCCATAAAAACGGACGTAATTATAATTAAATTGAACTATTGGATCAAAGTTCCGATATTCATTTGTATTCATTTTGCATTAGGTGATTCAACTTTTTTAGTTTGAAACTGCTTTCCTCTCCATTAAATAATAAGCATATGATCGCCTGAAATCATCCAAAACGCCATTATATGGCTCAAGCATTTTATATGCAATTCCATGCAAATTGCATAAAATTGATTATATGGATAAATTTCAAATTTTGTTTACGATTTTTGTAAAAAAGTGGATGGAAATTTTGCTAAATTGATATTATTATGATATAATATGATAATATATTTCATATATGATAAATAATTTTATTTATCAAACCTTAATTCATTGAAGAATTAAACCTATAAGTTTCCACATTTATTTTTACTTAACCTTGTCACGCTTTATTATGTGTTCGTTAAGCTGAACCAATATCAGCGTATTTCCAAATAGCGCTGTATTTTCCTTTTTTCTTTCTTTCCGGATCACGTTCGGTAGAAATAAAAAACATTTATCAGGATTCTTCGTCACTCATTCGGCCATTAAGCTATGGATTGAAAATCTTAATTTAAATCCTTTTGTCGAGAATAAAATATATTTTTGTAAGCAACATACCCAGACCACTATCTGAATAATGATAACTGGTCATGTAATCGATTTATAAGTTAAATATTTTCTGTAAGCTAAACAAATTATATTAAGCTTCTACTTTTTACACCTTTTATTGTTCCGATTGTTTTTGATAACAAATAAAATATTACACCCAAATAGATTTATTTAATACATAAATTCCAAATTCTTCTTCTTAAAGGGATAAAAAAAATAGACTTTTCTAGAAAATCCTTAGAACTTTTATTCTTCCAAATTTCTCTCTACAATTCTAAATATTTAATCATTTAAATGAAATATTTAGTTTACACGATATAAATAATCTTTAATACTCTCTTAAAATGGGATTTAAAAATAAATGAGAATACTTTTCTTCCCTTGAAAGGAGTTCGTATGTAAAATTTTTAATATTTTTCAACTTTTTCTGAGGATAGCTACTCTTTTATTAAATAATTAGTAATAAATTCATTTACTGCAGAAGCGAGAATGCAATATCCTGTGCTAAACAAAATTATCTTGTGATAAACATATTAATTAACCTGCCCTTCCTTTACTTTTTTCCAAATACTTTTGAAACACTATGCATCTAGCCACTTACTTTGCACTTAATAGGAATTAAGCTTTAATTTGTATTCTTAATTAACATTCAGAAGTGGGAAGAGTAAAATACAAGCAACTGATTGTCGTGAAAAAAGGAAACTGCATGGGTAGAGGAATCATCTAATTGTCTTAAACGAAAGAAACCGCATGGGTAGAGGATTCAGCTGATTGTCTTGAACGAAGGAAGTTGCATGGGTAGAGGATCTTTATCTTATACTAAATATTTCTGAATCATCTTGCATATAGCATATTGATTTCATATTTAATAAGGATTAAGCTTTTAATTTGCTTTCATAATTGCCATTCTGAATTGGGTAGAGTAAAATACAAGCAATTAATTTTTTCGAATGAAGAAAACTGAATTGGTAGAGGAATCATCTTTAGCGTATACTAAATCTTTCTGAATCATCTTGCTTATAGCCTATTAATTTCATACTTAGAAGGGATTAAGCTTTTAATTTGTATTCATAGTTTCCAATACGAAGTGGGTAAAATAAAATACAAGCAACTAACTATGTGAAAATTGCATGTGTGGAGGATTCATCTATCTTATCTAATACAAAATCTTTCTGAATCATCTTGCTTATAGTCTATTGATTTCATGCTTAATAAGGATTAAGCTTTTAATTTGTATTCATAGTTGCCATTCTGAAGTGGGTAGGGTAAAATACAAGCAACTGATTGTCTTGAACGAAGAAAACTGCATGGGTAGAGGATTCATCTTGCACGAAATGATGCACGCCGTTGGATTCACTCATGAACATAACAGGCCGGACAGGGACAAATACATTGAAATACTGTTTCTTAATATTCCTTACGGTAATGTATGTGTTTATATTTCTTCATTTATTTATCATTTCATTAATGAAGTAATTTAGTTAATAGGATAGTTGTCGAAGTTCTAATTAATATGTTCATTCTATCATATTATTGACTGTTGCGATTAAATATAAAGAAGTCGGGAGATAAGTATTAAAATAAATGTAAAGTCTACAAGCGTAAGTTGAGGACTGTAATATCATCTATTCAAACAAGGAATACCATTAATAAATCAATGTAAAGAATAAAGCCAACAGAGTTTGCATTTTTTACTCATATTTTTGAGAGTTTATTTTTATAGAAAATTTTAATTCAGAAATTTTTATATCCCACAAGACTAGAGTGTCTTTCTATGGCCTAGTGATAATTCATAGAAAGGAACTAAGGAACAACATTGTTGAGAAATATTAATAGATAGAAAAATGGATTATTAATTAATTCAGGACCCAGGTGAGCCAGATGAAAATCCTCAGCCTCTAGCAGTGCTCTTAGCTAACAATTGTTAGATGATTATCCAAAGAATTGCTTGATGCATTCGACCCTTGGAGGCTTTTTTCTTATGTTATCGCAAGAGAAACACAAATGTTGGCCAGATTATTCTAAAAGTCTATCTTGTAAGCTATACACTTTCATGAAATGATGATAATTTAGATTTTTAATGATTTGTTCCTTGGTTACTCTTACTGAAAGGAGGTGATAACTTTCTTTTAGTCATAGTAACTTAGAGAGTTTCTTTCTTTAGTAACGCGAATCCTTGATACATGGACTTGCTTTCTCACATGATAGCAAGTGTGATTAAATCCATCGCTCTGAACTTGAATCTTTCAAATGCATATATTTATTATTTAAACTTAATTTATTTTATTAATTTTTTCATCAATATACTGGATGCCAAAACGCTATCAATTAGAATTGCTTAAGATGTGGTAAAATGTTAAAAAAGAAACATTATCAATTTGAAACATCATCTCCAGAAAAAGTGCAAGAAGGTGTTTAAGAAGTCAACATTATCTAAAATAGTTGGAAATATTCATTAATCACAATTTAATTAATGAAATACAAGGAAAATACATTGAATGATGTCATAATGGACGCTTAAATTCTTCTCTATTATAAATAGGGGATTGTTGAGAACCTCATACCATCCTTAATCCACAAGTGGAATTTCTGATTTATTATCACTTGATGAAGGTTGATAACCTTCCAAGAAGAATTTCAAGAGAAACTAGTCCACATTTGTATTTCAATTGAGAGAAAGTGAGGAATATATTAGCAATAACAGAGATGAGTTTTGCCAATAGATCAGCTATCTTAGAATACCACTATAGAATACTCTCCAGAATGAAATAAAGTGAAGTCATAGAGATGATTTGTGATATATGAATAATAGAGAACGACGTTCTGAACACTTAATCAAATGCTTCCAAATGGGCATTAAAAAATGAATTAGAGCATTTCGATGTTGAAGTCAAATTTTTTTGGTCTGAAGGAGGAAATAAGAAATTACATCCTTTCCGCATCCTACATATAGCCTTCTGGTGACGTTATTGATCATAAATGCGTGTGTGATAATGGATCCACAACATATTTTCCGTTTTTACCAAGCATCGGCGTTTATGATTTTGTTTGAATATTACATGCAATATCTCATTGTCCAATAAACGTTTTTACTAATGACGTTCAGAATACTGCATATTACAGGCAATACCTCAAGAATGTCCCATCTTGAGTTAATTATTTCTTCTAATGATTTTGGAAACTCTGCTTTTTATATGCATTTTTCCATAAATGTCCAATCATTAAAAAAAGGTTTCTGCTAATGATTTTTAGAACTCTGTTCGTTACATGTAATATCTAAGGAATGCCCTATTTAAATTAAATCATTTCTACTAATGATTCTGGAAATTCTTATCATATGCAATTTTATACGAATGCCTAATCTTAAAAAGAAGAATCTTCTTTTGATTTTTGGAATTATGTGTTTTATATATGATTCTTTAAGAGAGTCCAAGAGCTCTCTTACCTATTTCGTACCTCAAGTGTCCCCTTACCAATTACCTAAGAGAGAGAATATCTGGTCAAACCAATCTTCTTTCTATTTTGTCTATCAATCCTGTAATATCTGATGCCAAATTTTTAACCAAATGGCTAAATGAATTTGAAGAAATAAAAACAAACGATTTTTTTTTATCTACTCCTACCTAGTCTTTGTTTTCGTCTTTTGCAATACTTGAAATAAAAACAAAAGATTTTTTTTCTCTGCAAGAATATTATTTTTCAACTTCTTTATTGAATGCCTTATTGCTATTCAATTGATTTCAAGTGATTTCTGCAACTTGATGAGCCGCTCAAGGATTTGTCCCTTGTTTAATTAACTTTATCTTCAATTATTTGAGCTCCTCAATATTGTGAACTAAGATGCTATCTAAGATGGTCTGAACGATTTTGAATTTTTAATAAAAGTGAATTCTATTTGTTTTCTTTTTTTATCATTTTTCTTTTCTTCCTGTTTTTTTCTATTTTTTTCTATTGTTAACATTATATTTTTATTCGTTTCTTACTTTTGCGTTTACTTCTTTTTTTTTCACCTTTTTTTTCTTTCAACCCATTTTATCATTTTTTCTTCTTAATTATTTTTTTTATTATTATATTATTTTTTCGTACTTCTTTTTCATCACCTTTTTTGCATCCAACATACGTTGCCTACTGTCTTTGTTTTCATTTTTTGCAAGGCTAAATTTTTTGTCAAGGCTTTGTTTTATGTCCAATTTTATTTAAAGTGAATATTTGCTGTCTCTTTGCCAGTGCAACGCCATTGTTGTCACACACACTATATCCATCAATCGCACCAGTCTTACATACATTTTGTTTATAACTATGATTTGAAAATTTATAACACTTTGTCCCTTATATATATTATTTTAAAACTGTCTGACTTACATATTATTTATATACTATTTTTTCTATGCATTTCAGAATGGCGGAATCAATACAAAAAGGAATCATTGGAGGCAATGATGGAATTGGGACCTTATGATTATTATTCTCTCATGCATTATGAAGTTCAGAGTCCAGATCGAAATAAGCCAGCTTTTCGAGTCATCCCCAAAACGATCGATGTTTCGAAGATTGGACAGCGCAACGTTCTCTCGGAGCTGGACAAATTAAAAGTGAAACGCTTGTATTGTCCTTCAAAGTTATAGTTTATTTTGTTTCTAAGACAATAAGAATAAAATAAAAATGAAATTCTGACATCAATTTCTGTTTTGTCATGCTCAATGTTTTGTGCTGTTTTTTATATTATATATTTAAGAAATTTCAAATACAAATGAAAAACGATCTGTAATAATGTAATTTCAAAATTTGTGTCAAAGTTTTGAAATTGCAATGATGAAAATTTATTTTGGGAACAAAGCACCCAAATGATGGGGAAATATGGATTTTTATTTGATTGGATTTTTTTCATTTGTCTAACCTTTATACTTGTTGTGCTAACATTTCAGAGATATTTTGATTTTTATTTACAAGAACAAATGAAAGTGACTAAGGTCAAAGGAATTACGAGAACAAAGGAAACATATTTTTCAATCGCAATTTTCAATTACCTTTTCTAGATATTAGATATTTCTTCGTCTTTATTTTTCAAATATGCTAAGATTTTCTTTTTATGTATCATATCTCGGTATGTATCAAAAAATTGTTTGCAATCACATAATTTCAAAATTTGCATCATGAGGTTCCAGAAAAGTTTTGTAATTGCAATAATAAAAATTTCTTTTTAGAACAAAATACCCAAGTGATGGAAAAATATTGATTTTTTTATTTGATTGGCCTTTTTCATTGGTCTAATGTTTGTGCTTATTATGTTAACCTTTTCAAAGTTATTTATTTACAAGGACAAATGAAGGTGAACACGAGAGCAAAGGAATTAAGAGGACAAAGAAAAAACATTTTCAATTGATATTTTGAATGATCTTTTTCCCTCTTTATTTTTCAAATATGCTAAGACTTCCCATTTACGTATCATACAGTTTATAAATTTGTTGTTGTTATCATTAAATTTATAATAAAAATGCACATAAAAACGCATTTAGCGATTTATATAAAAAAATATCAAATTAAGCACTACTGAATATTTCCATTTCTCGCTATGCAATTTACTTTCGTTCGCATTTGCAATATATCGGACTGAATTTGCCGATTATTTTGTTTAAAGAACACATCTTTCCTTTAAAAACTCAAATCCTTATACTTCGATCTCCAAATGAAAATATGTGTGCGATTGATAAGTATTTGCATAAATCTGTTTTAATTACAACCTTTACTTTAGACATCGCGATTGATTTCAATTTACTGATGCGCAGTCGTATTCCATCTTGTGTTTAGCATGTCCTACTTATCAACTTTTGATAAGCTTATAACCATTGATGGAGGAATTTCCTATAAACATTGCATCCACCATTTATTTCCCTGAATTTATCAATGGCTTATTTAGAGAATTATTACCATGTTACTCTCAAATATAAATACAGAATAGCTATGTCTCCTATTATAAATAATTAAATATGTGATGATATTCATATGGATTCAATATGAGAAGGAAATATGTGAATTCAATATGTGACGTGTATGATAGATATGTATAATCCATTATGAGTTCAAATGGTTCTAAATTCAATATGTGATGATATTTAATGAATTCAATGTGAAAAGGAAATATGTGATTCATGCCATTCATGCCTGTTATTAATATTAGTATAGATAGATCTCAGATTAGCTATATGGGATATATTCCCTATATATGGGAATCCTATATGAGAATAAATTTATCAATCCTGATTTGCTTTAGAGAACGTAATGTGCCCTGAAGATGACCTTAACTTTTATAGAAATCGAATACAAATAACAAGGTTGTATGAAAATTACTTGTTGCTATGATGAAATAGTGGATCATTTACCTGATATAGTCAGGATTGCTATAATGAATTTTCTTTTAAGCAATTTTTTGTCACTTATATTAATGACATATATATAAATTTATGGTAAAATTACAGGTTGAACTTAGTATAATCATATTGAGAGTGTCTTCTCTAAGTATATCTTAAATATATCTCTAAGTATCAATAGATTTCTCTATAGTTAGGCATATAATTTCTTTTCTACAACTGCTTTGAATGAAATAGTTATTCCCATTATAATTGTTGTACATCATGCATTTTATGTTGAGCTTCAACTTGATTAAAATCAAATACGCTTCTCTATGGTCAAATATTTCCAAAATATATAAAATTTAAAAAAAAGGAAAGCTAGACTTATGACCGTATATTGAATTTTAACTTTTTTTTAATTCATTGCCTTCATTTCTATATAAAATTTCATATCAACAGACAGTCAATTAGAGGACCTATTTGTTTAACATGTAGCCTAACGTGTTCTTAACTTTTTCCATTCAATTTCATACAAAATTACACAACAATAAACAGTCACCTTGAGAGCCTGTTTGGTAAAGATTTAGCAGAATGCCTTTTTAATTCATTGTATTCATTTACATACAAAATAACATATCAGAAAAGATTCATTTAAATGATCTATTTAAAAAAGATTAATGTGCTCTTAACATTGCATGCACTTGCATACATATTTATACAAAAACATTTATACACATTTAACAAACAGTCAATTAGAGGAGCTATTAAGATATAATATAATACGTTTTTAATTCATTGCATTTACTTGAGTATAAGATTACACATCAACAAACAATCAATTAGAGGACCTATTCAGCATAATGAAATTTAGCATAATGAATTCTTAACTCATTTCAATCATTTTCTTACAAAATTACACATTAACGAACAATCAATTAGAGAGCCTATTTAGTTAAGATCTTAATATATATCTACAGTTCTGGTTATTAAAACCACATACTGAATTTCATCTCTGTAGTATACTATATTTTGATGATGATCATATTATTAAAAAATCTTAACTTCTGTTGTAAAGTTTCTTCCAAAATTTATTTTATATTTTTCTGTAAATATTACATACTAAATTTCCTTTATATAAATCATTGCTATTTAATGTAATTTTATTCACAGGACGACAGATAAATGTAATCCCAAATATGATTTTTTAAGATTCATAAAGGGGTTTTTAGATTCATCATGAAGATTCATCAAAATCGAATATTTTGATTAATGCAATTATTTCTTTCATTCTGTCATTTTTTTTAAAAAAAAGGTTGATGCAGTCAATTAAAATACAGTGTAATAAGAAATATAGCACTGCAATTATACATCTGGCTTGAAAACTAATCAAACATTTTTTTAATATTATTTTTTGCCTAATCTGGATTTATGACATCACAACCAAGAAAAAATAAAAAATAAAATAGTGCTTTGCAATGGCCACTTTTTATTGAGATGATACAAATATTATATCGTTTTTATTTTGAACTGTAACTGTAGGGGCGATTAAGATTTCTACTTCTAAGAATTCTCGAGGCATTATTTGAAATATTTAATGTGTTATTTTTCTCCAGTTTATATCCATACAATAAACATAAATAGATTCATGAAGACAAACAACTTACTTCACAAAACCTCACGATTTTCACCGTCTCACTCGTTCCAAACCATAAGCAGTAAACGTATTTTGTTGCACTGCTCAATCAGGTGATTAATAAAATCCGATGTCCTGATAAAAAGCCGAAGCTCTTTGTAAGAATATTACCAATTTTAGTTTTTGATTTGGATCTTCTTTATGTAACTGTGTTAAATATTCTTGAATAACCTTGTGCAGTTAAAATCCACGACATGCTTTATCAAATGATATTTAGAACTGTATAAAATTAGATTAACGAATTGTTTTATAAATGTTATTTACTATAAATTTCTCTCTCTCTCTCTTTATATATATATATATATATCTATATATATGAAATAATATTTTAAACTCTAATTTCAATTTAATTAATTTCCAAAGTTTTATCCTAATTTAGCCATAGTAACTTCATTCTAAAATATTCTCTCTTATTTCCTGATCAAATTCTACTGTCTCTACTTAATTATATATATATATATATACTTAAAATTCTTTCTCTTTCTTAAACTGGCCGAAATCCTAATAGAAACTTTTAGTGAAAGCCTTAAGGGGAAAATTTCTGGGATTTTGATCTTACATAGCGATATAGTGCCATTGTTTTAATTGAATTTTAGTCCAATAAATTATGTTACAGAATTGTCATCAAAAGCTTTAAAATGGTATCATATCTAACAATTCAGACCCACCCGAAGATACACAGGAAAATCTGAATGATCAGACCACTACGACGGCATTTAAGGGAACTAAAGTTAAGTTCTCAGCATCATCACCGGAGATGGTGCAAACCCTCCCATAGGAGGTACATTCCGACATAGGTAGGGAGTAGCCACACCACAACATTTTTATATCTACCAGAACAGCGAGAACCAACCACAATTCAGGAAGCTTCCCATTCCCAAATTTGAGGTATCAGAGAGGAGAAGAGGGCACTTCAAAATGGTATTTTAATATAAATTATGAAAAGATGAAGCTGATATTCTACCACTGTTGTTACGCTACCCCATTCTTGAATAGTAGAACATAACCATGCAATGTCTTCATTAGAGATATAGATAAGAAAGAAATAGATAAATGAACCAATAAAATTTATTTGGAAATATACGGTGTGAAAGTATTCTCATGTGGAAAGTTTGTATTCTCATGTGGAAAGTTTGTATTCTCATGTGCTTTCTGAATAGTTTAAAAATATGCTAAAATGAAATCAAACTTAACACCATTTTGCCAATTTCTTAAATGCTTTTTATTGATGTCGTAGTTCAGTAGTGAAGTGACATAAATTTAATTGCAAACATTACTTCGTACAAAAAAAGTTCTAATTAATAAACAAAAGAATCGGGACCATTCCTGTACCATTTTCGTTCGTAGTCTTCTTTTAATTCAAACCTAGAAAAAAAAATCAAAACATCAAAATTTAATTTTACATCTGGCATAACATTAATATGAATAGAAATATAAAATAATTTGTCTATGAAGCATCAAATATTTAATTATGCATCTATCGCCTATTCTACATCTACGTGAATGAAAACGGAAGATTTATACCTGGAATATTACAACTCAAATTTTACCTAAGAAAAGACTTATATAAGTTAAGTGTTTTTCTAGATTTAAATACATCTCTTGATTAATATGATGTAGAGTTCTAAATAGCATTTAAAAGATTTATGAAGTAATTTAGATATCCCATATAAGATATCTGATGGTAATAAGTGAAGTGCTAATAAGGCTACTTGATTCGAATGTCAGTTTAAACTTTTGCCAATAGATGGCTCTACAGCCTTGAAAATAAGGTTAGAAGAGGAAGTTAAAAAAACCGTGCATTGAACTGAATTAGACTAATTCATAGGAAAGAGGAAATCTCTGGCTGCTAGGCTTCAGAAAGGTTGTTCGTTTTATGATATTGTATTTTTATTAAAATGGAGGTTACGAATAAGCTGTATTCAAGAATTTATTGTAATAATTTATTGAACGTTTAAGCTGTCAAGAACTCATACTCTTCTATATGGCTTTGAAATGTCTAAAATATTCATTTTAAATAAGTCTTATGAATTAAAAGGCAAAAAATTAAAATAAATTTGATTTAATGTTGCACATCTGAGAAGAAATAAATGAAAAAAATAGTGATGGTTTATCACCTGAGATACTCAAACTGAATCCATCAAATTGAATAAAAATAAAATTATTTTTGTTTTCATTCGTATGATGAATAATTTGCTCATGAAGATAAAACAAAAATGTTCTTTTTGAAATAATAAATTGAAAATATACTTCCTATAAGAAAGTAAAAATGCCAGACGTATTTTTATTAAAAGATTTGATGGAAGGACATATATTTTAATTTATTTATCTGACTTATATTTAAAAGTAAGAAAGTATTAAAATATATAATTTATATTTTAATTTATTTATTAAAAAAGAATATTTACCAAATTTTTCAAAAAAAAAATCAGCTTATTATCCAAATTTTGCGACAAGTAAATGAGGACAAAACAGTACAAATTTACTCACCACTTAGATCTTTCAACCCTTGAACTACATTATTTCCACCATCTAAACAGATAAAAATATAATGAGCAAATTGTATTGATTGTAAGTAATAAAGATGTTAATCATGCGAATAAAATTATCCTTTCTAAAGTAATTTTTATAAATCTGACGCAAATATGAAACAGTAATTGTTGGGTCATTTTCTTTATATCTTTTCTGAAAAAAAATATTTAATAAATTTTTGACTGAATTCAGAATAAATTCCTCAGTATAGAGTCCAATCATTAAAAACCAAATAATATTCTCAAAACCAGCATTTCCGATTCCCAAGCCAAATAGCTTGAATTGAAGATGAAAAGGATATAAAAGCCATTTGCAGTATTCTTTACATTTATAAGCTTGCTGTTGAACAAATGTTCCAGAAACTTCAATTTTCTGAAATTTTAAAATATTCTCTAAATGTCGAACAAATGTTTCAGAATATTCAACTTTCTAACGCATTAAAATATTCTCAAGATGTTGAACAAATGTTTCAGAATATTCAACTTTCTAACACATTAAAATATTCTCAAGATGTTGAACAAATGTTTCATAATATTCAACTTTCTAACACATTAAAATATTCTCAAGATGTTGAACAAATGCTTCAAAATATTCAACTTTCTAACACATTAAAATATTCTCAAGATGTTGAACAAATGTTTCAAAATATTCGACTTTCTAACATTAAAATATTCTCAAGATATTGAACAAATGTTTTAGAAATTCAGCTTTCTGAAACATTAAAATATTCTCAAGATATAGAACAAATACTTCAGAAAATTCAACTTTTTGGACAAATGTTAAGAAAAATAAAGGAAGGAAGAAAACCATACACATTGACTCACCCTGCAAGTCTTTAAATCCTTTAGCTGCACTGTCTCCTGTTTCTAAATGTAAAAATAAGAAGGTCATATCTTTTTTTTTTGTACCTGATAAGCAAATTATTTATGGGAAATAAAATGATCCTTTTTAAAGCAATAATTTTATAAATCTAGTATAAATATGAAATAGAAATTACTTAATTTCTTGAACTATTTTTCTTACTTATTTTTTTGAAGTGAATTTTTAACATTTTTTATGGGAATCTAATGTAAATGCAAATTCAAATCAATGAAAATTACATATTATATTATAATATTTTGAATGTTGTTTTGAATTTTCTTCATTTGGATTTAAAAATATATTTCTTAATTAATAAATAATAAATTTTATATTACATGTTTATTGAAAAAGCACATTTAAAAAATTATTCAGAAAATTCATCTCATTACGCCAATACTCAGGCAAAAATATAAAGAATAAATAATATAAATTTACTCACTTTTTAAATCTTTTAATCCTTTAAGTGCTTTGATTCCTCCACCTAAATATGTAATAATAAAAAGGTCATATCTTCATTTATTGCTACCAATAATCATTCAGTAAATGTGAAATAAAATAATTTTTTAAAGTAAAATTTTTACTAATCTGCTACGAATGTGTAACAAAAATTTATTTAGCTATTTTCTTTGTCTATTTTATGAAAAAAAATAATATTTTCAGAAAATTCAGTATAATGTCCTAAATTTAGGATAAAACTAATGAAACAGAAAAACAATATTTATTAACATATCCGCCTTCTAAGGAAAATCCATTGAATTCATAGTCTTAAAATAAAAAGTTATAAAAGTCATTCACATTCTTTACTTTGACATGATTTTTGAAAATGGATAGTTAGTAAATGCTTTAGAAAATTCAGTTTATTACTGAATTGTTGAGATACATAAACGAAGATTAAGCAGTATTAATTTACTTACCACCGAAGTCTTTCAATTTTTTAAATAAACCACTTCCATCTAAATATGTAAAAATAGAAAGGACAAGTATTAATTTTTTGCAGTCTATTAACTGTTATAAACTTTATTAGCAGTTTGTTCATGGTCAATAAAATTATCCTCTATTGAATGATATTTTGATAATTTGTTACAAATGTGAAATAAATAATTCTTGGGGGGATATTTTCTTAACTTTTCCATTCAGTTCAGGAAGACAAATAAATGAGAAATAAATTTTCATTAATTTAGTATCTCCGCCAAAGATTGAATTCTTCGTCTTAAGAAATAAAAATAAAAACGTCATTATATATAGTGGCTACATAATTATTAAAAAATTACGGAGAAATTAGCAAAAAAAAAAAGAAGACCTACTTATATAAAACGCTAACATACTTGGCACAAAAATTGAGCTTATTACTAATTGTCACATTGCATCAGTCAAAACAGTTAAATATAAATAAAACATCATACGAATTGTTCATCTCTCAGTACATGCAGACTGTTTTATTCACTGAATATTTTTGCAGCTGTACTGAATCAAAGGCTTCACTTAGCTAATTAATGGAGCTCCGAAATATTAGATGTTTTATGGAGATAGTTCGTCATGTCACCAAAAAAGTCATTCCGTCAAAGGAAAGAGGATATAAAAGAAATCAAGAAATGGCTTCGAACAAAAAGTTCAATCAAGTGCAAAAGTAGGCTTAACCACTGCCAGATAAGTAATTGTGGTAAGACATAAGATTAATGCACGGTTTCTCTTCAAACATGTTAAAATCATCTAAACACTCTCTAAAAGTCAGCAATCTTGAATGTATAACTGAAAGGCCAGCAAACGACTTTTAAATTTGCAGTAAAAAAACTGTCACATTTATATTTGATGAGGAATCTCTCCAAAAGTTTTCAGTTTTGGCGCAAGTATATTAATTATAAGTCTTGCCTTAATTGTTATGACTAGCCTACGGAAATTGGTACTCACATCTTTCAAAACAATTATCTTATACAAATGCTTTTTGTATTACCTCAACACTAAGAAATTACCTTTTAAATTATATAAATTTCATTTTCGCATAATTCTTCATTTAACTTCTTAACTAAAATTTTTAATTGAACTTGATATACTATCTGAAAAAAATGCTTTTAAATGCTATGATGGAATTCAAACTCTCCAACAGATTATTCAAGCGTGTACTTTTGCCAATCATTAAATTAATCTTAGATTTTTACTTTCGCTTTTATTTCGTTGTATATACCCTTTATAATTTACAGAAAACTACTTTCATGCGTATAAGTATCAAATTATAAGATAATTTTTTTTTAAAGAAAGGCATCTGATATTAATAATTACCAGCCTAAAAACTCAATAATCTTGGCGAACAAATTGGTCGCCAAAGGAAGCTATATATATGAAATATTATATAAATTATTTAGAAATTTCAGTCATTTGACCAAATTTTGAGATAAACAAATGAAAAATAAAAAATAATTTACTCACCATTCACGTCTTGCAACCCTTTAGCTACACGGATTCCACCATCTAAATTTGCAAAAATAAAGAAGGTCATATTTTTTATTTTTTGTAGCTAATAAGCATTTGGCATTGGAAAATAAAATTATCTTTTTGAATGTAATACTTTGATAAATGTACTGCAAATGAAAAAATAAGAATTTTTTGGAATGAATTTTTTTAGAGCTCTTTTCTGAAAAAAGAATTTTAATCCACTGTATAATGCCCTAAATGTACGGTCAAATCAAGGAAATAAAAACATTATTCATCGATTTGACTAAATAGACAAAAATATAAATGTTATATGAAATATTCTTTTTGATTACATATTTATTAAAAAAATATTAAACAATTCATTTCGGAAATTCAATTTATAGTCCAAATATTCAGACAAATAAGAAATATTAATTAACTTACCACCTAAGTTTCTGATACTTTTAGCTAAATTGCCTCCTGAATCTAAATATGTAAAAATAAAAAGGTTATGTTTTATTATTTGCATCTAATAAAAATTTCTCATTGTAAATAAAATTATTCAAATGAGAAATAACAGTGCAGTAATAATTTGAGGAATCTTATACAGTTGGGAAATATAAATTTTTAGGCGATATTTTACCATGTGAGAATACGATGCTGTTATGGTATGAAGTTTCTGAAGCCTCAACATGTATGGGCAGAAAATTGGAGATTTATCACTATTCAGGCATCATCTTTTCGCTTTTAGGAATATTAGAAAAGGATTTAAAAAAAAAAAATAGGTTGTCACATTTAACAGCCTAAACCAACAAAAAGTTACAATTTGACTTGAATGCCCGCCATGTACCCGATTCTCCTGTCTGGCCAATAAAGGGCAGGGTCGTAAGAAGCAATCGCTCGAAGCACCGAGAAGAAAGTGGGAATGAAGGCGAAACAATCAGCGAAGGAGCTATCGAAGTTGCATGTGTGTGTAATTTTTCAAACGTTTTCTGCTAGTAAAAAAAAAAAAAAAAATGTTTTGAAGTTTGAGCGACTTTGAGATTAAAAAAAAATCTAAATATCGATGCATACGTAATCTGATAGTCACGGGATAGTTTACATCCTGTTTAAACGGTTTTTCAGGGGGGAAAAATCTGATTTTTAGAAAAAAAAATAATTTAAAAATCGATTGATTTGGAGATGGTCAAAAGCCATCGTTTTTCTATGTGTTGGTGACTGAGAAATATGAGTATGTGAGAACGTGATGCTATTCTATCGGACAGATACCACGTGACTTAAAAAATATTGTTCTCTCATGATAACTTGAAAGTTGCGATAGCAGAATTCAATTTTTATTTGTTCAATATTTATTTTAACATATTTTCTGAAAAAAAAAATATTTAGATTCCTTTTCAGCGAATTCAACATAATGTTCTAAATATATGGAGAAATCAATAAAAAATCAATAATATTGATTGACTTAACATATTCTTCCAATACTGAATTCTTCGTATTAAGATATAAAAATTTAAACTTATTTGCATTATTCGTTGTGACTAAAAATTATTAAAAATGAATATTTAACAAACTTTTCAGAAAGTAAAGCTTATTGCCACTATGTTCAAACAAATAAATGAAGAATATTAATTTACTTACCACCAAAGTCTTTTAGCCCTTTAACTACATTTCCACCTCCATCTAAATATGTAAAAAAAAAAAGGTCACATGCTGTATTTTTTTTTTTGAGTTGATAAGCAGTTTGCTCATAGAAAATAAAATTATCCATTTTTAAAAAAAATATTTTTTTAAAACCAACTGCAGATGTAAAATAGAAATTTCTCGAGTGATTTTTTTTGCCTAATTTTTGAAAGACTATTTATTAATTTTGTTGGTGGCGGACTCATTTTAATGTCCTCAATATGTCAATCAGGCAAATCAGTGAAAAATGAACAATATTCATAAAATTTAAATCACCGCAGTAAGTGAAATACATTACATTTTAAGTTTTAGGATAAGGAGAGTTGGGGAAGCCTGGAAAGTCACGACCTTGGAGTCGGAGGGTTCAGACTAAAGTTTTAGAAAATTCAGTTTATTGCCAATTTTGAGGTAAATAAATGAATTATTATTTTGTTAATCTACTTACCCCTGAAGTCTTTCAATCCTTTACCTATATTGCCTCCTATATCTAAATCTGTAAAAATAAAAAAATAATAAAAATGTCATTTGCTTTATTGTTTGCAATTAAAAAGCAATTTGCACTTAAGGAATAAAAAATATTTTATTTAAAGTAATATTTTGATAATTCGGTAATAAATGCGAAATTTAAATTTCTTGGGAAATTTTTGAAACCGATTTTCAAAAATGTTATAAAATGAATACAAAAAACAATTTTGGAAAAATCAATATAATGCTTCAAATGTTTGGCCCAATTAGTGAAAAATAAAGAGTTTTTATAATGTTAGCACCTCTGTCGTCAATGTCAAGCAAAGTGATTTTTCCATCTTGAAATATATACATATAAATACTATTGGCAATATTTTTTACAACCAATAAGTATTTTATTCATGCAGGATAAAAATAATATTATACTTTAAAATAAATAGTTTAATAAATTTGCTGAAAATGTAAAATTGAAATTTCTTTGGTGTTTTTAATGTTTTATAAATTAGTGAAAAGAATGATATTTAGCAATTTTTTTAAATCAAATTCAGTATAAGCTCCCAGATGTGAGAACGAAACAATAAAAAATAAACATTTTTAATAAACTTATATTTTCATTATTTTATGATTCAGACTTCAATCATTCAGAAACATTTTAATTATAAAATTATTAAGTATAGGCTTCTTAAAGTAACGATTTGAAATTGTTGGATATATACTTTTTTGGACCCAAGTTTTGCAGTGTCTTTGTGTATTTTTTCCAATCTCACTCCATGATCTATCTCAAATGCATTATTCGAACTCGATCGTTGCCAAGTTATGTCTCTCGCAGTTGGAATCACTAAAATTACAAATACTGAATGTATGTAAGATCGGCCGAGGTGAGGATCATTGTGCATCAAAAGTGATCATATTAGGCTATCAAGTCGTATCTGATATAGTGTACGCTTGGACCTTGTTTTGCTTGACGGAGCTTTAGCTACGATAAGGGTAAGATGGTAAACTGATTTTTGTGAAATTCACCTGTTTTTAACAATTCAGTATTATTTTCCTTGCTCGAAGTGGAGAGCTTTATGTTTATGAAGAAATAAACTGTTTTTATGGAAGCTGTTCTTATCATTGAACGCCTGCTGCAGAAATATAAACTGTGCACCCTGCCTTAGGATTAATGAATATCTTCATGGCTAACAGAAATGTCAATTACAATTATAAATTTCAAATTTCAATGTTTATTTCAATTTTTATTTTAAAATGTGAGAACAAAACAACGAAAAATAAACGTTTAAAATAGAATTGCACAGATCTATGTTAAGGATATGGACTCTTTCGCCATGATATATGAAAATATAAAATTTATTTTCATTATTTTAGGATTCACAAACATTTCACTCAAGAGATGTAAAATTATTAAATATAATTTTTTTTAAGTAGCAGATTGCAAAGTTAATTACAAATATAAATGTCAAATTTCTTATTTAATTTGTATACTTTCGTAAAGCAACAAAATTTGCAATAAATTCCATTTAATGTCTCAAACTGCATAAATAAATAAATAAAAATGTACTGATATACTTACCGCCTCCTAAATGTTTTAGGACTTCTTCCAATCCGCCTAAAAGAATAAAATCCAATAAGTCTTTTATTTTAATTTTGTAATGATTAATTATTTCACTCATGAGAAAATTATTTCTTAATGGGATATTTTTGAAATATTCAGTGTGATGTCTAAATTTCTTAATCAATGATTTTATATTTATTTATTAAAAAAAACTTTTAACAAATTCCTCAACAAATTGAACTAAAAACACAAAAAATTATGAATGCACTTACTAGTTGCGTCTTTCAAGTTTTGAAAGAAATTTTTTCCTTCTAAATAAATAAAATAATATTATAAATATATATGTATATATAATAAATAAGTGTGCACATTTAATAATATATTAATATATAAAATATATTCATAAATTCATTTTCTAACATTAATAAGCATTTTATTCCTGTCATTAAATTATATTTCTTTAATTAATACTTTTTAAAAGTCAAGTTTTAAACGCCAAAATGTAATATGTGTATTTCGTGGATTTTTAAATCTATTTTTTGAAAGAGGTTATTTAACGATTTGTCATGCAGCAGAATGATTATTGTACCGAAATATCAGAACAATAAAAAAAATGTTTAATATTAATATACTTGCCTTTTTCACCTCCAAGAATTTGAAAGAAATTGACTGCAGCATCTACATATACATAATATAATAATTATTTCTATAATATTTTATGACAAATACCATTTTGCACACATATATAAAGTTAAGTATTTTAAACCCGTTTATCATGAAAAAAAAATCTGCAGCAAAATGAAATTTCTAGATGGAAATTTATATTCAAAATTATATTTATTTTCAAAAATATATCCAATAAATTTTGCATCAAATTCCGAAAATGTAAAACATTATTATTAAAGATAACACTTTCTTTTCAAGAAGAATACTAACAAAACAGGAATTAATAATACACATATTACAAAGATGTTTTCAGTAATTATTTAAAAGTTTAGAGATATAATAAGCATTTAAGAGAAACTTTTATTTTAAGTAAAAGATAAACAATAAATTACAGATATTTTAATCCATTTTATTTAATATTTAGTCGAACTGTTCTTTTTATACTGCCTTCATTACCCAGTTTAAATGTATTTCTTTTTGCTGTGGATCACTCTTGAAAATAAAGAGTCAGGTTTTTAAAAACATGAATTTATTATTCAGCCACATAAAACGTAACTCACTTCTTGGAGTATTTTTATAAAAGATAAAGTAAAATTGATTATAAACAACAACAAAAAAAAACCGGTCGGTGCATGTATTGTCAGCGGACTCACTTCTCGCGAAGTCAACCTCTACTTCTAAATAGAACAACTTTTATTCTTGTTTTTGACACGTTTTTCTTTCACTCAGTGTTGCCAACGAAGATTTCCCAAACATGCACCGATCGTGTGCAAATTAATGAGATTATGGCATAGGATTGAAAAAACCCCCCCAAATAATTTCAAAATATCTAACACTTTTAAATTTGAGAATTATATTTAACTGTTTTGTAACGATTGATATATTTACTTACAGGATAAATCAACCAGACTATCTGAAAAAAAAGAAATGCAATATTTACTTTATAAGCAATTTAATGCAGACTAATATTAAAACGCATTTTGAAGAAAACTATACAAGGAAAATCGAACACATGTTGCTTGGAAAAAAAACTTACTTTATTTAACCTCTAAATAACGCAAAGATGAAACTTCAAACGTCTTCCTTATGACTTAAATTTTATTATATCTCAATTTTCTGATCAAGTTATACAAGATTTATGAACATTTTCGAACACTTTTGTGTTTTTTTAAACTTTTTACATTTTTAAAAGAATATAAAATTTAGAAAATTTTCAGTTCTGATCACATATTATTGTTAGTTACTTGAGCGAATGGGGTCTTTCCTTTGCCTTTTTGGAGATGAAATGTGCTGTGAATTAAATTTTAACTAGATTTAATTAAATTTAATTGGGAACTTACTAGAAAGTAAAGATGTTCTTCTCATGCAGTGATAACTAGATCTCCAAACTGAAACCCGTAATGAGTATCTGGGATGATTTTGGGAGGAAGATAGCAATTCGTCTCTCCCCTCCCAGAGTTATCTAAATATAAGAAAGCGCTATTTCTGGAGGAATGGGAGTGATTATTATAGGAACTCGCAGTTGCAGTCATAACCTTTCAAAAATTTCACATTTCCTAAAGTTGCCTATCATATTCATGTTTTCAAAATTATTTTATCTATAAGATAGGATTATACCAGCAAATAACACATTTTTTTAAAAAAAATCAATTTTATAATATTTATTCTACAATTTCACTCCATATACACGAATATGCCTGTGGGTAATATCTGCTGTACAGAATATATTTATTCTATTTCCTTTATCCTGTTTATATACCTAATTTTATTATAATTTTATCTATTCTCCTAAAGGCAATCATTGGGATGTGAAATTTCACTGAATTTTTAAGATGTAAAAATCAGTGTAAATGAGCTCTAAGACATATTAAATGATACAATAATACTGATTAGACAAACTATCTACAAGTGTCTAGACGATATGCATATAAATTTCAAGAGGCTAGGTAATGGCTTAGTATTATAGAAGGAAAAATTTAAGAAAATTATTAAAATAAAGTCCTGATTGCAGATGTTATTGCACAAGCAAACGAAGCATGCAAAAGTCTTTTATGTTTTTACTTTTATATTTACATAATCAAATGAAAATTCACAGATATTTTTAACTATATCTAAAATTTACAATTAATTAGTTAATGTTCTTACTCCAACATGGATATCAAAATAAACAAAATAATTTTATTTTGAATTAATTCTTTTCTAAGAGATTCGGAATATGTTGAAAAATTATTATAAATCAGCTAAAAAAATTTATATTACTGCCAAGTGAGACTTTCTTCCTAAATTTTTGAATCATACAATATTTTTGATGCTAATTATAAAAAAAATAAATTGCATGATATGGCTTTGAAATATTTAATAAATTAATAAAAAATATAAATTCAATTAAAATAAATAAAATACAAATTCAATTAAATATAAATTCAATTAAATTCAAATAAAATCAAAATTGTAGAATTTTCATGTCGCAATAAGATGGAAAAAATAGTAAAATATACTTACTGTACAGTGTTGTAAAAGACTCTGAAAAGAAAAAATATACAAAATATTTATTACGATCATTAATATAACATCATTAGTAAAAAAATACAATTTCGAAAAATTATCTAAGAAATTACCTGGTTGTATTCATATTTATTTATCAAAAAAAATTTGAAATATCTCTCACTAATATTTATAATTAATTCGAAACCAGAATTGGTTCTTTCAGTGCTGAAAAGCTCGAAACGCATTTTTGATCCTAATGTGGTGATCGTTCGAATTTTTCTGTCTAATTTCTAACTGCGCATTATAAGTGATTGGTTAAATATTTGAAGCGTGTTCATTATTTGCTAAAATGGTTCATTCTCAAGAAATGAAGAATTGAACCAATTTCCTAGCTGATAATTACTGATGCCAGTAATTATCAGCTGATATAGCTGATAATTACTGGCTATAAAAAATTCCATCTCACACGTAGAAATGAGTGCTATTTAATGTAAAATGAGTTGCCATTGTGTTTTTTAGAAGAAGGAGAGGGATTTAAATTTATTGAATTTAATTCCAAATTTCATTCTGAAAAAGATTAAATTCTAAGAAAAGGAAATGGGATATGTCAGTATTTTGTTAATTTCAAATTCTCAAAGTTAAAGAAAAAAAACATAGTAAAGATGCCTGTTCCTGTTAGTTCAATGCAAAAAAATCCATCAGGGAAAACATGACGCTATTTGAAGTTGTTTTTGTATATAAAATGAAGAAGAAGAAGAAAAAGATATTTTATAAGTTTAGAATGGATTCGTTATGTCAATTGTTTTTACTTAAAACCTTTTTTTTTCCAGTAATTAATATAAATATTTAGGATTCATCATTTTTTAAATATCTTTATTATTTATAAAAGTTATTTTTCACGATTTTTTTTTATGTTTTCGGCTAAGTTGCTATTTAGTAATAAAATGAATGATTTAACTAAAATTTAATCGTTTAACACATTTACTGCCAGCGAAATTTATATACGCTTAATTTTACAGAAGTTTCCTATGAGATATCTCGTAAATGACAGTGAATGGATTAAATGAATAGAAGATCTAATATATTTTTGAAATAACAAATTTATAATAGAAAAAAGTTTAAATTTGGTTTTTAAAAGCATTTTTGCCAAAGGGGCATATGAATATATGTATTCATTCATTTAAACATAGGATTTCTGAAAATTATTGTAGTTTGATTATAAATTAAAGTTATAAATTAAAAGAACGGCTTAAAAATTACAAACTTACTTTTCCATCCTAACCCTCCATCAGGAAGAAGGTCCACTGTGGATAAAATTAAAAATTTAAATATTATGACATACAAGTAAAGAAGTTTATTATTATTTTTTTAAGAATTTGAAACATTATTTTGATATATAGTATCATAATAATATTTTGAATATAATGCATCTGTCTTAAAATCATGTTTAATAACGTGTTCTTGATTATAGTAATCTTAACTTTCAAATATAAAATGTACTCAATATCATCATAAATCAACTAAATATCATCAATGAATTTAAACACAACTAAAACAATAAAAAAACATTGTTGTAAATTATGTTTAGACATTTAAAAATAAACTTACTGAAAACTACAGTTTTTTTTTTTAAATTGAGAAAATTCAAAATAATGGAACATTATTTATGTGCGTTTAGATATTCCGAAGCTATATTATTCGGAATAATAAGCAGTTAGTAATCTAAATAACAAATCAGAAGCTTATTTCTTAGTTAGCAATTACTACCCAAGAAATAACTATGAACCAAATTGATATCGATTATATTAAACGATCTACCTTGTAGAGTGTTTCAGTTGGTTTTTACATTGTGCAATTTATATATAGTGTTTAGTGTAAAAATATTGTCTTGCTCTAAAAGAGGTGATTGAAATTATTTAACTAATAACATGCAGTGGTAATTATATTTTTCCTTAGACAGTGCACAAAAATAATTTTCTAATCAATTTTGTGATAGTGGCACGAATTTCGTCGATGAATGTTAATGGGTACATTTCTTTGTTGTTTCACTGGTGGAAACTGGTTGATTAATTGTTATATCAACGATGGCAGTTGCATATTTTGATTGACATATCTCTGGTGGAAAATGTACTTTACCGACGCAATTGTACATTTCAATCGTTATATCACTTATAAATTTCATGTCGGGTTTTTTTGTCATTTTTGGAAACTTTATATTTAATTCTCATATATTTGGTCCATGTGGTGGCATTTTAACACATATATACTCATACAGGACACTATTTTGCACATAGCATTTTAATGATGAAGAAGCAGTTACAATTTTCTGAACTCACCAATAATAAATGTAAGCCTTTCTGATTGATTCTATAAGGTAATGTTTTCTCTTCGCAATAATGAAAGACTTCTGTTTACTTGTAAAAAGGAAATTAACTTCAATATATTTTAATTAATAATTTTTCCGAGCACTTAATTTTAGCCTACAAAAATTTCCCCAGTTTTCTTTGCCTTTTCATCATATATCAACTTTGGAATATCTGTCACACAGAGGTGTATCTGATTATTTAAGTTATGAATTTTCTTGTGAAAATTAAAAAAAATATTCCTTTAATTTAAACAGAAACTAATTAAAATAATTTACTTTAAAATAATTTGACTAAATTTTCAGCAATTTAATTTTAAATTGCTAAATTTTCAGGCAATGGAAAATTTTCAAACAATGGTTGAAATAAAGATTTACATGCTTTCGCCGTATCATCTTCCATTGAACAGCTTATCTAAGGGACGAGAAATCACAATTTTTGTAGTCATTAGCTGAGTAGTTTTGATGGTGTGGCAGAATATGGGCTAAATAAGCATTGCAAAACGCACTAAACAAGCATTGCAAAAGGCACTAAATTAGCATTGCAAAAAGCACTAAATAAGCATCTCAAAAGGCATTAAATAATCATTGCAAAATAAGCATTGCAATCAATTCATGATAAGATTGATGAGGTTCGAATTGGTGAAGATTCACTGCACATTTATAATAAATTAACATGTCTGATGCTTTATCCTATGTTACATCATTCAACCAATAAGAGGAAGACCTCATGGTTAATTAATTTTATCATCAATAAAAATCTCATTTTAAGAAATTGAAATCTAGTTTCAGTTCTCCACTTCTTTCGTATATGGTATATTTTTAATTTAATTTCTCGCAAAATATTTATTTTTTATTTTATCTTGGACCTTTAAATCCCTCTAAATAATGATTTCATTTCTCAAAATATTATTTCATATTTCTGGGTTTCTTTCTTAATATTTTAGCTTTCAATGCAGTGATTGAATCATTTATCCATAGATCATTGGATCCATATATTATTAAATTTGAGATTTCGGTTACTGTTATTGCATTACAAGATAATATTAATTAATATAAAATGTGTACTTACAAATATTACTATTAAGGGCCACTAAAAGAAAAATGATAATTTCAATATAAGAGTTAATACACATATAAATGGCGTTAAATGAAACTGTATTTTTAAAAATGTTTACTCACTGCTGTTGCTTACAACTGCATCTGTAAGATATAAAACGAATAAATCATTATGAACTGTTCGATATAATTCATATTTAGCCATCAGAATAGACAATTATAAAAATATAAGTGCTATTACATCATGTATGTTGTCTTACCTGTAAGCTTATTCAAGACGTCTAAAAATAAAAAAATAAAAAAATGAGCCATTATTTTATTATTTTACTTTATTTACACTTGAAAAAACTTTTAAAAAATGAGTATATTTCTTTAGCTAAAGTTTAAATAAGTAGACTTGAAACTCATTATTAATCTATAGATCGCACAAAAGTTTCAGTAAAATATTATCAGATGTACATTTTTATTTTCCTGTTCTAGTCATTGCATAAAACCAGTGAATATCATATGTTAAGCATAAATAAAATATTTTAACTATAATTAGATACATTATTTGAAAAATATTTAATTCAAGACTTTTTCAAATATTTCAGCTTAATGTACAAAGTATACTTATATTCTTGAAGAACTGATATAAAGGAGCTTATGCAAAACATGCAACAATTCAATAGATGCACATATTTTTCTCTTTTTCTCAGTGTATATGTTACAGTAAATGGAATAAACTGATGAATAAGCATAATTACTGGTGATTATTCCTAATTATTCAAGATGATTATGCATAATTATGATAATCACCTGTAATTATACATAGTCATCGCAATTATCAAACCATCAATCAATCACCTGTAATTATCATAATTATACATAATCATCATAAATAATCACCTGTAATTATCATAATTATGCATAATCATCTTGAATAATCACCTGTAATTATATATAATCATTGGATTAAACACATTTACTGTAACATATATACTACATTATTGCTCAAAATTATGAAATTTCCAATTTTTGTCAATTATCTTCAGAATTACTGTGCAAATTTTATTGAAATTTGGTTTGTATATAGGCTGATATAATGAAAAGAAACTGTTATGATCCATTGTAGTGACACATGATATGGTCCATCCAGTTATTATGGTTTTTTCACATAGTATGGTTCATGCAATTTTTATGGTTTATACACATTGTAATGGTCCGTGTAAATGCACTTATGCTCTACATATATGATATACAGCCATGTATCTGTTATTCTCTATACACATGGCATATGATCCATGCATATGCTAGGATCTGCACAGATAGAAAGGATCTACGTACAAAATGGAGGAAAGTGTGAAACAGAGAATTCAAGAATAATGCCAACAAATGCAAAGAGAATTACAATAGGGGACATGATCTCATCCTATAATTATTCAGCTTTTACAATGTGAATTCATGCTGGAGTTTAAGGAGTTTATGAGTCCTTTTAGCATTTAATGTCACTCTTTCAAGCATTATCTAGATTTCTCTACTAGGATATTCGGATAATCCATGCACTAAAATCCTTATTTTTTCAGAAATTCGTTCATTAAATGTGGCCTATGTGAAGAATTTTTCTCATCCTTAAAACTGAAATCTGGACAAAACATATTCTAAAATATTAGAGAGTTTCAATATATCCGAACAAAATACGAACAAATTCAAGAACACGAGTCATGGAGCTTCCGCCAGGAAACACCGAGTGCAATTCCTCAGCAGATGCCTATGGAAACATGAAATTCATACCTCATTGTATATTTTCAGTTTTTCGCTTCTTTAGTAAACTCACCTACTACTGTCGCAAGGTGTCTTTTTTTAGTATTTGAGAAATTATACAGAATAAAATTACAACAAAAAATTGGCATAGGAATTGATATACATCTTTTTAAATGAGAAATGCATACATTTGAGACAAGATAAAAAAATAAGTGTTAAGTGATACAGTATTTGAGTGCCAATACAAAATTCAAAATCATAACGATTTACAAAGATGAAGCTTAGCAAATGGAAGGTCCGAATACAGTCGGATTAACTATTTAGTGTGACAATGCAAGAATTCGAAATCGCAGAGAGCTAAGAAGATGAAATGTAGCAAGCCGAAAATTTTAATACAATTTTTGATGCGTATCCTTTAAACAGAAGTTTAAATGCAAATACTTAAATTTAAAGAGAATTTTAATTTGCAATTCAAATGAAAAAATGAGAAATTTTAATATTATTTCTATTATAATATATTACGTATTGATTTCTATCATAATATCTAATTAATAAAATATAAAATCCTGAAGTATGCATATTATTTCCTAAAATATATAAAATACATTAAATCCTTCTATTTTTGAAGTGATTAAGAAAGAATAAAATTTCAAAAAAAAAATGCCATCCGCTTAATTATGCTTATTTTACTGCAATAATTTTCTTCATTATCAATGTGGTTGCAAATATTACTGTCATAATATAATAAAATATTATATAAAAATACTGTGGAAAGAAAATTTTCATACCTGCAAGAGGTTCTGGGAAATAAATAGCATTTTTAAAAGATTAGTATTTTATAATATTTAAAATAATAGTACTTTTATTTGCTATTAAAGTACACAGATATTTACATGATATGAAAAATCAAAACTTTCATTTGAATTTTGTTTTACCAGTACAAGAATTAACATGATATTGCAGTTGTGTTAAGTTATCGACTGCCAGAGAAATTGGTGAAATTTAGTTTTAATATTTAAAAAAAAA
>JAPMOR010013212.1:0-12034 GCA_026543865.1 Argiope aurantia
ACAAAACATAAAGCGGTAGACAGTTAAAATTTGGCGCATAAATTTAACATCTAAAGTGTAGATATTCATCAAATTTGAAATTAAGGTGATGGCCATCTGTCGGTTTGTTCTTTTTTCGTTCGCATCAACACTATAATTCAAAAACGTAACAGTTCAAGTAATTGAAATTTGGTTCATAGTTTTAGCAGCTCATGTCTCGAGGATTCTCGTCAAATTTTGAACCAAAATGTCTTAAAAGGTTAACTATCTGTCTTTCTGAACTTTCCCAAGCTTGTAAATGCGATAAAACTGAAACGCAATGATTCAAATGTATGGAAGTTGGTATGTGATCTTCTGTGTGTCGAATTTTGTTTCAATCAATCTGAAAAAAGGTGTCTAAAATACAAATTCGGTTTTCTAGTACTTATATATTAACTACATTGCAGTGATTAGCCACCAGACATCATCCAATCATTCGGCTCTTTCGTTAAAGTAATGCAGTCAATATTACGCAAATACATCCATTAGAGAATATGCGAGAAAATTTCGGGGAGACCACTTCCATTGGTTTAGAGAAGTTTCATAATTTGAAAGAATCAACTTATCTATTTTTGGAAATTATAAATGTCTAGTTATCGTCTATAACAAACTATCCGTTTGTAGCATGTTATGAATCTTTTCAATGGATAATGTTATTTGTCTGTGATTTTTTAAAATTTTTAGGTAGCTAATTGTAGTAATATTGCAATGCCTTTCCTACTTTTCTTTATTGTTGTATCGAATGAAAGAGTAACTAATTTTATTTATTCATGCTGTAATTTGTAATAATTCAGTACACATAAAAACTTTAAATAAACCTGCATATGTACTTACATACATATATATTTCTGATGTTTTATAAAATTTCCTATCAAAAATTGAATTTTTCAGTTTTTTTTTATTTTAAGAACCGCTAGCTTACCATTTTATGTTGTTTCTCGCTTCAGAAATACAAATAGTTTAAAAATAGGAAGATGCGTCAGAAAACGACGCGATTCACAGCTTTTTTAAAAGAAATATTTGAATACTTATGATAGGTGTCAGATAAATATGTTTATTAATTTAGGCATTTATCAAAAATTTTTTTGAATTTTTTTATCACTTAAACATTTAATTATTTCAAAAAGTTATAATTAAAGACAAAAATAAATTTCAATCAGTTTATTCTAAAGCTCTAATTTTTTTTATCACTCGAACACTTAATTATTTCAAAAAGTTATAATTAAAGACAAAAATAAATTTCAATCAGTTTATTCTAAAGCTCTAATTATAATCTTAAAAAGATTTTTTTATATCTAAGAAATCTATTGATCTTGTAGACATCATACTGATACTGTAATTAATATTTAAAAATTCCAGTGTCGCAACATTTTTTTTAAAATTTGGTGAGTAAATAGCATTTAGTGTTCCCATAATTCCGTTTAGAAATTTCTAAAACCAAATGTAATCTATTTATTCATCTAGAATTTTATACTATACATTTCCATTTTCGTACCAGAACACTGCCATTCCCCACTAAAGTCGCAAAAGCACTAAACTGAAAGCACTAATTAAACTAAAAGTGCTCACTAAAGTCGCTCTCCAGTTCGTTAATTATATTTTTATCTTTTAAATTTATTTTGAATAACTAAATAGTTGATCAGTGCAGCAACTTAAATCCTGCTTCTGAAATTCTTAACCCAGTTTCTGAAATGAAGTAGAATGTTTTAATGATATCATCTAACAAAGAATCCAATAAATGAATTTCAAGATATCTGGAATAGAATGGATTGTGACGGCTTCTTTTTACTTTTTAGCTTAAATCTATTTATTTTCGTTATAGATGATATTTCATAATTTTTTTTAGCTTAGCTTGGTTTTATTTTGAAACGACCCACGATATATTTTGCAATGGACTTCATAAGATTGAATCATGGTCAAATGACGAAGGGGATACCTGAGGAGGTAATCTGTTTTTACCAACTTTTCGCTCCACAATAACAGAAGAGTTTTATTTCTCATCCAATTCAATGTATATTGAGTCCATATATACAATAAAACATATACGTAAAACTTGATCTAGAACACACGGCTTTCTGTTTTACAATGGACTCATATGATTGAATCATGATCAGATTATGAAAGCGATACCTGAGATGGTAATACGTCTTTTCAATCTTTCGACCCACAACAGCAGGATAGTTTTTGATTCTATTCTGATTTAATGTACATTGAGTCCATATATACAACGGATTTTCTGGTAGAACTGGATCTCGAACCCACGACCGTCTGTTTATGCAGTTGAGATTGCAAGAAAGCCACCATGTGTTTTATTGATTGATGAAATGAATCATGACCAATCATTTCAATTTAAAATATCTGTTAGATGAAAAATCAGTTTTAAATTTTTAGAGTAAAAAAAATATTTGTGTCAAAGTAATAAGAAAGGCTTTGCCATCTTGTGTTTTTGTGTTCTATAATTGTTAATTAAAATTAAATTTCAATCGAAATTGATTTTAGGTTTTGATAAATGATCGATTAAAACGCTTCCTTTCGCTTTTTCTTAGAACCTCTTAATCTCACTAAAAGTTTTCTTCCTTGGCGTTTAGTTCTCCAAAATTCTAAAACAAAAGCACAAACAAGCGATTTCACCCAAACGTGATTTCCATAATTTATACATGACCCCTTACACCAAATGAGAGAATAACACTTCCAAGCAAACGTTCGGCAGAAGGATTCTCTAGCTCATAAATTTTTCTAGGAACGACTGAACGAATGCGATTGGCTCTTTTTCAGAAGTTCTTCAGAATAGAGAAGATTCTTCTTCTAACTCAGTCGGAGGTAGATACCACTCTGATCCTGTATCCTTGTCTCGGAGGGCCGAATAAAGTCCTTTTTGTCCTTTTTTCCTCCCCCGAAAAGGCTCATCGATCTTCTTCAAGTCATTTCATGCTCATGTGCCCTTCCTGTCTGCTTCAGTGGTGAATTTAAATTGTGTTTCTGGCCCTACTTTTTGGTTTAGAACACATTAGCACTTTGGTCTTTCCGATACATTGGACACCATTATTTTTATTTTACGCAGGGAAAGGTAAGTATAACAATTCCTCTTTCTTTCTTAGTCCTTTTTTATACCTTTGCAAGATTTTATATTTTCTTGCCTTTCCATATTGGATTTCGTTTTGCTTCGAAGATTCGTTGAGATCTTTCCTTTTCCTCAGGCTGCACAGAATTCTATCAGCAACTTTCTTATGTTTTAAGAAGTAAAAAAAAAAAAAAAAAAGAGAGAGAGAAGAAGATCAGCAAGGAAGATGTTTAGCATCAATTGAAAGTAATTAAAATTGCATTATTTTCTTTAAGAATTTAAGAAATTTCTTTTTAAGTTAATTCTAAGTTTCTTTTACTCATTTCTTTTTAATTAATTAATTTATTTAAACTTCTAATTATTAATTATTATTTCCAATCTATAAACGATGGTAATTGATATGTTGGTAAAATATGATTAGAATTACGAAGTACTTTCCAGTTAAATAATTATAAATAATATTTTAAGATATTTAAAGTTAGTTAATATATTTAAATAAAATTTATTTTTAAGAAGCAATTAGTGTAAGTAATTAGTAATTTAGAAGAATTTACGAAAAGATCAATGGGGAATTAAATTGTTTTCAATTTCAAGAAGCACTTTGGGCTTAGAAAGCAAATTTAATATTTTGCTATCGCCAGTAAAGTTATCATATTGTTGTCAGTGATTACTATACTTGACAGTTTTTGATATAGCGTAAATATCGTTTCCATTTAAATAGCCCTATTTATGATCTTAGTAGATTTAAAGATAAATCATATATTTAGGTAGAAATTAAACTTCATCACATAAGTTTCTTTTATTGAAACTCTTTATTTAAAAAAAGAGTTGCCTGATTTTGTGGAACTCTTAATTCTAGGGAAATCAAAACTCTCCAATTAGCAGAGATGATCTCGAATCATGACCTTCGTTTGAAAAAAAATTCTGGTATTGAAATTTTTTGGTATATATTCCATGATTTTAGAAAATACTAGTAAATGAGTAGCTCTTAATAAAAAGTGATAAAATTTAAAAAAAATGTGAAGAAATGTTTGAATTTTATACAAAAAATTTGGTTAGTACATAAAGGGTTAGAGGTTCTGGATTGATCGAGGCTACTTTGGTTTTCAATTCTTTTTTCTAAGTTAAAAAAGCGTCTCAAATTTGTCTTTGAAAAGTGTCAAACGTTCCAATCTGTTATAACTTTATTCATCAATAAATAGCTCATATTTAAGAAAAAAGATTGGCAATATTTGATTGGCAAAACATTCGATATCTGGAGAAATTTCCTTCCCTATTTTCACCAAACAAAGAATGGGCTCACCATTATATGACCTACGTAGATTAATTTAGTTCGAAAAAAAAAGGATACAGTAAATCATTTACTATTTCATTGTTTTATAATTTTTATTTATTTATTTACCTACCTATTTTTTTTGCTTTTTATTCAATGTTCTCACCACTACTTAAAAATCAGGATCGTTCATTCGAGTTATATAATGTAACGAGTTGAGTTAGGGAAGTCTACAGAAGAAACATATATTACCCTATTCTCTGGTCATAGTTGCTCATAGTTGCTTTTTAAATGGACTGTCAATTTAAGAATTAATTCATCGCAACGAGTGCTGTAGCTGCAAGCACACTCATATCAATCAAGAAATATCAAATAAAAGGTAAACGATTTAAATGAAGAGAATATGAATAAAAGAATTACTATTATTTTAGTTCGAGAAACTAAATTTCAATTTTTTAATAAAAAATTTCGTTTCGCTTATTCAAGATACAAAATTTCAAATAGCTTTAGCTTATTCAGGATAGATAAGTTCAAAAGCAGAGCATACTATAGAGAAATTCATATCATCAATATTTATAAGTTATTTATTTTTATAAGTTACTTTGAAAGCCTTAAATGTTATTCTCTCTGCCCAAAAATAATAGAAGTAGTTGATGAATTTAATTTGTTCTGTAATAATAGCATCAAAAGAAAATACATATAGGGTGCAGCTTTCATTATTGTTCATTTTTCATTTTTATTTTGAGTGTTAAAACAGTTTTCTGGATTTTTCAACAATTTCAGCTTTGAATTTTAAACTTATCGAAGGATACTTGGAAATAAAGATTTTTTTTCTTATTCTTTTCAGTAAGAAATAGTTTGAAGGCGGTTAAAACTCTTTTTTACGGATTTTTTTTTCAAAATTCGGAATAAGGCAGATTTGGAAACTTCAAATGCGTGAGCTGTTTATCTTATGGCACCTTTTCTGCTAAGACAAATGTGTATGAGTTTTCCAAGTGTTTCTCCATAAACTTTGCAATTACGTTAACAGTATTGTTTTTTTAAAGAGTCAACAATAACATACGATTCAAATCGAAAATTATTTTCAGAAAGACGATTCTAATTTCCTGATAGGGTCATTCTGTTGCACTTCAATTGTTTTTCAGCTAAAGTAATTGCACATTTCTGCAACTTTTTTTCTTCCCATGCATTAACAATTGAACAACCACAACTGGTCTTCTCTTAGAAGTCCTCTTTTCTTCCTCTTAATTTTTTAATGGGTTGATATTCAGATAAAATGAAACAACTAATTTCGATCAACGGATGAAATTAGAAAAATAGTTATAATTCGTAATAATTAGGTTAACTTAAAACTTGGAAGATGAGTCAAAACAAATGACAGATGATATGGAGAAATTATTTTAATTGAAGACTCTTCAATTTTTGCCCTACAATGTAACTTATAGCTGCATTCACCAATAATTCTCTTTTAAATATTCAATTGCCACTATCACCATAGAAAGAAAGGGTAACATGTTTTAAAGTATATTTATACATATAATATAATTAATAATAAATATGTTACAATAAATGTGATAAATCGGTAATTATGTATAATTACTGGTGACGATTCATAATCATCATTAAACTTATTGGCAATTATGAATAAACAATGCTTAGCTGATTTTTTAAGAAGAATTTTTAAGCAAACGCAATTGTCCGAAGTACTTAACAATGCCGAAATGGAATTTTAAGAAGTTCAAGAATTCTGTTTTCTGTCTTGTATATTTTTATACATTTTTCCCGAATCCCACTATTATAATTTAAGTGGCAACGACATTTTGAATCCATTTAATAGTATAAAGGTTTTATTAATGCAAGAAATCATTTGGCATAAAGTGACCAAACGGATTAAAAAGAACAGTCCCGAATTTCAATCATTTAATAAACTCCAGATTCATCTCAAATATTAAAAGTCTCATATTTTATTAATAGGCAAATATATCATATAAAAAAGATAAAATAAAAATATAAATTAGTTAAAATAGTTAATTTTAAGTGATACTATAGAAAAAGCAAATTTTCCATTTCAGTTTTTGATATACATATAAAGTGGTATTATATCTAGATTAACGAAAAAGCTCAAATTTTCAATTCTTGTATATTTTAATAAAAATAAATAAATAAATAAACTGGAGAAAAATTAAAATGAAATCTACTATCGCAAATTTCAAGTTATCATGTGAGAACATTATTATTTTTAAGTCATTATTTAACTATTTATCTTAATTAATTTAAGTCATTAACCAGTTTAAACCGGTTTGAAACAATCATGAGACTTCTCTATCAGTCTCCCTCCCTCTCCCTCCCTCCCCCCCTCTCTCTATATATAATGATAATTACTTTAAACTTTCATTTTCAATTTTTCTAGCTGGCAAACAAAGTTTTAGAGCTTGACCGATTTTGAGAAGAAGTAACAGCTATGATGTCATAGTTCTACGTCAACCTTTGCGATTAAAAGATGATGATGAAAATTGCAATTTATGATTTATTCATTGTCTAGGCAATTTCATGCTGCAAAACTCCCTAATCAAAACAACAGCATGTTCTCACATGATTATAGAAATATCTCATATTCAAATTAATTCTTTGTATTATCATCTTTTATACATAATATTTAATAGTTCATATGGAAAATGTATAACTAAAATAATTTTGAAAAAATCCCTTTTTTTTAAGGCAAACACACACATACACACACACACACAGTCACTCACTCACACACACACGCTCGCGCGCATATATATATATATATATATATATATATATATAGTAAACGATTTCTTCGATATGATTGATGTTCAGCTTCAATATGAAAATATTACAGAAGGAATAAGAACTGAAGTGATAAAAAAATTCCTAACTTATGCTCCCTTAATTCTAATATTTTTTCTCTTTTCTTGGCTAATTTATATTTTATTATCCAATTATCTCTGATTCACTTTCTTGCATATTAGATATAAAATTTGATAATTATTTCATTGCCTTTGAATTTAAATAATTTATATTTAGTATTATGCTCTCTTTCGACTTCGTTTCCAATTATCGTCTCGTAGTATTGACTTTGATTTTAAAATGTTTCAGGTTCATTAAATTTGGTCATCTGATTTCAGAGTACTTCAGTCTTAATCATAAATAGTATTATTTATTAATTAAGTTTTCCTGTAATTAGTCTTATTTTGAGAAACAAATTAGATATTCCCTTTTCCTCGTCAACATTTGTTATGCAATTTATTTCAGATCTTAGAATTTTAATTATCTCTTTGAGATAGTTCAAAAATTCCTGAAGGCAGAAATATCGCTTACAGTGATTTGTGAAACTAGTAAATAAATGAATATGTACACTAAAGGATTTTATCAAGCCATTCTAGAAACCATAATTAATGAAAATAAGTCTTTTAATATGAGAATTCATATTAATTTTTATTTATAAGAATCAGTTAAGTATAAAGAGATATTTATAGCAATAAAATATAATTGTAAAAAAATGAATTACAGCGAATGCATATAAATTAATTAATTAAATACCATAAATAAAAATTTGGCATAAAAAGAAAATTTATACAATATAAATAAATAGCTCAAAAAGTGTAAATAAAAAGTGCAACATTTATACAACTTTAAAATAATAATAATATTTATTATTATTATTTTAAAGAAAGGATTTTAAATAATGTTTTTTATCAAGAACATTTAAATATTTGGGCGAATGAAAATTGCGATTTAATAAAGATTTAATGAAGTATAAATAAAAAAAGTTCAAACTGCACAAAAATTCAATTTTAAATTTTTTGAAAATAATACTGCAGAGAATTTTAATTTTAACTCTTTTTAATGAAAATATGAATAATAAAGAAGAGAGAATTGTAAGGTTAATAACAAAGAATATAAAGAGCCAATTTTAACATTGGATGAATCTAGAACATCGCTCAAATGTAACATAAGTATGACATGCTTATATATAAAAATAAATTGTCTCCTAATAAGTGCTATGAAATTCCTATAGGTATTTAACTTTAATTGTTAAAGAGATATTAAGTATTCAATGTATCATTGAGGTTTAAACATCGACTTATTGAAGAATATTGAAAAAAGAGGACTGTACATTTTGTGCATTTTAAATGAGATAATATTAATTTTAAAAATATTTTTTAAAATATAATATTATCTCGCTTTTTCAATTTTTGCTTGATCAGAGATGCAAAAGGCAGGAAAGCGTAAATCGTGGGTAAAAATTACATAGATAAAAATTATCAAGAAAAAAAAGAGGTGAAAATTTTGTAATTATTTTAATATAGAGAATTTTATTCTTATTTGCAATTATATATATATTTCAAACAAATATATATATAATTGCAAATCCTGATTTGCCTTTGGTTTTGCTTATTCTTTAATTAGAAGTTTAATTAAAATATTACGTGATATATTCTTTTAATTTGATTATCTTTCACAGTGTGAATATGGAATTACTTAAGAATTACTTCACAGTGTGAATATGGAGTTTTTGTAGATGAAAAAATTAGTCATTCAATAAGTAGTATTGTATGTATAATATTAACAAATATTTATCTCTGATTAAAGTCGAAATTTTTTATTCTTACAGAAATATGTAATATAAGTTGAATTTCTCTTTGAATCTTTATTCTTTTCTCCTCGCCTTCGGTGTCTAGTTAGTTCTCCTGGATTAATGTTTATTAAAAATTACAATGAAATATATTGTGTAATTTAGTCTTAATTTCTTTACTCAGCAACAATTTTTTAAACTTCAAATTCAATATGCACCATTTTAGAAGCCCTACATAACTCTATTATTGAGTGTAACCCCCGATGGGAAAATAAGGATGAGATGTTTCCAGTATGATGGTTGGATCTGGCAACCCTAGTGGGTACATAAAAGATGGGGGATCTGGCTCCTCCCAACGATGAAGGGACGTACTTCCTTCGGGAAGGGTTGTACCGTGGTCGGTGATGGCCCTTAGGACTCAATCACATTTCCCGCCAATGTTGCTGTTGTGACGATCTGGTCATTCAGTATTCTTTATCCGTGTGCCTTCGGGCGGATCAGTGATATGATAATTATTGTGCTTTATGTTTCATGAATTTTATCTCTGTATCTATATGGATCCATTTATATTCCATGAAAGACAAAGTGTTTAAAATGGACAAAGTTTAAAAATTTTTCACCATCACTTAATTCGAAAGTTAAACCATAACAGTACATATAACAAAATTTCAAAATTTTTATTACTATTTAAAATGGCAAAACAATTCGAATCTTTATATCTTAATCAGAACAATGGAAAAAAAATTCAGGATGAAATATTGCATCAACAATGAAAATGATTTGAGTTTCACTCCATCAATGATATATTTTTATAAAATACACTTAAAATATTTATTGAAAATTTATTAAAATTAAAATAAAATATTTACAGCAAAAAGTGATATCATTGAAATGGCAAATATTTAAATATTTACATGATGTAAAAAATTTTTATGTTGTAATATTTTAAAAAGTTTATTTTCTCAGAAAAATCAAAGTTTTATTTAATTTGTAATTAATTAATTTAAATTTCCAAAAATTTCACTCCGAGGTGCAAATGTTTACTTTTCAAATTATATAAATGCCTAACGAGGTAGTTCTAAGTCAAAAGGTTCAGGATATAGAGCGCCAACATGCTCAAAAACATTCTTTATTGTTAATAGAAATATTCTTCTTTTGTCTTTCAATATTTCATAAAAACCAGTGAAATTATTTTCAACTCCGCCATTAATGATGTAGTCTTTGAAATTCGAAGCGTTTTTGGTTGATTACAATGCTATTTCGTAAAAGTATTTTTCCTTTCAAAGTGCGTGCAATAAAATAAACAGAGTGAAGCACTGAGTTAAATAAATATAAACTGAGGATTTTAACACATTGTAAACATAAGAAATCTGACAGGACAAACAAAGAGTGTAGTAAAAAGTGCGAAAAACGTAATTTCAAACTTTTACAAAGCCAAAGTAAAAATCTAATTCGGTTTTCTATATTTGGATATATTTGCGTACGTGAATGCGCATTGATAAAAAGTTTAAACATTTTCGTAAGAGCTTTTGCATATTTTCAGAGCCAGTCTACCTTGTCTAAAGAACAAGAAAGTGAAAAAGTATGTTGTAAATTTTATATAAATTTAGCATTTGATATCACAAGAATTGGTTCTAAATAATCTTTGGACATCTTTAGGATTTAAAATATTATCGAGTTCAATGATTAAAAAAAACTTTTTGAAATATCTGCGAATTTCACATTTAACTTAAATTCTGAAAAGTAAAGACGCATAAAATGCCATCGGGCATATCAGGAATTGGAAAAAAGGTTGATGTCAAGCCGAGCAATTGTCCAGTGCCTTGTCAGAGCATTCAAAAGTTCTGTCACTCAAAGCAGAAACTAAAAGTTAGGCAACCGGAAAAAAAGACATTCGAAAAGGAAACGTCAATCCGAAGGGCACGGAAAAGAAGCAAATTCAATTTCATTTCAAAAACTTACATAAAAGTTCCTCTGATATTCAGAAAACCGTTTTTCTAAATGGAAAAATAAATAATAGAATTTTAAAGAAGAATTAAGTTATTTTCATTATAAAAATGCAGTTTTATATTAAGATTTAAAATTTTTTATTTATATTCTTACATTTAATTTAAACCATTAATATTAATGTGTTTAAATTAGCAATACAGGGTCTAAATGTCGATTTAAGTTATAAAAGATAAAATTTTTCAGCAGCCTGAGAAACCGAGGTCCGCTCGGCAGTTAAACATTTTTTTTTGCTAAATCGTGATTTTTTCTAGAAAATATTTAGATACGAAGCATATACTGATTACATATGAATATTTTTCAATCTTATCTACATATGAACTGTTCATTTAAATAATAATAAAAAAAATGATGAATGCACTTAGTTTAACATGTTATTCGAAATGGTTAACACAATAATTGCAATGTTGCTATTGGATGTGAGGTAAACCTATTCGTATTCGGATAACGTCATACAGCGCCATCTCTCAAAATTTTGAGGTATCAGTATGTTATCATCCTATGGCAACCATGTAAGCATATCATAAATTTATGAGATTGCACTATATGACATTGACAGCAAGAGAGCAAATAGGAGAAGGCTGTAATAGTTAGTTATAAAAAAGTGTTTTCTTTTTTTGTGTGTAAAATCGAGTTTTCTTGGAAAAGCACCAATATAGATAAATGTAAAATGCAAAACTGTATCTAAATATAAAATTTGATTCAAATCGTTGAGACGTTTCTGAGATAAACAACACACACACACACACACACACAACAATAAAGATGATAAATAAAATAAAACGCTTGGTTTTATTAAAAAATATCTTTATATTAATTGCAATTTCATCATTTCCACTTTAAATTAAAGTTGAAGTTTTACCGGAAATGACAACAAATTAGCAAAATATATATAGTAAATTGAACGAAACGATCTAAACAACAGTATAAGTTTGGTATGACTATCAAAATTTGAAGATTAAAAATGTTTTGTTTGAGAATCTATTAAGAGACCAGTTACTGAAAATATTTAATTGAAAATTGTAGCGAGCGGTAATACTGGCGAACCGGCTGGTCACCAAAGGCGGCTAGT
>JAPMOR010013212.1:17910-32751 GCA_026543865.1 Argiope aurantia
ACACACACACACACACACACACACACACACACACACACACACACACAAATTCAAAGGAAATACTGAAATTAAGTTGTATTGAAAGTTATACTGAATTCAAGTTGTAAATCAATCATTATAGGTAGACAAAAAGTAACTTAACATTTCAGACAAGAAAGAAGAAGAGGACACAAATATTATCACTGTTATTAATTTCCTTTATTTCAGAAAAAAATAATAACAGCTCTCGTCTTTCCGACAAGATTTAGAAAACAAGACAAGGATTTTTGGACAAGAAATAGAAAAAAAAATGTAATTCTTTCATAAAGATGGTATATTTTCAACAATATCAATAAATCAATAATATGCATTAAATTCCTGTCTGGAATCCTTACCTTGTTGAAAGAAATGTGTTCACATCAGTCAATTTTATTAAAAACAACAACAACAATAAATTTTTTTTGTGACCAAGCACATTTCTACGGATTGCTCTATTAAGAAATCATCAATGAAAATTAGCTATGAGAATTATGCATTTTTCAATTGAAAGAACATTAAACAAGTCGTCTATTTGTCGACAGAAATGTAAAAAGAAAATTTTACAAAAGACTAATTTTTTGTAGTCTTCATTATGATTACTTATAAGGTAGAAATATAGAATATATATTTTCCTATAAAGCGTAAATTTGGAATGAAAATGTTATACAACCTTCATTATTTAAAAAATATCTTGGAATAAAAGTAAGGAAAGAAAGCGATAGTAGTCTTTATACATGACTTACTTGCATAGAAAGATTCAAATTTTTCTCTTTGTGATAAAATAATGATTTATACATTTTTCAAAAAGAAATAAAAAACATTGTAGAATAATAAATATAATTCTGACAAAAACTTATAATAATATAGAGCATATAAATGGGTAAGAAACTTCAGGGCCTTTTACTAAGATATTAAAATATTAAATTTTAATAGTAATTTAAAAAATAAATAAATGGGAAAATGCAATATAAAATACCACTTATCATATTTTACAGCGATTAGTAAAGACACAACGAAGATAACTAAGGTTTATCGAAACTTGAAAATATCAGGAAAACTATTGTTATTATTTATTTATGAACTAATTTGATAAAGTTAAAAATATTTTGTAGGAAATTTTTTGAAGAAATTTAATACTGAAATCATGGCAGATAAGAAAACAAATGAATAAATATGCAACAACAACAACTAAAAACTGTTTTCAAATATCAATTTTGTAAAATTTCCAAAAATTCATTTAGATTAATTTTGAATAATAATTTTGAGTCATCTTATAATAATCCTTTTGAGTCATTTAGATAGTTATTTGAAAAGGCAATATTTCAGCTGAATTTTGATTTCACCTTTTTTCCCCCCCATGCATTTAGTTTTCAGAATGTTTCACAAGGTTTAAGCTATTTTTGCCATTTTTATTGCTACTCATTAGAATGAAAACTATGAATGTTCTCTTTTTCATTTTTAAAAAAAAATATTACATGGAAACTTCACACTCATATCATGTTTCAAATATCGAATACATACTTTTAAAAACTCAGTTTTCTTTTGAAGGATTTCTCCCTGGTACAAATACGTATTTGAAATAAAAAGCGGCAAAATTTATTCATGTATTTCACTGCGTTTTTAAGTTACACAATTTACATATTGTAAGAAATTTTTTTTTAAAAAAATCATTCACATCCTCAATTTTTTTTGTAAAGATTGCTTCCCAAATTTCATCTATCTATATTGTTATGAATTATCATGTTCGCATGCTCATAGAAATAATAATAAAAAAATGATTTTCTTTCTCTAATTCGAAAATATATTATAGAAATTTATCAAAATATCAATTTCTTTTGTGGCTTATAGTAATTCCTTTCTGTGTACTCGTACTCTAAAAAAGTAAAAAAAAATTCATAAAACTAACTTCCGATTATTATATTTTTAAATATTTTTCAAATATTTGTTAGTTAAAATACTTATAATCTCTGATTGAATTGATGAAAAAAAAATACAGTCTTTTTCCATTTCAGGTTTTTCACAGCCTCACCAGTTTCAAGAGATTTGTAAACCAAAATGTTCTGAAGAATTTTGTATGAAAAATCCCAGAGGAATTTGTTCGGCAAAGTAAGTAATTGATACTAATTTCGTGATAACCATAATACAAAAAATCAATTCTAGAAAAAAAATGCAATAATATTATTTAAAAAATAAATAGAAGTAGCATGTCTTAAGTATATCTTTATTCTTTAATGCATTTATAATTTATTGCATTAACATGTTAGCAATTGTATATATACTCCCTCATCAATAAATACATCATTCTATATGTACATCAATACCACTAACAAAATCATTGATACAGTCAGTTCTCGATTTTTCTTTTCCTCTTTAGAATCATTATAACCATTTTATAAATTCAAAATAGAAACTGTTATATGAGTAGGAAACTAAGGAAAAATTACGTAAATAAGCTTGTGTTGGACGCCACCATGGAACTTTAGAGGACGCTATTTGCCATATTTCTTATTAGCATTCAACACTAATCATTGAACATTTTATATTTTAATGTATTTATAATTTATCCGATTAACATGCTAGCAATTGTACATATGTTCCCTCATAAATGTATTCACTAAAAAATCAATTTATTGATGCAATCAGTTCTCGGTTTTTTCCCTATTCAGAATCATATATAGCCGTCTTATAAATTTAAAATAGAAACCATTAAAGGAGTAGGAAACTGAAAAAAAATCACATAGGAAGGCATGGTGATGAATACTACCAAGGCATGCTAGAAGGCACTAGATTGTTTACTGCACATTTGTTGCTAGATTTAACACTAGTGATTGAAAGTTTTATATTTTAATGCATTTATAATTTATCCTATTAACATGTTACCAATTCTACATATACTCCCTCCCTTCAAAAATGTATTCACTAACAAAATCAATTTAATAATAAGAATTAGTTTTCGGTTTTTCGTTTCTTCTTTAGAAGTATATTGTTGCGAAATTTTCTTTACCGGGGTTCGTTTGGATAGTGGGAGTGATATGATGTAAAGAACGCTCAATCAGCAGGCAGAAGTAGAATAAAAACAACGACGTTTATTTACACGAAGACACACAGGACAGCACAAAAGCGTCAACTATATACAGCACAGAAGACGATTATCTTCACCCGAGACGTGTAGCATACAACAGCATACACAGCAGCATACAACCAGAATCTACTGCAGACAGTAGCGCACAGCTCAGTTTAGCACGAGCTTGACTCAGTCGCTTCCGACTCCTCCGTCTTCTACTTCTCCGACTCTGGCTCGGATTACTGACTTCGTCGACTCGACTCCGCTGCTCTCGAACTCGGACTACTCCGTCGTCTCCCTTGGCAGTGGCGGTCGCTTCCTTTTATAGGTCTCAGGAGGCGGGGCTAGAAGCCTCTCGATCAATCAGGAACATTCGAGGCGTATCTCGGTTCCTACTGGACGGATCGGGAAAATTCTCGAAGTTTCGGGTATAGTCTATTTTGGTGCCAAAGTCGCCAAATTCGTCGCCAAGCTCTGGGACCTCCGACGCGCTAGTCCCATTCAGATGACTGTAAAACTTTCTTTCTATTGATGGAACAAACTATGCTGGGAAGCCGAATTGCAGGTTTGTAACAATATATATCCATTTTATAATATAAATTCAATATAGAAACAGTAAAGGAATAGGAAACTAAAAGGAAAATCATATAAGAAAGCATGGTGATGAATACCACCAAGGAGACTAGAGAGTGCTATATGCCATATTTGTTCTTAGATTTCAACACTAGTCATTGAAAGTTTAGGCTGTATGTAGTACAGCATCCTACAGTTTAAGATTCCTGAGAAGATGAACTAGCTTACCTCATCTCAAAAATCTTCATAATCTTCATGATCATTGCAAATGTCCTTGAAATGCCAGATTTTTTTTTCTGAAAAGTTGTCCTTCCATGCGCAGTCATAGAAAAATGCGCATTATTGCACAACTTTGAGAAATTTCGGTGAAGCTAAACAAATGCACAAAGTAAAGCATATTATCGGCAAATTTAGAATTCGGAATAATACTGATTTGTTATTTCTTCATCTTCGGATATCTCCAAATACCTTAATGGCATTTCCAATTTAGCCTTTCTTGAGCTTTATTGCTCTGACAATTTTCACTCTGAATTCGAATATCCTATATACTTCTTTAATTTGTTTCATTTCTGGTGAAAAATTTATTACATAAAAACTCAGTTTGATAGACAAATAATACCCTTCATAATAATCATCTTCACTCTCGGATATCTTTGATTTCTCTAACGGCATTTCCAGTTTAACTTGTTATTTGAGCATTATATTTGCACTGACATGATGTACTCAGAAAATCTAATCTTCTTTACTTTAGTGCATTTCTGCTGAAATTTCTTTTACATAAAAACTCAGTTTGACGCACAAATAATAAATACCCTTCATAATAATGATCGTCATGTTCGTATATCTTTTAACACCCTAACGGCATTTCCAGTTTAGCTCGTTTTTTGAGCTGTATATATGAATTGCCGAATTTCTCTCTGAAATTCGTATCTCCTGTATACTTCCTTACTTTAGTACATTTCTGTTAAAATTTTTACTTAAAAACTCAGTTTGATGCACAATTAATACCCTTCATAATAATGATCCTCATCTTCGGATATCTTCGAACACCCTAACAGCATTTCCGGTTCCCTGGTAGCACAGTTTATAGCCCAATATTGCTCAATATTGTAAGATGTTATATGATATTAAACAATATTCTACAATATTAAACAATATTGCGAATATAGATCAATGTAATACAATATTGTACAATATTTGTGAGTTAATAGGGTTTAGCTTGATTTTTGAGCTTTATATTTGCACTGACGATTTTCTTTCTGAAATTCGAATCTCCTGCATACTTCCTTACTTTAGAACATTTCTGTTGAAAAACTTTTTACGTAAAAACTCAGTTTGATACACAATTAATACCCTTAATGATAATGATCTACATCTTCGGATTCAGTATTTCCAGTTAAGATTTTTTTTAAACTTTATATTTTCACTGACGATTTTCTCTCTGAAATTCGAATTTCCTGTACATTTCCTTACTTTGATTCATTTTTTGCATAAAAGCTCAGTTTGATACACAATTAATACCCTTCATAAACATGATTTAATTATTACAAGCTGTCAGCCAAAAGAAAATTGTTATCCATCAATTTACCAAGCATCGATCGAGTGAAATGAAGCTTAGAGGCGAACCAAACTCTGCCCACAAAGTGAAGGGAAAGAAACAGCAAGACAAACTCCAATACCGTCTCCTCATCAACAGGGAATTGATTTTGTTAGGCGAGAAAGTCGGCCAACTGATGGAAAAGGGTAGCTGATGATTGGGCACTTCCAGAAGGCTGCATAAATCTATAAAACAAGTACTGGAACTGCTAGTGAAATTAATGAACTTGCACACGAAAAGAAAATCTAATAAGCTATCAGTAATGCTAATTAACACGGTAAATGGTCAAGTTTTTTTCCATCAAAATTTTAACTGAGTTTGATAACGTTATGAGGAATTTATGCAAGGAAAGTTTCAGAACTTTACAAATTTTTCTTTCTGAAAATTTTACTAACTAAATTTGGTTACCTAAATTTTGAGATTATTTTTTTAGGTATAGTATTTTGAAATACAGTAGCACATTACTGGAAACTATAATTTTTTAATAGCTTTTAAAGTTTCTTTTAAAGATTTTTAACATTATCATTAAATGAGGAAAAATTGCTACTATTCTCATTTTTATATTTAATTAGTAATTATATCAAGTTTTCTAAATTATACTTGTCATTTAGATAGGAAAATTGAATTTAAATTGAAATACGAACTCTTAAACATGGATTTTTAAAAATTCCATAAACTTAAGCCCATTTCGATGCAATATAATTATGCCACACATTCCAAACCATTAAATCTAAATTTTTGCAATTTGTGACCACTCATTGAAATGTTGAGAGATTTTTTTAAGAATCGCAAAGTTTTCCACAATTAAATATGAAACCATCAAATAATTACCTAAGACAACCATATAATATTTATACGCAATGGTTTTCTCAAGAGATTTTATGGAACATCTTATTGTGATCTCAGCTAGCAGTCGCAGCATAAATTAGGAAATAGAAGATTATCAAGCACAAGAGCAGTAGCATTCATACTTATCAAGTCAATTGATGAGAAAAGAAGTTGTAACAAAATAGAAAGTAATGTATGTGTACTTTTACCATATATTACTTTATCAACTACATCCATATCATGTAGTACCATCTACTACCTTATCTAATTTACCATACATCTACTACCATGGTTGAAGTACCATAGATGGCTCTACAACCATGTAGTACCATCTGCTACATGGTTGTATATCCAGTTCGTTTCTATTGTCTGATTTCTTCCAAACCTTTTCCTATTTTTTTTGATTAAATAATTAGTAATGTTGAGGGGGCTAAAGGAAAATAGTGTTAAGAACTGTGCTTACCATAGAAAATAAGCAAAATAGATATATAATAAAGTTCTATCAAATTCTCATAAAACTCTGGAATATTCTTGATTTGTTCCTATATGAATTTATTATTTTATCACGCTTATATATATATATATATAAACAAAGGGAATATTCTTGGCAGGTTCCAGAATATTCCTTTTGAATTGATTATATGCTTTAATAGACCCGGATCCCAAGTAACAAAAACAGGCCCAAAGTGTGGACAAAGAGTAGGCACTACCAACTCAAGAGGTGAGGAAATCGTTTAACAGAACAGAGAACAGGAATAGCTATTACCACAAAACAATTAGAAAATTCAGTTTTCGATTTTTCCCCAAAGAGATATTCCTCATGTGGAGGTTCGCCTTCTATAGTTTTGTTTTCCGAGAAGACATGATATTACGCAGAATTATTTAAAAATATAACAGATCACTGTTCCAAATAAAGATAAGGCCATAATTATTGAATATTCCAGGGCTATTCTTGAATTTTTAGCCAACATCGTTGGTCGATGACTTATCATCTATTCAGTATTCATTAAGAATAATTCTCTCTATATAGGAATGAACTAACACAGTATGAAATCGTTATTAAAGATATTTTTAATAATATGTTTTAAGCAGATTCATTGACTATTTCCAACAAGAAATCGCATATTATAAACGCGAATGCAAATGAATGATATAATTTCTTTACAGCAAGTACGGATTTTTTTTTTATCAAAGTCAAGTTTTATAAGATCCATAGACGGCGTTCTCTCAATAATGACACATATTTAGAAAATGCGGTACTGTTTAATTATATTGCTTTTCCAATTTGGAGAAACACGAGATCTGTTTTGGGTTGGGAGATGTTATTTTAAAATATTGTCAGATGATGTAACCTCATTTTAGCTAGTTGAAGAAATTGACACATGATTTAAAGAGCATTAAACATGCATACGCGATTGAATTTTCAGATTTCGAACTTGGAGTTCTCTAGCCACAAAGCCGAGATTTATCACTAAATCATCGCGGCGAGCCCGTATTTTTTAGAGTATAACTTTGTCTTACTAGAACAAACAAGTACTTATTTTGGTCTTTTTTTTTCATATGTCAAAAATTCGATATTGATATGGATATTTGGATCAATGCAAAATTTCTCATGGGAAACTTTTATTTAGCTAGCTAGTTGAGCTTTTGAGTTATTTTCTTAAAATATAAAAATTAAACATGAATAAATTTTCTACCTTGATTTGAATTCGGTCAAAAATTTGATCATGTAAAAATTATTTATTAAAAAATTTTCTATCTAGTTTATGTGTCTTTTAGATATCGCGTTTATATAAACACAAATTGAATTGACAGACAGTCAGATAATTTCAAATTCTACTTCAAACTTTATTTATATGTACAACTGTTGACGGTGAAACAGACAGAAAATCTTTTTTTTTATTGACAAATTTTCTCAAATCTTTAATGCAAATCTACGAATTTTATGTTAAGTCTTCTTTTCAAATTTCATATATGTAACTTATTTCTGTTTTTGAATGTCGTATTTGCAGATAGAGAAATAAACATTTTTATTTTAAAAATTATTATTATTATTATTTAATCTTGGAGAGGTCTGAAAAGAGGTGATTTTTTTCAGATCTCTCCATGATAAAAATTTTGCCAATTATATTACCTTATTTTTATGTACACACCTTAAGTGAGAAAGTGAAAAAGTTGAGAAAATACGAGAACTATTTATTATCATGTGAAAACATGATGTTTTTTGGTTTGCAGTTTTTGAAACCTTAAAATGCACGGGCAGAAAATTGGTGATCTATCGCATTTTAGGCATCAATTTTTCGCTTCTAGGGTTATTAAAAATAATAAAGAAGGGTGAAACATTTGACGACTTATCGTCAACAAAATGTTACAACTTGGCACAATTCTCCCAATTCTCTTGTCTGGTCAGTAAAAGTGGGTTCACAAGCGGCCAACTATTGCGCGCAATAGAAGGTCACACCTACTTCTGGAAAATCACGTGACTGCAATGGGGCAATGGCAAATGGTTGTTCCGTCGGGACAACCATTTGCCATTGTCCCACCGACGTTGTCTCAATTGTTCATACGAGGACAATACAGCGACAATAGTAGAGAGACAACAGTTGTGCGCAACAATTGACCTAGAGTGAACCCACCTTCGCAGGGTCGTAAGAAGTTATCGCCTGAAGAAGCACAGAGACGAAAATGGGAATGAACGCGAAACAGTGAGAAAGGTATAGTTTTCATATATATATATATATATATATAATTTTTAATTTTTCTAGCTGGCAAAAAAAGAAAAAAAATGGTTACTCGAACGAATTTCAGATGCGGGAAAATAAAAACACTCATTGTTTTCTAAATAATCTTACAATAACATAATCTGATAACATAAATAATCTGACAAAAACATAATCTGATAGTTACACGGTTGTTTCAAACAAGTATAAATTGGTTTTTCATGAAGAAAATTCTCGCATCGAGAAAATTTTTTTTGAACTCCATTGATTTTAAGTGGTCACACACCTAAATGCTGGTGATTTTTTAAATTTTGGTGAGTGGGAAATATGAGTTATGTGAGAACATGTTCTGTCGGAATGATACCACGAAACTTAAAAAATAATGTTCTCATATAAGAACTTGAAATCAGCCACATCGAATTTCAGTTTTTTAAAATTATTTTATAACAGCATATCCCATATTTCAATTAACAATTTGCCTCTAAATTTCCAAAGGTAAAACGGAAACTAAGGAAGCGTTTTGCAATTTTTAGTTTCAAATTGGTAAGAAGCCAGATGAACGGGCACAAAATTCCCTTTTCACTTGTGAATAACTCTTACAGAAAATGATGTTTATTATTGTTGGATTAATAAAAATAAGAACTGAAATTTTCTTTTTCTTTTGAAGTATTGAATACAATGTGCTTATCCTTATCCATAAGCTTATACTCTTTCAAAATTTTTGCCTTTTGAATTTGTTTAGTTTTGTTATATTAATATTCTAATTTGAAGCTACACAAAGATACCTTTAGATGGCCTTTGTAATTATATGTTTATAAGAAGGCCTCTAAGTTAGCATACCGCCCCTTTAAGCTTTCATTACACATCAAAATAATTATTAAAAATTTTACTAAGTATATGCTTCTATATTGACATTAATTAAGATTTTGTAACAATTGCACTCACATGTTATATTCGTGGTCTTATTCAAGGACCACAATTAACCGTAGAACAAAGGGTCTGGGGTGGGGGTGATCTTCCAATTCAATTAGAAAATGCCCCTTCCAATGAAAATCTTTTAGTGAGTAAGTGAGAAGTTTTGAGAAGACGAGCCCCCTTTCCCACTGTTTATATTTTAAAGTAGTTTTTGCATTAAAAATATTTTAATTCTGAATAACAACACCAGTTAAATCATTTAGAAATATAGCAAAATCTAAGAATTTGCAGTTTGCGTTTTCAAAATTTTCTATACAATTAAATATTCTGATATGACAATTTCGTATTTTTATTAGAATTATTTTTTAAATATTGGAGCACTCTTTACAAATTTCCTCTCTTTCATTTGTAGTGAAAATGGCAAGAGTTTCCAAGAATGTCAAGGCTTTTGTCAGCACACCTCCTGCCGGGCGTGCAAGTTTGTCGAATTCCACCAGCCCTGTGCAACCTGCATGAAAGACGATTTCAGATGCATTCGTGAGTTCGGAAGATGCATTCGGAAAGAAACTTGCAAGGCTAAAGATTATCCCTGCGGCAAACTGAAATTCGTCAGTATCACAGTTTATATTAAGATTAGAGACATTAAAAACGCAAATCTGTGATAAAGTAACACTTTCGTGAAAAAAATAAATAAAAGGATTTTAATATCATTTGATATCTGATTACAATTTCAGTTAAAGAATGAAAAGAGTAATTTTTTTTTTATCATATAAAATTTCAAAGGATTATGCATATGTAAACCCTTTACATGTAAAAATGTACTGAGCGGATTTAAATTGGAGATTAATTCTGCAGTTTAGTTTAATTCAGTTATATTAAATTTCATTTTAAAATTATATGAATGACAAAAATTTCGCCAGTGATCAGAAGGTGAGAATAACGAGCTGATAGTTTGTTGCATGTAAACGCGATAGTTCAAAAAAGCAATTATTTAAGTATATCAAATTTGGCATGAAATTTTGTGACTAATAGAGTAGTTTTGTGCAAAATTTTTGTTTTAATCAGTTGGAAAAAATGCGTTTAAAACACAGATACGATTTTCGGATACTATTAATCTCATGTCAGTGCTTAATCACTAAAAAATTCGCCAAGGATACCACGACACATTCAGTGAAAATGTTAAATCCACGCCAAAGGTTCATATTTCCTAACAACTGAATGCTAATACGTTTTTGGAAATACCATTTTTATTAGAAATTTTGCGAGAAAGCTTTGGAGACGAAAGCTTTGTTATATTGCCATGTTAGAGTTATACTAAATATCTCAGCGTATTATCAGGCGAGAACATGATGTTGTTTTGGCTTGAGGTTTTTGAAGCGATTTGAAGGCAACAAATTATTGAAGTCTGAAAATGCGTAGGCAACAAATTGGCGATTTATCCCTTTTTTTTTATTTTGAAGTTGGCTTTCACAGTACAGCTTTTGAAATATCTATCGTCTGCCAATGTAGTTTTATTTTGGAGTCAGCTATCACAATATAGTTTTTGAAATTTCCATCGTCTGCTAATGTAGTTTCATTTTGGAGTCGGCCTTTACTGTATAGCTTTTGAATTATCTATCGACTGCTGTTGTAGTATTTACCTTGGAAATCACAGTGTTATTGCCTAACTCGCGCAACATTTTTAAAAAATAAACTAAACAAGTTAAAATATTGTTTGTTTAATCGATAAAGATGGTTGGTTTAGGAATAATTTCAACTAATTAAAATAAGGTTATTAGAAAATAATGCTGAAAGTTGTCACATTTGGCGATTTATCGCCAACTAAAATTACAACTTGATTTCCAAATTATACATTCTCTGAATTCTTAAGAATTGTCTTAATTAATTTAAATCATTAACCACTTAAACCTGTTTGAAACAATTACGAGACTATCAGATTACGCATGCGTCGATATTTAGAAAAACGATGTTTTTTTTTATCTCAAAATCGGTCGAGCTCCCAAACTTTGTTTGCCAGCAAAAAAAATTTAAAGTGAAAGTTTAAAACAATTATATATATATATGTATGTATAAAGTGAGAGAGAGAGAGAGAGACCGATAGAGAAGTCTCGTGATTGTTTCAAACCGATTTAAGCTGGCTAATGATTTAAACTAATTAAAATAAATAATAACTTAAAAATAATAATATTCTCACCTGATAATTTGAAATTTGCGATAGTAGATTTCATTTTTTTTCATAGCTTATACGTCTCTTTCCAATCTAGTCTTGTAATCAGTATGCTTAGTGTCATTAAAAATGTTTTAACTGTTTTATAATTAATGTTTTCAGGATTGGAGATCGGAAAGAAAATTTCAGTGTCAAGTTCCACCATGCCAGCCTGAATGAAAGATTGACTAAAACATGAAAATTTTCTCCAACAGTATTGCATTTATCACTTTCTTAACTGTTTCTTCAAACGAATTAAATTAATTTGTTTGGTTTGTGTAATAAAAAAAAGAATTTGGAAATATAAGATTTTGATTATCAAAATGCAAGTTTCAATTGGAAGAAGACAGTTTTATTTATTTAGAGAACATTACTATGCATTTTAATAAAATTTCTAAGAGAGATACAGAATATTTAATCATTGTATTCTTATACATTTTTCTCAAAAGTTATTGTAAATTCACATAATATTGCTCAAAAACAACAACAATATTTTTTTTTTCAATTAGGTTGCCCGGGTTTTAAAATACATTAAGTCTGATAATTTCAAATTTTTTTTTTGTTGAAATGGCTCTACTTACTGAAATAATGTATTTTCTCAATATTTCAATCCGTTTTTAACATTAATATATAATTAATATATAATATATATATATATCTATGCATTTTTTAGAGTTTCTAATTGCTTATTTTATCTATCTTATTATTTTATTTTTATATTTAATATAAATGAGTATAATAATATAATATGAAAGAATGTTAATATCAATAATATGATTGTTTATATAATAATATGATAGCTAAAAATAATAAAATTAAAGAATATTTAAGTCAGACATTTACTTATTATTTATATCATTATTTATTCTCATATATTTTGAAGTAATCCTGATGTACTCCTTCAGTTAAAGATAACTGAACTTTTTATTTAATAGCTTGAGTGAATATGAAATGAAAGTATGAAAATATATTTAATACGAAAATATACTTAATATTGAAAATATATTTATTATGAAAATACATTTAATACTTGAGTGAATCTGAAGTATCCCTGCTAACACTACAACAGTTCTCTGAATAAGAGCTCATTGATTTTATTCGATTATTTGGCTATTCAAAGCGAAAACCAAAATTTTTAGCATTTAGATTAAAGAAAGAAAAAATGTATAAAGCTTACAGAATTATGGGTAAAATTACTCTTCCATGCTCTAATCAAGAGAGAAAATTTGTATATTTCAATAATATTTCTCAGACTTTTTCCATACTAGGTTAGAATACGAATTTTAAGGACTAAAAACTTTTTAGAGGCAATTTCATAAGGTGTTTCAAAAGTTTGACCAAAAGAAGAAGAAGGTGCGGTATTACAGGTATAATATTTACCTGCAAACTGCTTTTTCTGAAAAAATTAAGAAAGAATATAAAATTGTTAAAATGATCTTTTAAAAGTTCTTTTGTTAGGAATATCAGGTATTTATTTGCATTGATAAAAATAATGACTAACTTCTTACTATGACTACAAAGCGCATATACAAAGTATCCCTATGGTGAAATGAATTTTAAGAGAAATGTAGGTTTAAGGTATAGTGAATACTATCAGTGAGCACTGGGCGATAGAAATTATTACAGACAATAAAATATGGTTGACAGATTCCACTAGGATATAAAAATAACAGATAAAAAGGTATCAAGGAATATGAAACACACTTTTGGTGGCAAATTACTGCTGAAGTTTCTATCTTGAAAATTCCATTACACATAAAAGAAAATCATATAAGATAATTCGCATACCATTTCGTACAAAATTTGACCTAATGAAATAATTCTTTAAAATACTCAATAAAATTCGATTGCTTTCAATACATTCATAAATTGTTTCCTGGATTAAAAAATAGAAAGTCCAGGGACTTTTATTAATTTTTTTTAAAAAATTCATTTATTAAAGAATATTTTTAAAAGTCTTGAAATTAATACTCCATTAAAGATTTGAAATTTTCAGTATCTACAAATAATATCAAATTTTATACGTGGTTATATTCCATCTTAATCAATAAGAATTTTGGAGAATTCAACACTTCAGAACTATTTTTACAAAATGATAGATAAGGTGCTAATAGGAACAAAAAGGTTCTTAATGCGTATAGCCATTTTAACAATTTTCCAGACAATTATCTGGTTTCCATCTGGTTATTAAGGTAAAGAAACTTAAAGGGAAGAGATATTCCATTATTAGGATTCCAGAACAAAGATATCAAATAATATGGAACACTCTTTTGATGACAAATTATTGATGGAGCTTTCATCTTGAAACTTCCATTACACACAAAAAAATCATATAGGAAGTGCCTTTCCATGTATTAATGGAACTAATTTATTTAGTTAATTCCACCATGATATATAAAGACATTTCTTAGACTTACTACAACTTCATCATACATTTTTCATTCAATTTATCATTATTTTCATTCATTATTTATTATTTATCTATCTTGAAGTACTGAAATTTATTTCTTTATTTCCCTCATTAGGACCAATTCTAATTTTATTTATATTTGAACTTATATTTGATTCGGATTTCATGCAATTTCTGTGCTGATTTATCTTTTGATTTATATATTGGTTACTCTTTCGGATTAAGTCGATTAAGAGCGTTGATTTAAATTTTTTATTGATTTAAATTTGAGACAATTTCAATATGATTTGAGTACTACGTGATATTACTACAGAAATTTTATTTACTCTTTAACTCTAGAGTCAATCTTAAAAAACAATGCTAGTCGAAGAATTAATATTACGAAATTGTCCTAATAGTATCGAAATATTTTTATACCATCTGTGTTAAGCTACTAATCAGCAATAAAGTTATAATATAATAGAATTCAACGATTCCTCAATATAAGGTTTTAGATATAATAGAATTCAA
>JAPMOR010013212.1:32761-188617 GCA_026543865.1 Argiope aurantia
ATAAAGCTTACTTTCAACATAAAATTTAAGACAAATTAAATATAAATTCCAAAACTAAAATTAAATATAAAACAAATGTCGAATTTTTAAATATCTTTTTATTTTTATTATTTTCTTCTTTTATTCTCTAATATAATTTCAAATTCGTCATTCATGTTATCATGCAATGTTCTAGTTAATTTTTTATGAATCAGTTACAAAGTAGCGCCTCTCATATGAAGCAATGTTTAATTTAAATCAATCGATTAACTGAAAATTCAGAAAATATTAAAATGCTGCTCTGCTACAGATTATACACAATCGTTGAAAATTTCAGAAGCCTAGCTTATCAGGATTTCATCAAAAATATAGGGTAAAATGTGATCTTAGCAGACATGAAAAATTTACAGCTGCAGAAGTAAACACAATAGTATAAGTAGGGCTTACCCATCGGCCTGAAATAGATTACCAATTCATCACCATCTAAAAGTCCCATCCACAGATTCATCTAGAAAAAATATTGACATATCAAACTAAAGTAATTGAAACTGAAATGACTTAAAAGTCACTGCCAAAATTAATAGTGTTAAAATTATTGTTAACACTATTAACTTTGAGACCATTTGTTACAAAAAAGAGCATTTTTCAAAGCAATCATTTGTTACAAAGCGATCATTTGTTACAAAGAAATTTTTGCACTCTTCATATTATGATACTACTTAATAATTAATTTAAAATTGACGAAAATGTCTAAGCAGTTTAAAAATCAAGGATATCATCGCAAGTAAACAGAGATGCCAAAAATGGCTTAATTATTTTATAGGGGAAGGTAATAGAGGAAGAAACAATTATTTACAGATACTTGTTTTAATTACTTTGAATTCGCTAAAAAAACTAATACATTTGAGTGCTATACAGTGAAAGGAAAAACTTAAAGAAATGAAGATGAAAAAAAAAAAAAAAAAAAAACTGAAAGACAGTAATAAAAAGAACAAATGGCGAGCTAAGTTGTTTTTCGATGCAGTTTATTTCCCAAAATTGAAACATTCAAAAGGTAATTTGAACGGATTATAGTATTAATTTTTAAACCCCTCTCTTTATTCTTTTTAAGAACAAAAAAATTACAGAAGATTGCTCGCTTGGCAGCATCTCTGGAGTCTGCTAGATAAGACGAAAGTTATTTCCGCTGTTTAAAGACAGGAAATTGAAACCTAAGCTACGATGAATCCTGTGGACAGAACGATAATGACGAATACTTTATTCTCCAATCTTTCCCATTAAGCCTAGAAAGAGTCATTTCCTTAAGAAAAGACATTGAAAATAATGGAAGAAAGTTTAAATATTTGAACATCGTAATCTTAACAAGAATGACATAAGCGTTTGGAGAGTAGAGATATTAATAGGGTAAAGACATACTTCGTACTTCTAAATTGTTCTGGAAATAAGGACATAACTTCCGGGATAATGAGTTTGGGAATTGCTTTTATAAGGGTGAAGTTAGAAATGCTGAGTTCGTTGGAAATGATTGTTCTAGATAAAATGATCAATGTGCTATTAAAATTTAATGCAATTCAAACAGTTTATTTTTGATAGGTATTTGGTAATTCCAGGATCTGTTATTTTCTTAAGACATATAAATGCTCCTATAAAATGTTTTAAGATTTCCTATTAATTTTTAAATACTGTCTAACCAAAAGGTTTCCTTGCAAAACAATGAATTTTTATATTATTTGCCCTAGTATCATTTACGATTTTCAAAATTTTAATTTAATTACTTCATATTAAAACTTTCATATAAATTTACCAGTGATTTTTTGCCAATTTATTAGGAAAGCAGTGTTAATCTCAGCTCTTGAGGAATTAAATTCAAACAATAAAATCGAATCTAATAGAGAAAGTAATTTACTTTAGTTAAGGTTAATTATCTCAACATGAAAAAGGAATTAATATTATAACAACTGCTCACTAAACTAGTACGAAGCAGCTTAGTATCCATTGTTAAGAGCTTTTCCGTTTTCAAATTTAGAATCACGTGTGTATATATTAGATAATGACCATATTCGATTATTTTAAAAAAATCATTTTGCTTCTTTGTATTATAAAGAGGTTTTTCAATAAAAAAATTATCTAAGGTTAAAGTTTATCTAGTTTAAGCACTAGGCATACATATTTCATAAAATTGTTTTTGATTAAATATTTTGAAGTGTATAGGTACTTGACCTAAGACAAAGAAAGCCGTACCCAAAGTAGGATTTTTTCCAAGTTAAAATCTGTTAAAAATTACACTATAACTTGTAAAATGATATAATTGAACACAAGTAAAAAAAACTTCAGTCTAAATTAGGAATTTATTTTAATGCTCTTTATGCTTTCTGAGATAAGAAAGTAGAAATACGTTTGTACAAACTGAAAAATGGAAACCCAGTGAAACACTATTTATCAAGGTAAAACAAATAATTAGGTTAGAGTTATATACATACTGAACCATTCAACGATTTTTATGTATGAAAGGAAACAAATGCACTAAAAAATTAATATAATATATCAAAAATAATTCCAGAAGACAATATAAGTAATACTTAGAAATTATAATTCCTCATTACATGAAAAAAATATGCAAATCTTTAAATCCTATTTGCTTATAACTAAAAAACTCAAATGTCTAAGAGAAAACGTTTCTAAAAATCTATTTTCAAATCATAATGTTCTCGAATTTGAATTAATTTAACGAATTCAGGGATCTAAAACTGCCATTACTACCTTTTAAAGCTTTACTGAAGTACAGATCATGCTTTCAATCTCATAATCATAGATATAATTTTCATCACTAAGATGTACAATATATCATGGGCCATCCTGTAGTTAGACGTACAGTGAGTGTGATAATAATCTGAAAAGCTTAGTAAATATTACATAAGGGATAAATGAAATAACTCGAAGGAAAGAAGATATTTTGTGCAACTTATAACGAGTATTATGAGAAGGAAGATTGATCATAAAAAAATAAATCAAGTTGTTGTAAAAGAGCGTAAACTCTGTAGGTGCTGGTCTAAGGAAGATAATTATTCAGGAAAATTGGGTTCTAATTTGCTGTGGGTATTACTACCTTCGGATGAGATGTGAAAAGAAATATCAGGAATAAAAAGATAATCAAACGAGATTGAAATGCATATGTGAAAAAAACTCAACCGACCATAGCAAACAATTAAATTTTGTCTTTCAATCCATATGTCCAATATATATTGACGATTTAAATCTAAGACATCTTTTATGTCATCTGTGAATTTCTCTTCAAAGTCGTTGTTATAAAAGGGCTGACTGGTTGTTTGAATGGGATGCAGATATGGGCATGGACAAGAACCATTTCTATCTCGAAGAAAGGAAAAGTCGAGACAATTGGTTTTTAATAAGATGTAGACTCAAGAAAAGTTTTTTGTCTTAGCACTTTCAGCTGATTTCCAGCATTTATACTTTTCTGACAAAATGCAGAACAATATATCAGAGTGGTAATTCAATCCATAGAGTATATAGTTGAAGAATGGAAATTGTAAGAGGCTTATCCAATATGTAACGATTGGCTCCATTGCCCAATTGGAAACAAATATGTTTCAAGAGATATTGATAATCCACTGAATCAACTTCTATTAACAGACCTATTATCAAATTTGTAAGTATAGACATGATTGTAAGGCTGTATTTTTCTCATTCCTATTTTCCTATTTACTATTTCCTATTATTAGTTGTTCTTTCTGAATATATTCAATAATCATGAAAATCATGGTTTTAATGATTATTGAATACGAATCATGGAAAATGGTTTTCATGTATAAGATGCAGAATGGTAGTTTTATCACATTGTAGTCATACAATATTTCACAAATCTTTGAGTCTTTAATTACTTTTACCTTCCATTTCAAAAATGCAATATTTTCAATAAGTTGGTATAAGTCCTTATTGATGTTGATATTTTATATTTAGTCAGCATACAAGGCTACAAAACTAAATAAATCTTTAAAAACAGGAATATAAATATTTTGCAACGTCATTCTTCTGAAAAATTGAAGCTCTATTTTGCAAGGATCAAGCATTTCAAACTTGCCTACATTAAATTGTCATATTCTAATTATTAAATTTACAAATTTAAGGAAAGAGAATGTGAGAAGTCAGTTACATATGGTACTTAAGTGCAAAAGCTGCTAAGATTAAAATGATATTTCCTTTCTATAGACTATTTGAACCGAAGATCAAGCAAGAAAATCTACAACAGCCTACCAATTTAGAAAAATCATCATGGAGAAAATATTCATATCGATAAAGAATCACGTCTACTCTTATGTTAGGATGCATCATTAATACCTACGATTACATCAATAAAAAAATTATAAATGTAGTGACGAACGCCTGATAACGAGCGCCATCTGCTGGCCAACAGGCGTTGAGGCTTGTTAGACGGAGTGCAGACGAGACGAGATGGGTCTGAACGAAAGTCAGGACGTGTGAGACGAGACGGGTCTCTGAACGAAAGACAAGATGGCACATGTGAATTAATCCTGCGACGTATTCGACGAAATCTATTTAATGTTCATTTCTTTTATGTTAATGTAATTGTTCGTCCTAAATGTAATTAAATGTGAGTGATTCTAAATAGTAGTGATTCCTGAGTCCTACATAAATAATGCCTTTTATTACAGAATGAAAATGTCATTGTTTTAACTCTTCATCAGAAATATTGATCTAAATTGATTATTGTTCGAAAACCAGTAGAATTTAAAAGTGTTTAGGTATTTTATGACTTGAAAACAATTTGTATCTCATAAAACACATTTTTATAAATTTCAAATAATTTTTAATTTAAGCATATTTTAAAATAGTTCACACCATTTGCAAGCTGCACCATGAAGAGAATGCTAGAGAAAAAGTTGTAAAATGTTATTCTTTCTGTCTTTCTTTTTGTGTCAATCAATTTGTTAACATAATATTCTTCTGAGGAATCTAGAGTATCGAATAATTTTTCGGAAACAATTGGATATAAAGTAACACCAAATTTACTTCTTAAGTTTGAAAAACAGCTAAATTCTGAATTTTATTTGTAATTGAAGCATGTCAATACAAATTCTAAATAAGAATTGCAACATATTTTTATAACATATTTTACGTTCTATACCATAACATTATCTTGCCCTTTATTAAAGAATAAACTCAAATTATGTACATATATGGGACGACTAAAAGATTACGCAAAGAAGAAATGTCTGAAAAGATACTATTTTGTTCGTAATAAATGAAGGTAATCTATCGCATGAAGAAGTAAGCTTAATAATGGTAACAGAAGTCTGTTATTTCTAAACGTTATTACATGTTTCTGCGAAAGAGTTTCGACGTGGAAAAAAGGCGAATGCAATCGACCACGAAGATTGAACTTCTGGAAAGTAGCTTTTATAGTAGTAGTTCTTTTCTTATCTTATTTATAATTGCTTAACTTTCTCCACTAAGTTGATGGATAACATGCATACTGATATAAAGCCAATGTTTTGCTGTAGTTTAAAATACTTTCTTTGTTACGTCAAAATAATAGGAAAGCGATTGTTCTTAAGTCAGTTTTTCCTTATACTAGAATTTTTTTTAAAATTTTTTCTATAAATATTGGCTAAGACTTTATAAATAATTGCAATAATACAAAAAATTAAATTTCTTTGCATACAACTTCTGAAGATAAAAATGTATTTAAAAACTTAATTATAAAAAGAAGTTATGGATCTTCCTAGGATTTTGTAACATGGATTCGTTAATTTGTGAAAGACGAAGCAATAACATTTTATGTTTAACATTTTTGCTAAATGGGAATAAGATTGTTAACAAGAATTTGAAAACTCTTACAATAAAAGCGAAAACAGAATCGTGAAATTTACTATTGCATCTCATTATTTCTAAGATAATTTTTACTTTTTTTCCTATCTTATATAAGACTTTGTGGAGAGATTTTAATATCGATGATTTTGTTTACTGTTTTTGAAATTTGTAAATATTTTATTTTAATCAAGTGACATTAAAGACAGTGAAAATGTTATTCTAATTATTCTCTTCAGATTTTTTGAAAATAAAGCGAGTTTTATATTTAACTTCTACGTATAACGGAGAGAATATATTATACGTTTTAGAATAGTGCTGTTACGGAAATCGTTCGGTAGGTGTATGTTCCAAAAAATCCAATATGTTGAACAATGAAAGATAAGTTTTATTCTATGAATACTCTGGAAAACATGAAATGCAGATGACAGATCTAGTAAACATTGACAATAAACTAGCAGGAAAAAATCAATCAATAAATAATAGCAAATCCTATAAGCTCCAAGAAAAAACAACAATTAGAGAGCTCACTCTAAGATGCTACAAAGAGAACTACTGCTTGTATCATTGCTCTTCGTCTTTTATAGACTCATAAAAAGTCTGAAAATTTCTAGAAGGTTCACAAGTTTTAAGTTTTTAACAATGATATCGCCATATTTCTCGTAATTTCCAGAATCTTCACTTTTATCGCCAAAAATTCCAAATATATTTATAGTCAAATTTGTAAATTGTCGCAAGGTGGAAGGTAATTGATCTAACATTCAGTCAACAAACTTCATAATTCCATGTAAAACTCCCGTTCCAGTGAGAACACTAATGTAGCAAGAAAAAAATATGACAAATATTAGATTTTAGATAACAAAGGAAATATTAAAAGGAAATATGCAAAGGAAATATTTAATAATATTATAGATTTATGATATTCACACACGTTGCTTTTGTTTTATTTGATTCAAAATTTGATACAGATGCACAGCGTTGATATTCAGATCATATACTTGATTTTAATTATTTAACTCATTGTGATCTTTTTCTTATCATGGCTACTTAAACACGGGCAAACAATTTACTCTTTGATGGATTTATTCTTTAATTTAACAGTTTGGTGTAAAGATCACATACGAAATTCATTTCTCAAGCTTATTGCATTTTTGAATTATATGCAAATAAGCATGATAATTCAAAAAGACAAAACAGACAAATAACCATTTGGCAGATTGGATTCTACACAGAATAGAGAATTTCAATAAATTAGAATCCAATGCATATATGATGCATTACTGCAGTGCTACAATAAAACCATGCCTCAAATATCATTTAGCTAACTCGTTACATTTCCGAGTTATCACATTTATTCCAAAAGTATGGATGGACAGAAATCCCGAATTGAATAAATTTCTATACAGTTTGACAGAGATTTAGATTCTGGTGTTAAATTGTTGAGTTTTAGTATTCAATGGCCCATTGTTATAATTCCAAAAATTGTCTCTTTTAGACAGGAAAAGTAATGCATCAAAATCTCGAGGTCGTATTTTTTGATAATGACATTTTCTTTTTATTAACTTCATATACGAGAAAATATATATAGGAGATTTTCCCGTTATGTACTATAAATTAAAAAAAATTGAAATAAATAAATAATTATTATTTGAAATGATAACAATTTTTAAATGAATAAATAATTATATTAAAAATTTATTATGAAATGTACTTAAGGAGATGCACTCCAGCACAAAACAAAATATAGATGACAGCAATTTCTTTTTTTCCATCACCTCAATTTATTTATACTGTTTTCAAAACCCCCGAGGGCCACCTCGTAATGAAGATGAGATGCTTCCGCATGGTGATTGGATCTCGCCAGCCTGGAGGGTACACAAATAGGTGGGAAATATGGTTCATCTCATCGATGACGGGACGTACTTCTTTCGGGGAGGGTTGTGCAGTGGCCGGTTGTACAGGCCCTTAGGACTCAACCACAGTTCCCGCCAGTGTTGCTGTTGCGGCGGTCCGGTAATTCAGTAATTTTTCCTTGTGCCTTCGTGGCGGGTTGGAGGTCAGATATATGACTTATACTGCTTTCAATTAAATCATATTCAAATGACGTGAAACGGAAAGTAATTAGTGGTATAAAAAAATTTAAACTAGAAGAGAACACATAATATCTGCGATATTTCTTCAGTGACTAAAACGACAACAGTAATTTTTATAGATATATATATTTATAGAATCTATAAAAGGAGCAAAAACATATAATTTTTGCTTTACATATTATTTATGAATAATTTGGAAAATTAACAAAGAAATAAAATTTAAAGAATAAGTAAAGAAAATATGAAAAGTTGAAATATTTTGGTGGTTAAATAGTCTTTCGTCTTTTTAAAATTACAAAAAAAAAATTACTAACACGTAAAACAATCAGAAGACGGCGAGAACCAATGTTTGCAAGATCTGCCCACATTTTGTTGTTTCATAACAAAAGGCTGAATATATACCAATAATAAAAAATATGAGAAGAGAAATGCACCAAATTCAACTCTATTATATTTATTAGAATTATTATTTTTCTGTCACCAATTATCAATTTCATATTTGCTCACCTTTCAGGAAATATATTCGTCTGTCTGGGGCCTGTTAAGATTATTTTTCATTTGCGCCTATTTTGATTTTTAGAAGAATTTGTAAGAATGTAAGTAACACGTTTCTTTCTTTTTCAAACACCTTTATTTAATTTTACTTGTTTCATGTTTGTGTAGATAGAATTTTATAATCGATTTTTTTCACTCACTTTCCTAACTTGAGTGATCTCGTTGACTATTTATAAAATTTAATTATAACTAATTCTATAAATTTAATTAAATATTTATTCCATACGAATAGAAACAGTTGGTAGTGAGTTTGAAGAAAATTATTTCATAACATTCATTATGATGAGTTATAGAGAAAAGACTAATACGCCATGAATAATTAAATTTAAAAATTCCTCTTTTTCGTACACTAATGAGCATTATTTTGTTCAAAATTGCTTTCATTATATTTACTTTAAAGACATTTATATCATCGTAATACTAAAGGTTTTTCCACATGAGTTAATATATTTTTAATTATTTTGTCTTCAAGAAATTTTATGACACACTATTTATAAAACAGTGGCATCTCGTATTTCGGTAAATTTCGTGCATTTGTGCTACGGAATTACATCTACCATTATTTTCACTTTATTTATTGTTTTTATTTTCATGCACACATGCAACGAAAGTTATACGTTGACATAAAAATATGAAGGATTTGGATTTGATTTTGGATGATAAAAATCCAAAATCAAATATAATGATCTTATAATTAATATAAATTTTTATATATTAGTTTTTATATAATATAAGATAAAAAATTATATAAAAACTAATATATATATATTATAGTCTAAAAATTCTATGAAAGCTAATAAAAACTTTTTTGAGACATTTTTGGTTATTCTTGGACAGACATTATTGATTTGAAAACTCGAATGTTTAAGTGTTCATATTTTTTTTTTACTGAGAAGTGCTTATTTTATTTCCCCAATTTTTTTATTAATATCCAGGTATATTTTTAATTAATTTATTTGTATAGATGCATAAATACTATTTTGATTAAAATTTTCTTGAAAAATCTTTGATAAATTCAGAATCTACGAGATATATATCAGTATTAAATATTGCACAATCTCCTCTAGAAAAACTGTTTATGAATATAAAGTATTAAACTATTGGATAAATTTCAAAGGAGAAAGTAGTTCAAAAAAAGTATAAAATTCAATAAGAAAAAAATATTATTTGATACTTCTCTTAAAATTAAAATTAACTACTGTTAAAATTATTTTAAAATTAATTTTATTATTAAATAATGAATGATATTTAAATTTGTATATTTTTTTGGTATAGCTATATCATACAATTTTCTTACGAACTATCATTAAAATAATTTCCTAAAATTTGCGTCAATTTTAAGAGTCACAGTACTCACGAAACCATGATTTGCATCTGAATATTACTTAAATGAATTTTAAATAATTTATAGGAGACATAGATCTTAAAAATGTTATTAAATCTTAAATAAAAGAGTGATCTAGTGGATTAAAAATCAATTCTTGAAATAAATTTCTACCTATTACCTATTCTCGTAATCCATACAAGACAGTCAAAATATTATTCAACTGGAAATGTGTTTAAAATTCTACAGTTATAACAAGCGAATGCATTCAAAATAAATCGATATGTGTTTAATAAATTCATGAACGAGAAAAATGTCTAGCTACAGAAAAAACATGAATATTCTTTTTTTATTCACAAAGGATATTTGGAACAGCAGAAGGATGCATTTAGAATATATACTTATCTCCAACTATTTCCGGTATCCATTTTACATTTTGGGACAAATACGAAACGATCAATATTTGAACATCATAAAAGGGCAGATCATCATTTTCGTCGTGAAATGCAAAATTACGAAAAATAACAAAAGGAGTAACTGAAGCATATTTTGTGAAGAAAAGAAATAATCATGGAAAGTTATAAATATATCACTTGAGGTATGATATGTAATAAATTATAATTTTTTTTTTCTAATTATAAATTCTAAATTAATTTAATCGTCTTTTTACATTCTGGTTTATAAAGTATACCAAAAGAAATTATTGTAATGCTCAAAAAATTCGAAGTCGAGATTTTGACGAATCTCTACATTTCAGATCTCTCTGAGTTCCAAAAATACATTCTTTCAGATCTCTCATTCATTTCAGATCTCTCTGAGTTCCAAAAATACATTCTTGGAATTATGTATGCTTGTACGTTAGTGAACATGATAATACTTCGAGCAAGAAAGGTGAAATTTAGTATATATCTTATACTCAAATTTAAACATTTCAATCAAATACGGAACAAAATAAATTTAAGGAATTTGGATGTCTAAATAAAAGTTAATACGATAACTACAAAACGAACAGATCTAGAGCGATAAAATTTGGTACACAGATTCGGTTAAGATCTAAAGATATTGTTACGAAATTTTCTTTACCGGGGTTCGTTTGGATAGTGGAAGTTATATGGTGTGGAGAACGCTCAATAATCAGACGGCAATGGAAAAAGAAATAACGACGTTTATTTACACGAAGACACACAGGACAGCACGAAGTGACAACTATATACAGCACAGAAGACGATTATCTTCACCCGAGACGTGTAGCATACAACCAGAATCTACCGCAGACAGTAGCGCACAGCTCAGTTCAGCACTAGCTTGCCTTAGTCGCTTCAGACTCTGGCTCGGATCACTGACTTCGTCGACTCGACTCCGCTGCTCTCGAACTCCGACTACTGGCTTCGCTCCGTCGATTGCTTACTCTTCTTCGACCACTCCGTCCACTCTGACTACTGGCTTCGTCCTCCCCTTGGCAGCGGCGGTCGCTTCCTTTTATAGGTCGCAGGAGGCGGGGCTAGAAGCCTCTCAACCAATCAGGAACGTTCGAGGCGTATCTCGGTTCCTACTGGACGGATCGGGAAAATTCTCGAAGTTTCGGGTATTATCTATTTTGGCGCCAAAGTCGCCAAATTTGTCGCCAAGTCGCCAAATGGTCGCCATGTTTGTCGCCAAGCTCTGGGACCTCCGACGCGCTAGTCCCATTCAGATGACTGTAAAACGTTCTTTCTATTGATGGAATAAACTATGCTGGGAAGCCGAATTGCAGGTTTGTAACAATATATTTTAAGTTTGGAACCACATCTTCAAGGAGTTGATCGCTTGTCAATTTGTACTTTCAGAAGCATGTAAACGTTTTAACTCACAAGAGTAATGACTTAAATGCATGAAATTTGGTATTTGATTTTATAACTACTATTGAAGTTCTATTCAAATTTTGATTTTAATGGGTTGGAAAATGGTGTTCAAATACAAATGAGATGCTTTTTTTAGAAGCATGCAAACGTTATAACTCGCAAGAATAGGCGAGAAAGCGTTAGGGAGACCACACCACATTTTGAAATAGTAATGTTATGAAACATATTTAAAAGATTTTTTTGTCTTGTTTTAATATTTTATATTAGAGAAGAAGACTTATATATTAGAGAGGGAAGTTTGTTTGTACATTTGTCGTCCGAGTTGAGATTCCTTAAAAGGTGAAATACTCTTATTATTTGTGACATTCTGTATCATATTAATTAATTAATTGCATTTATTCTTCATAAATTGATTTTATAGCACCTATTATTTATATTATTCTTCATTATTCTTTTTTATTATTCCTCTTTCTTTATTTTTTTTATCTCTTAGAAGATTAGATCTTCAAACAGAATGCTTTGGGATGGAGAAAAATTTAGCAAAGAAAGACTTTTCTTTTTTACTAAAATAACTTTTTTAAATTTTTGTAACGCATCAGTAAGTGAAGATATATAAGCATAAATAAATTACAAAAGAAACTTTTTTAATAGCTTCAGACGACTTTAATGCATGTTGTTAAATCACCCATGAAGTAGGAATTTTACATGAGCTCTTTTATTCTTCATTTGTTCATTTATTATTTAATTAGCATAATAATAGAAGATAAAATATTTAACATACCGAATACATATAAAATATTAACATTCCCAATAATCAATAAGTTTCCAACGATTAAAAATTTTAAGTACATTGAACTTAAGTACAGTTTGAATTCTAGATTCGATATTGACACCTTTTCAAAGACCATCAATAATATAAATGATGCAAAGTTTTTAAAGATAGCCATGGGGAAGCTAAAAAATTGAAACATATTTGTTCCCAGAGAATAAAATTAATGGAGACAGAGCGAAAATTTGACAAATATACATGATTTTATTCCTGATTATTGATTAATTACATTTCAGGAGCTGAGTAACAAAATGGGAAGCTGTTTTGGAATATTGAAATTGACCATTCAAGATAAGATAAGATAAGTTGTAATATCAGAAAATCACAGCAAGATAGGTAACTCGAATTTAGAATGCGAAACAAAAAGTTATGAGAAAAATTTGATCTGAAGAATAAGAATAAGAATTTTGAAAATGATTGGTAATGTATGATGAAAGCTGGGTGCATCATTTTGCCCCGGAGATAACGAATGTTATTAAAGCACGCTGCAAAAAAAAAAAAAAAAAAAAAAAAAAAAAAAAAAAAGAAGGAAACGTTTTATCAAAAAAAAAAAAAAATATGTGGCTAAAATCTTGATAAGTTTCCAACAATTCTTCTTTTTAAATTGGAATTAACAGTATATTGTGTAAATAAATTTCTTCATAGACGACGAACAATTAACGCAGTATTACTATTGTTCAGTTTTGAAGAAGATTAAAACATAGCATCTGAAGAAAAAAAAAATTAAAATCCAATTCTCCTTCAGTAGTGGTATGACACAAGAAAAATTAAAGAAATTTCACAAGGCAAGATTTGAACAACTTAGTTATAGTCCAGACTTATTACCGTCAGACTACTATTTGTTTGGACTGTTAGAAGGAGGAAGTTTCTCATTGGATGAAAAACTAAAAGGATTTGCATATCTTGTTCCATATTTGTTTGATTCCTTTATATCATGCAAAAAAATATCCCAACAGATTGAAAAAATTGCCGAGATATAGAAAGAAGGAAATATTGCAGAATTACATTGGTGTCATTTTGGTAAAAAATATGCCAGAAATTATCTTTTATAAAAGCCTTATTATAATACACATTTGTATTTGATTTGAAAATTGGTCATATGAAATGGGATTCTTTGAAATGGAAATTTTGTAAGGGGAAATCTTTGGTAATGAAAGAAAATTAACTATTAAGCATATTAATTTAAATACTATCATTTGAAAAGTCGTTTGATAAAGTCGTTGCAAATATCAATTTTTTTATTAGCATCTATTCAAACTACTAATTTCAAATGTTTAAACATAATATAATTTTTCATAATATATTTCTATATTGCGATACAATTAACATTATATAAAATATTATTAAAAATAGTTTCTGTATTTATATATTTAGCAGCTGATATTTTTTCGATGTCTGCAATAACTGAAGTAGAAATTTCAAATTAATCTTCAACAGAAATATTTATTTTAAAATGGCCGGTTATTTTGATATTGGAATTGGTTTAAATTCGTAATAGCTTTCAGAAAAAGATTTTCTTAATTGAAAAGAAATTATGACGAAAAAATAAAGACAAACAAACAAATCAAAGAAAATTTGCGTTCTTTAATTTTCAGTTCTTTACAATTCATTTTTGAATTGTGAAATATTGAAAAGAAAAGCGAAGAATACTTTAACATAGCCACATGCCCATTTTCACACGATTATAATTAAATTAAACGAAATAAACTCATTTTGTGTATCACTGCGAATTACGAAATCAGATATCTTTTGTGAAGCGATTTGCAATTGAGTTTGAAAAGAGGAGGAAAGAAATAGAAACGGCATTTAATCGTTTAATTCTCCAACCTGAGTGAACGTTACAAAAAAAAATATTAATAGTTGTAATACAAAAGAGAATGGAAGCAGTTTTGAGTTTGATTAAATAATTTAAGAATTAATATGCCTTTATTGTTTTCTTTATTTTACTACTTCAAACATCTTGTTTTTCTACTCAAAATGCTTTAAAAGAGTCAACAGATTATTTAAAAGCATTCAAAATTGAGTTTTTTTTATAGTTCCCATTTTTTTTGATATTAATTACTTCAAGTTAAAACCAGGGTTATTGATAAATAGTATAGAAAACTGTTTTCACATTTTATTTAGATTTGTTAGCTCAAGTGAATTAAACCATATTTTTCATTACTTTTAAACAGCATGAGGCAAATAACTTTTGGCGTCTGTTGATGGTTAGTAACTCTCTAAGGGAATATCTATAATAACTGTGTGAATATTATATGATAACTGTGATTCCTTTTCTTGTAGATATCTAAGTCCATAAGGAAGAGAATAATAAATATGAGAAAGAGAATAATAAGCCCATAAGAAGGAAGATTCTCGTCTCCATTATAAGCCCAAAAATGGAAGGATTGACCACGTGGTAGATGCATGGATCGTATTTCTGTACGAGACACAGGCACACGAGCTGCTCAGAATGAGAGTTGTTTTACACCGATCTTTGTCGGATATCATTTATTATGGCAACTCAGTTCTTTGAGGTTTTCCTAATGCACTGATAGGTCAGAGAAATACTTATGATTCTAGATGTTTTCCCCCTAGTGGCGAAACGTAGTAGTAAGCAGTTTTTTTCTCTGGTAGGAATAGAACAGAACGCCGTCTCATACCCTCGTATCCGTAACCATTCTGTCACTGAACTGATTGATAAGCATGTTACGGGAATTTTATTAAATACCAATATATTTACAGTAAAAATACAAAACAAAAATAACTCTGTACAGAATTTAAAAATGTATAAGAAATGCTAATAAAATGAAACAGTTTACAAACTTTGAAAAATTATTTGGAATAACAATATGCAGAAAGATAAAATGTATGAAAAAACACATGAATTCTGTGTTCACTTGTTATCATGACATGGTAGATATGGATGCAATTATGAAAATCAAACAGGAAGTAATTTGGTTAATGGTAGAAAAGAAAAACTCTGTTTGATGGATATTTATGAATGCAAAAGTATGTGAAGAAACCGTGGTGCTGTTTTCCTCCCTTAGTCTTTCTGAGTATGACACTTGATCTTGAGAGCTAAGGATGCAAGAAAAGATCTCTATTTTCATTAATAAATTTAATTATCCTATGGACTTTTTTGTCCGGAGAGGAAGTTTCTGGCGACTCTTTTCAATCATTCTTGTCCATGGCTTGGTGATGATTTTTTCATATGCCAAGAGATTGTGAGAATGCATTCCGTAGCATAAAGAAGTGCCATACCAATCCCACCATAATCGCACTGATCACCCTCAGACGGATTGAACCTTTTGAGGTAGGCAGGGAAAGGGCCGTGTTCTGAGAAGAAAATAATATCCTCTCTGATTCAGTTAGTGGTATGAAGGTTGACTGAAGGCAAAATATTAAAAACTTTTCTGCCTGTGTCACCATTGCTCCAATGTCTTTGCCATTCCTCTAGCATGTTTTTCTGGAAGAGGTCTTTTATATATAGTTTAAGAAGCCTTGTTTGCATATAAAATTGTCCATTTCGCGTTGTGTCCTCACCAGATGGTCTGTTTTTTCGTTACCTATGTAGCCCACATGCGCTTTTACCCATGAGACTTTTACTGTTGGATTTGCAAGGGCGACGGTAAACATTTCTCTTGCTATTTGGTTTGAATTTGGATTAGAGGATGCCATGATACTTGCTCTATTGTTGACATGTATTTTAAAAGGGCTGATGCTTGGAAACTGAGATGAAGATTTAACTGCTTCATTAAAGTGCGATGAATTCAGCTTGAAAAACAATGTTATTGTCTTTCGATTTGACAGACCAGTGATAGGACCAGGTATCATTGATAAGGATACAGAAAGCAGTTTTAACTCCCTTTTCTGTTTTATAGCCATCTGTGAAGATATTGGTGTTGTTCATTTGAGATATATTTACTCCTTCATCTTACAAAGAGATTTGATTGGGATTGAGATGCTGTGAAGGGTGAGTAGATCAGCCAGTTGCTTTCTTCTCTACCTCATCTGATGGATCTCTGTTATGTTATGTGTAAGTGAGATTCTTAGGCTATATATTAAAGTTAATCTGGATTCAAATTGTATTTGCATGTGCAGGGGTGGAATGCCGAGAATGGTTTATAGCGCTGCAGTTGGAGCTGTGCGATATGTATCAGTAATACAGAGAAGAAATAGCCTCTGAGTGAAAGAGAGTTTCCTCTTTATTCTGTATGTTGGGTTTAGACACCACACTGAAGAACCATGGGCGAGAGATTCCCCATGTGCTGCCAGCGATTCTTTTGAGATTTTGATGCATTTTAATGGCCTGTTCTCTTTATTTTTTTATATGTTCCAGCCAGTTAAATTGGTCATCAAAATGGATTCCTAGATATTTGAAAGATTTGGTTCTCTTGATGATTTCTCCGTTACATGGGATTCTGGAGCCTCTCGTCATTTTGCTGAACAGAATATTGGTTGTTTTTTTATGTAAAAATGAAAAATTGATTATTTGAACACCAGGAGTTAAATTGGGCTATTGCAAGTTGTGTTTCTCTTTCAAGGCTATTATTTTTGTCCGCTTCGATGACTAGTACAAAATCATCTGCGACCGCTTGGATATGTACGTTTTCTGGCCAGACCTGCTTAAGAATTTCGTTGGCTGCGAAATTCCCCAAAGTCGGACCTTTGCATGATCCTTGAGGACAGTCTTATTTCTGGTCTTTAATGGCCCTATCTTCTGGAATCAATAGAATTACTTTCTTGTTTTGGAAGCTGTGAAAGAGACTGTTGATGTTTAAAGGACAGGTGCTGACATCCAGACTCTTAAGAATTGCTTTGTGTTGCAAGTTATCAAATGCTCCTTTAATATCAATAGAAAGCACTAAGACATGCTTGTCCTCTCTTCTTGCAACCTGAATTTTGTTTATCAGCTCATGGATGGCTGTATCTACTGATTTTCTAACCCTAAACCCAAGCTGACGCTCTCTAAGGTTATTGGTGGTCTCAAGATGGTATGCTAACCTTTGAGTCATTAATTTCCCTAGCACTTTCCCGATTGTTGGCAGGAGTGAAATGGGTCGATATGAAGATGCCAGTCTCTGGTTCTTTCCTTATTTCTGGAATAAAACAATATTTCCTGTTTTCAAGGGATCTGGGAAACAGCTTAATTCTAGGTACTTATCAAAGAGAGCTGGAAAGATATTATAAAAGCGCTTGTGGATAATTTTAACAAGAAATTGGTCAATTCCATCAATACCGGAAGCTTTACCTGATGGAAGACGGTCTATTACCATTAAAAAATCTTGGATGGAGAATGGAGGGTCAAGTGGCTGTGTTGAAGTTATTGTTAGTTGAAATAGCAGGAGATAGGAAAATCTGGTCTAGGATGGTTTGTGCTATTTCTTTAAGACTTCCTTTTGGGTCTTTTCTCTGGAAGCATCACAAGCAAGCAGTTGAGAAATCGCCGTTCAAATAAGTGGATTCTTGCTATCCCTGGATTTGTATTAATGATGTTGGGTCTAGTTGCCTCAACTCTGAAGAAGGGGTATGTTTGGGGACAAAGGATTTCAACAAAGGCTGTAATGTCACTTAATTTATTTGTTTATATATTGACGATTATTATGCATTTTTCTCCTTCCAGATATTTTTGAAGGGCGAATGTAATTCCTATGCGTGATTATGCTGTTTTTTTTTGCTTCGTGTCCGAATTCATATTAAGGCAACATGCTTATAGTTATCAGACGCATGTGCAATTATCTATGCTGTAAAAGACAATGATGTCATGTGAATTAACTTCATGGTCGATGAAGACTCAATAAACTATAAGTAGAATCTATAAATAGTATTATCTTCATGATAGATTTTTAATTTCGACGAAAGAGATGGTAGATTTGAGTTCCAAGCACGAGGCGCCAAGTATTTTTGAATACTTTGCACAAGATTTTGAAAATGAAATAGACTTCTTGTCACAGCTCATAGTAAGGCAACTTGCTTTTAGTTATCAGAAGTATGTGCAATTATATATGCCAAAAGACAATGACATCATGTGAATTAACTTCATGATTGATAAAGGCACAACTAACTACAAGTAGGCCGTGTTAACTTCATGATAGATTTTCAAGTTCTATAAAACAGATGGTAGATTTGAGATCCAGTTCCTCCAAAGATCCGTCAAGAGTGTGTTTGAGTGGTGCTTGCTTGTAATTTAGTTTTCTTTAGCTAATTTAACGACTCATTTTGAGCTCAACCTAGTTGATGGTACTTGCAAAATAATCTGCATCGTAGCCAGATGATAAAAAAGACATTTGAGCTGACGTTACGATCTTCATACTTCACATTAGCTAGAGGACATGCCCTTTATAACACCTGACAACAAACTCTGGATTAAGTACGCTGACAGAACCATAACATCGCGAATTTTGTTGCTGAAGAAAGAATATTGCTCAGTTGATGAGTTAGTTTAGATAAAGGCTCTATGGAATCGTCTCATCAATTGACTGCAATTCATAATAAAAAAAATGTCAAAGTTTTGGAGAATTATTTGATTTAACGATGCCAATCATTTGCCGATAATAGTCCAAATAAAACTATCAAATCACAGAACACCAACACCATTTCGATACCAGCTATAGAATAGATACCGAAGTTATTCATTATTGATTTAAATTGAAAGAATAATATTTATTCCATTATTCTCTCAGTAACTGAAGCAGATGATTTGTTCTCATCGTTTCATTCCTGATTCACCATAAATATTAAATTACCGACCGATTAAGCTACTTAATAAATTGCAGAGCGACTATGCACATTAAGAGGTAAAAGCAATTAGGGAATATTAATGTAGCTACAAGTATAATTGCGTTTTCTTCCTAGAATTTTGCGTTATGCATGGAATTTGGGATCGTGATGTTACTCCGTTTGATCGAATGTTGAAACACGCATAATTTGATTTATCATAGTTAACTGCAGTTAATAATCATAACCGATAGTTCCTTCAAAGCAGGTGCCGCAGAGGGAGCGTGCATCCTGAAATTGCGTCATGTGACTCGACTGGGAGATCAATATGTCAGAATCAGAAGAGAGATAGGCAACAGTATTACACGGCTTTATATTCATGTATATCTGTTCTGGTTAGTGTTGGCGCGTAGTTTAGCGGTACATGATTATGATAGCTGGATATCCTATTTTATGCTATCATAACAGTAGTTTTAAATGCAAATATTACTTTTGAAATATTAATTAACATTCACAACTCTATTATTAATCCCTTCGGAGTATTGTGTAATAAAATTACATTCAGAGAATTGCAAATATTTAATTGTGGAATTATGAAAGTTTAATAAACCTCAGCGAAGACAAATTTAGATTATGAAATACGAACACCAAATAAAAATTTTAAAAGAAAATTTTACTAATTTAATACTTATATGCTTCTATATATGTAAGATGATAAAGAAGTACAAAATGACTTTAAAAATCAACAATGAATATTAAATAATGCTTTCAGGTGGAACGAAAATTAAAACGAAACCGGGAATTTAGTCTTAAAATTAATTGTTAGAATAGCAGATAAATGAAAATATGTGGAATGAATTGTCGTACGTTTCGTGCAGGTTCGGGACGAATATTTTTAAAAACTTTCGAAAATATTAATATATTTGCATAAAAAGAAAGATTGAAAAGATCTCTGTGAAACCAAAACACACCAGTTAAGTGGAAAAAGTTATTTTAAAATCCGAAAAAAAGTCTTATTTTTGGCTAAAAAGAAGTATAAAGATAAAATCTTCTAATTTAGATGTGTATCAAATAATTTACTTAACATATTGCAGATAGCTTAAGAAATACATTATCTAGTTCATCAAATAAAACATATGCTGTATCCCTATCCATTCATTAAATATTGAGCTTTGACTAATAAATAACACGAAATGTTTAACCACAACAAATATGAAATATAACCACAGGGAGCGACTTTATCAAGAGGCACCACCCCCTGTAGCTACAAAAGAAGCCTTTTCTGTGGAATGGCGGAAATAACCAAAATCCATTCAGTGCCCCGAAGGCTTCAGAAAAAGGAAGAAGTCATAAACTTAAGAAAACCACAAAAACACTAAAAAACTCACACAAAAAATTGCAAAGCTCAAGGAATGAAACACGCCACACACCCGGTCACAAGTCAACATCACTAAAACCAAACCGCAAAAACTACCCAAAGTAAACAAACCAAAGAAGTTACAGTTAAAAAGTCCACCTAACCGGCAAGTCCAAAAACTCCCAAAAATTTACAGAAAACTAAAAACATTTAATTAAAAATTTTCAAGAAGTTTTTTAACCCTAAAATTAATATTACAAAAATTAAAGGGAAAACAATTAACCTTAAGATTTTCCAGAAAATCATTAGAAGCAACTCTAAAGGATTCAACATTATTGCAAATCTCAAAAAATCTATTAATCTGCGAAAAAACCACATTTTTAAAAATCTTCCTACTTAAATTAGTTTCAAAGTGGCACAAAATAATAACTTTAAAACTAAATTCTTTCCTTTTATCAAATACCCCAACTTTAACTGAATCCTCAAAAACGTCAATTTTAAAATCTAAATAAACCACACTAAAGCAACTTTCATTAGTCTTTTTCAAAACCAAACTATCAGGATAAACCTTATAAAGAAATTCAAAATTATTACAGTTAAACAAAATCAAATCATCTCTAAATCTAAAAGCCTCAATTTGCTCTGATTTAGCTTTGATTTAAAGTTTTTTCCCTGTATTATTTTAAAACTGTTATGTTTTATTTTATTTAAATGTTAATTTTAATATTAATTGAATGTTGTCAATTATATAAGAATGTAATGAAATATATCATCTCAGTTATTTGTAATTAGCAATTCTTCTTCTTTTTTTATTATTGTTGTTATAAAAAACTATGAAAGTAGGAAAATTTCATAAATTGTATTAAAAGTAATTTTGTTTCATTTAGTTCTTATCTCTCTGCTCCCTCGTCATCTGACCGCGGTTCAAAATTACGAGGTCCGTCCCAAAATAGCCCTAGTGTTGCTTCAAACGGGACGTTAATATAACCAAATCAAACTCATTTATTTCTCATGCTAAAAATATGGAAATTGCTCAACAAGAGTTTAAAGGTCTAAAATATACATCTTCATTTAGGAGAGAATTTACATTTCTTATCAAAAATAGTATTTTTTGTGTATTTCTAAAAAAATATTTCAGTCTTTTTTTTCCAACTCTAAGTTATTACTTTACATTTAATTGTGCTTTTTTCTTTTTATGTATGTAGTACATGCCAAATAGATAGTATTAGAACATTCTGAAGGTTTAGATTATTAATCGTACTGCCAATAAATTCTTATTTCGTAATAATAACAGTAAAAATAAAATGACTTCATTTCTACACTTTCTGTACAAACGGCATATTTCTTTCCTCGATCACCTTTAAACTACTAATTTTTAAATTTGATAAGGACTTCTAAAGCATTTTATATCCCACTATATGAAATATACTATGATTGAAATGGTTAGATAAAAAAATACAGAATCTCAAAACAATCATTCTTATGAGTCATATATAAATTAAGAAATGCTACTTGATGTCAGTTTTTGGTGAATGCCAAATCTTTTGTGCAATTATTAGAGATAAATCTGTTATGTGGAGACCAAAATAGTTCACACTGAAATCGTAGTTTGGACTGTGAGCGAACCGACTTCAACCATTTCCATTTGGCCAGCTTTAGAATTTAATTTTTGTTCTCGAATAACTTTAAAAAAATGGTACATTAGTTTAACACAGTAAATAAAAAATATTTAGATGCAGAAATAAGAATTAAATTCAATAATGTATTTCTGATAATTAATAATGGCAGAATCTGTAAAGTGTGATAAGGAATATGTCTAAAATAAAATTTATGTAGGCAACATCACTTTTCAACTTTACATTCAACAGACATGGAGTTGAGTTTAATCAACGTACCTGAGTAATTTAAACCTATGTTATATAATATAGCTAATGTGCAACAACTTTTAATTACTTTATTAAAGAAACATTAATTAAAAAATTTTATTCGGAAATTTCCTTAATATATTTAAGAATGTGCTTAATAGTAGCCTTTAAAATAAAATAATGCACAAAGAGTTGAAAACAGAGGGTTGGAATTATCAAATAATTTGAGTTAAAGTTGTAAAACATTTTAGAAATTAAGGATATACATAAATAATCTATTTTTAGTTTTTAAAAACGAGCACCAAATTATAAAAATGTGTATTTATACAATGTATTTATATCTCCCTGATACAAAAATTAAATATAAAGTAAAGATAAAGCCGATGTAAAACGAGATATCAAATGAAAACTCAGAAATATACATATGAATAATTGCCCTAAAATTAAAACAAATTTGTTTTATCATCATTTTTTTTCGCTTCATTAATTATAATATTTTTTTCATACCTATCCAGTTAGGTATAAAGCAAATCTTTTATAAAGTACTATAAAAATTACTCTCGATTAGTAATGAGATTGCTATTATTACTATAACGGAATAGTAATTACTATTCTGTTTCGAGTATTTTCTCTTCATGCTAGGGAATATTAACAGTCTTAGGGTTGTAAAGATATTTCCTAATCAGCTTTCGAACACAAATATCACCACCAGGATATTATTATAAAATGAGATTAAAATATTAAAGAAACTAACCACTACATATGAGAAACACTGATTTCTCTAATAAAATTTAATCTGATGTCATTAGAAGATTGAAGAATTCACATCCTTAAGCACGGATAATATACTTTAGAGCGTATGCAATAAAGAATTTTCTGGGATAACCCTTCACCTCATGGGAAACAGAACAGCTGTAAAATTTCTGAGCCAACAAAGTATTCACTTGGGAGCGAAAAAGAAATAATTTAATCTGTTCTTAAGTGATAACTACTCTCTGGTGGGAATCGTTCCCCCTTTTAATGCGACTTAAGACTCGAATGTTTATCCAGTTTTAATTGGAAAGAAAATGGATTTGCAAAGCCTTTGATTTCACTTAAGATAAATAGGTGATTAAGTTGTTAAGGTACTCTTTAAGTTCTTCTAAATGCAAAGAGTTTTTAGAACAGAATTTATACTGGAAGTAATGGTGACATTCACAATACGCACTTTTATTATATGGTTCTATTCAACTTAGGTTCTTCATGTTTTGTAAAGATGGAATTATGGGAGCTATTTTCATTGACTTCCTGTGTTATTCAAAAGCTCTGAAATTTTGCAGAGCTGTGATTTCCTGATGACGTCAGATTGCTTTATAACTTCAGTACTTACCTGTCAATTAATTGCTTAATTTCATGCAATTTTGAAAAAGTTCTTACAATTACATGGGAGTTTTAGCTGATCTTTATGTATTTTAGAGTGACAGAAATTAAAAAGATTAATTCTTTTCTACTCATCTGAGGGAAATTTTTTCTCCATTTAATTTTTTTCTAATATGCACTCATGTCTATGCCCCTTCATCGGTATTCTGTGTAAAATTCCACCAGTATTTTGTCATCATAGTATCACCTCATTTTGCTTGGTCTCATATATTTTTTTCTTAGATCCTCATTAAAGAATTCTAAATTTTGTGAAAAATATTGTACATAAAAACCCAAGATCAGGTTTCGAGTTTTTCTCACAAATCTGCTCCTTTATTGCTGGCAGAATTGATGATAATGTTTTCAAAGCTTTTTGCTATGTTTTGTTTACATTTTCATTTCCAAGTACGGTCACCATCATGCATCAAGTACTAGAAATATTTTCTATTATAATTACCATAAATAATTAGAAAAATATAAAATAAAATTCTTGAAGCTTTTGATAGAAACTAATTTTCCTGTCTCATAAACTGCAAACTAACAATAGTACATTCATAATTTGCATAAACTGCAAATTATGAAATTTACTATTGTTAGTTGAACACAATGTATCACTCTGTTGCCAATCAGTTATATCCTCATTTAAATGTCGTACTGGACTACTGAATAATCACAGGAAGTATGAATATTTCACATTCTCGATAGCTAGCCCATTAATATAAATACCATTTTAAAACCCTTACAAATTATCCAATAGTTGATCAGATTTTATTTTTTATAGAATTGCAAGTAAATTTTTTAAAATTTTCTTCAAGATGTCTGAATATTTATCAAGGATTGATGCAAGTTTACTTCTAACATGTAGCAAGGTTTCAAAGATGCTTATCTCTGAGGATCTAATATAAACAAGCGTCGTTCAATGGGATTTGATTCTGGAATGATCTATTGGAGCACTTACTTCCACACAATAAGCAAGACTCTCATTTTTTTGGAAAGAAATATGATAAAGTTTATCTGTAAATACCTATATCGTGAAAAATTTCATAAGCGATAAATGGGATTTATCTCACAAATAAGCAAAAATTGTGAACATTCATGAGAAATTAGAAAATTTTATTATAATTATACCTCACACTTATTTTTGTAAAACATTTTAAAGCGGCGAAATTTTTTCAAATATTTTTAAGTATGTGAGAATCCGTAAAAAACCACTAAGGAATCTTAAACAATTTTATGTTACAGACTCGTGTTATAATAGTAAATTGTAAATTATAATAATCACGAATAGGTAGAATGCAATATAATATTTTTAAAAAGATAATTTTACTGTTCTGAAAAAGTAGAATAGCGATGTCAAAAATAACAGTGACAAGACAAAACCGTAAAAAGGATGGTACTAAAAACAAAAGACAAATGAATAATGCCACGATTACTATTGAAAAAAAGAATTCTTAAATATTCATTAAAAATTAAAACACATTACACCTTGAATAGAGTTGTACATTGTATTGTACTTTTAATTGAATATACCTTATACGGAATTAACATCCTAATATATTTAAAGCCTTTATATCAAAATCCGACGCTTTTACTATTTACTATGCTACAATGACTATTGAATGAACAAGAATTCTTAAATGTTCATTAAAAATTAAAATATATAGAACAGTGAATGGAATTGTTCCTTGTATTGTTCCTTGAATAGAATTAATATCCTAACAAAATGAAAGCATTTATATCAAAGTCTGATGCTTTTACTGTTTTTGCCTTCAATACCCAATTTCAATTAAAAAATCATTTTATATTTTTTATATTTAATAAAAACGATCTTAAAATAATTAATTTTAATATTTATATGATTTGCACTTTTTACAGTCATTTAAAAGCTTACTCAACTTTTATTGAAGCACCAAATAAATAAATTGGACAGTGTTAGCTTATAACACGTAACTGTTGATTTTATTTGCTTATTATTTACTACTTATATTTTTTAAGCAATATGGATGATTGAGTAATTTTCAAAATATATCGTATTTAAAACTTAAATATGTATCACGTAAGTCATAAGTACCATTCAATAAAATTATAAGCAGAATCAAAACGATTTCTTTATCAAGTATTTTAAAACCTTTACGAGTCTATTATTTTAGGAGATTCATTAACTAGGCATTTTTTTTAATTCAAAGAGTATTTTATAGACAGTTCTTTATAATTTTTCCCATTAAATAATAGACAGTTATAATTTTTTATAACTGTCTGAACGTATAATAGGCAGTTATAATTTTATAACTGTCTGCACGTATAATAGACAGTTATAATTTTATAACTGTCTAAACGTAATAATAAGTTATAATTTTATAACTGTCACTGAAGTTATAATTTTATAACTGTTATAAGTTATAATTTTATAACTGTATGAACAGTTATAATTTTATAACTGTCTAAACGTAATAATAACTAAATAATAGACAGTTATAATTTTATAACTGTCTAAACGTAATAATAACTAAATAATAGACAGTTATAATTTTTATAACTGTCTGAACGTATAATAAACAGTTATAATTTATAACTGTCTGAACGTATAATAGACAGTTATAATTTTATAACTGTCTAAACGTATAATAGACAGTTATAATTTTTTTAATTCAAAGAGTATTTTATAGTAATTAAGCATTTTTTTAAAAGTTTACTCAATTTTTATTAAAGCACCAAATAAATAAATTGGATAGTGTTAGGTTATAACACTGCTGATTTTATTTGCTTATTATTTACTACTTATATTTTTTTAAGCAATATCGATGATTGTGTAATTTTCAAAATATATCGTATTTAAAACTTAAATATGCATCAAGTCATAAGTACCATTCAATAAAATTATAAGCAGAATCAAAACGATTTCTTTATCAAGTATTTAAAAACCTTTACGAGTCTATTATTTTAGGAGATTATTATTCCATTTTCTAAATTTTCTATTCGATTCACGAAATATTTACAGTCTTCATCCTAAAATGATATTCTCTAACCAGGCAAACGCCGTCACCGCGATACAATGATTCAATAAAATTGAAATATTCAAGAGACTAAACACTTCATACGTGTCACACTGAATTTCTCTAATCAAATTTAATCTGATGTGATTAGAATGTTTATCCTTTACCATGAACATGCAGAAACACTTGAAGCGTAAGTAATTATGGATTTAATAGGATAACCCTTCAACTCCTGGGAAACATCACAGCTGTAAACTTTCCGTGCTCGCGGAGTATTCTCTTAGGAACGACAGAGGAATAATTTAATCTATTTTTAAATGGCACACTATTTTATGGCGGGAGCAGTTTCGCTTTTAATATACATTAAGATTGAAATATTTCTGTAGTTTAAAATTGAAAAGTAATTTGAATTGCAGAGGATTTGAATTCAGAATATAAATTTATTAATAAATTGGTAAGATAATTTTTGAAATTTACATAATACATGTATTTTTAGTTTCTAATGATGAATTATATAAAGAAACACGATAATTTTCGAAATATTCGACAAAATTTTGATTGATCTCTGTTTGGAAAATACCCTGAGTTTGAAAATTCCAGTTTTGTAACCTTGTAGATCTGCTTTTAGTATGTTTGAAACAATCTCGATGGATGTTATTTAGTATATTAAGATTTTATACTAGAATTGCAAGTTTCTTTGAATTTAATTTTGGAAGGAATCCTTCCATTGGAACTACGTTCTTCTGTTTGCGCAAGTGCATTTCAACACAATAGTTAAAAAAAGGTAGCAGGATGAAAATTTTCATGTGATATTATTATCAAATTTGTGGATATGGAGCTATTTGCCTACAAGTAGTTTTATTTTTACGTTAAAAAATGTAACAAATGAAATAAATATAATTTTTTGCTTAACCTTGACGCTGAAACTATTATCCACAATAATGTTTTAATTATAATGGATATATCTGAAGAAGACAAAGATTTAAACTCGATAGTATTTATTACATTGTAAAGCTAAATGTAAAATACTATATTGTTAAACAGGCAAGAAATTGAAAAATATAACCTTTCCTTTGGCTGATGCAGAATATTTAATAAATAATATTAAATTTTTAGAGCCTACTTTTACCATAAAAATCGTCTGAATATGCGCCTGAATTATTTTACTGAATTTTGGAAACTAATATGATACAATTTGATCGTAGTTAACCTCTTCACAAATGATGCGGTACTGTACTAAAAAAATTCATCATCGGCTTGGTTGATATCACAGAACATTAGACTGATACTCAGATATTTGAATTTCGCTCTACTCTCCTAGTTAATCTATATGGTCTCTAATCAACTTGTAGATAATTTTGCTTCTGTATACTGTTATATTATATCCTAAAAATATCCAAATGGAGCATTTATTCAAGAGTTCAAGAGCACTAAGTTCAAGAACACTTATTCAAGTTCTCATCTTAAATAAATGATCTCTAAAAATGTAAGCTTATTTAGGATATATATTTTTTTATTTATGCAATATGTCATTTTCGTATTAAAATTTATATAAACTCACTTTTTAAATAACAATATCTTATTTAGAATCAATTTAAAATTCTTCACAATAATTCACCCTTAACACATATCATATTTGTCATTTCAAAGAAGCATATGCTGAATTATGGGCATACGAAATTTAAGTGCTCCTAATGCTAAACGAACGTTGCAATTTTTTCGACATATCTGAAGATATAATGAAATAGTTAATGCTGTATATAATATAATCTAATAAAAATATTTTCGTGAAATGAAAAAACTTCGTAATCTTATTTAATTTACAAATTTATATCTTAAAAATTACTATAAAGAAACACAGTTAATAAAAAACAACAATTAAAACACTGTTGTGCAGAATTTTAGCCATTTCGATTTATTAGTATTGACATTATGTAACAAAATTAAAAAATGCTGAGAATACAGCCCTTTTCCCTTTTTTTTTCAAAAGATTACTCGCAATTTAATAAATCGATCAAATGTGAAAAAAATATAACTCAAGTGAAACAAAAAAAGCATTTTTAAAAATTTTTAAAATTACTTTAGCAAATAATTAGGTATTGATAAATCATTATAATCCAGGAAGAGAGAGAAGAATAGAATATTCGATTTATTAAATATAATGTATTTGCTTTACTAGCATTACAAAAACCCTTTTCAACCGTACTGAACCAATAAGGATAACTGAAAATTTTGGAAAACCAAGGCTTAAGAATAATAATAAAAACAGAGTTTAAAATAAGTTCAATAAACAAGGTATGCTAATACCGCCAAAAAAGTACGGTTAAAAAAGATTTGAATGAATAAAGAAAAATAATAAATCGATGAATGATTAAATACCGAAAGTAGAATTGTGTTTTGAGTTTTCTTTAAAAATCAAATGCCAATTTTAAGATAGTTAATTTCAGTTTCACATTTGCGATTCTTTCTACTAAAAATGCAATAGAATGTAAACCTCACACATTAGGAGTTTCTAAAATTGATATTATTTTTTTTAGTATAAACTTTACCATGAATATTATACCTCCATAAACAAAGAAATAAGTTTTGAAAGAATTATATATTTATTATTTTTTAGCAATTTAAAAAATAATTCTGAGGAAATATATTTATTTCGTATTAAATAATTAGTATGAAATAGAAGTACTTTTTGGTATGAATAGAAATATGGTTTCGAGGATATTCTATTTTTTTAAAAAAAATTCTAAACACGTAGAGAAAAATGTAATAAAATGTAAAGTCTTAAATATTTGTTAAATCTGTTTTCGAATATCCAAAACAATGGGACGAATTTTAAATTAGTACAAGTAGTTTAAAGTTAAAGAGATGAATTTAAATACTTTATGTTTATATTAATTTGTTTCATGTTTTTTATTCTTTTCTTTTCCATTAATGAACGTGAAAGTAAAAAAATGTAGATTAGGATTCATATTATAACAAATATTTCGGTTCATATCTTTTGGTGTCCATTCCTTTAAAAGCCTCTGAAAATCTGAAAGTTGAATTATTGAATCAGCTAATAAAATGTAATAAAAAGAAAATAAAGAAAAAAAAACTTTGTAAAGTTGCACAAACGATCTATTTTTTTGCATTCGTAAATATTAAGAACCCCTTCTAAATTCTTTTTTCTTGTATATATTCGGTTGTATTGCTTCAAATTAACTACAATTCTATGTTCAGAACTGCCAGAATACCGGAATCAGAAATGAGTTATCATTGCCATGCTGAGGAATCTGGGGGTAAACTGAAAATCAAACCGCCATGATAGCTTGGTCAGGCACCAAGTGAAACAAAAATGTTCCTCATGACGCTTATTCATCTCATACACTCCTTCCCCCCCCCTCCTACGAAGAAAGACTATCTGACATAATTTATATGTCAGTATTCCAATTCAGCATCGCTGTAGTATTGGAATATGATAAATAATTTCAAAGGAGAGTTATAATTAAAAAAAATGAGTATGAAACGAAATTGAACATGAAATTGATGATATGACTGATATGAATTGATACACACACACGCGATACACTTGCATTTAAGGAGGATACATTAACAAATCAAATGGAACATTTTATATACTTTAAATCTTTTTGGATTGCGGATAATAAGAAGTGTTTATATACTTTTTAAATAACAATCCATGTGTGTTGAAAACAAAAAATGCTTCGATAGGGTTGCTGATGACTAAAGCGAAGAACAGCAGAACGGCCAAAAACAATGAACTTTTTATTCTTTCTACTAGGACCAAAAAGAAGAAACTTTTTATTCTTTCTACTACGGCCAAAAAGAATAAACTTTTTATCCTTTCTAGAATGGCCAAAAAAGAATGAACTTTTTAATCTTCCCAAGATTCAAAAAGAGGAAAAAAGTTCCAAACTGCTTCTTTGTATTGGATTTTTTGTTTATAAATTAGAACAAAAATTATTCTTCAGGTCATAACCACTCAATTTAATAAAGATAGATTGTATATCTTAATAATAAATGATACAATTCCGTTTTGAATTAATAGTTAGAAGTTGAAAATCTTCAAACTTTAAACCATTTCATTGACTTAGAAATGACCAGAAAGACTATTTGTAAAATTTATAGACTTCGTGTGAAGTTATAAATGTTTATTTTAAAGAAATTGTACTTTTTATAGCGAGAGAATTTCTCTTTTATACCATGCTTTAAATAGGTTTTTCCTAATGGTTACGAGGTTAGCCTCATTTCAATAGTTCTTCAATGGAAGAAAGATTTTTTTCACACTTTTTTATCAATTTAATATTGTAAGCACAGTAAAAATTTATTATCTTCTGAAAAGAATAATAATCAAATAAAGTTTTTTTAGTTTCTTTCATAACGCTGTAATAAAATTATCAACGTCAATTGAGTTAAAATACCAAAAAAACTATATAGATCATCTTGGCTACAATTGAAAAAAATGTCGATTCCTATAGCAGATAAATATTTATGCAAGAGTTTATTAGCTGTATGTACACATTAAGTTAATTTGAAGGTAATTCTAAAACGGGTCATCCAGAATTGAAGAAGTCGTCCTCAATTTACTTAAATAATGTGTATATTAATATATCTCAAAACATTAAAGTGCTAAAATTTTATGCCTTGTGTTATTAAGTCATTCAATTAACCATTTGTTTTCTACTTATGCGTTATTTGTGTCTGTTAACTATCCTTCTGACTGATTGATTTTTGTCTAATTTATTCCTTAAATAGAGAAAATAGGCAAGTAACATTTTACTTCAGCTGTCAGCATTTTTTATTTTCAATCTGCTGATTATAACATGAATTTGCTTATATTTCTTAGGAATATAATTTGTTTTTTAGTTAATATCCTCCACTTTTATTGATTTGTTTCATCTATAATTAAAGAAAAATAAAAATAAAAAGAAAAGATAAATACTTCTTCTATTATACAAATGAAATATTTATTGTCACTTTAATGACTGCCAAGTAGGTAACACGACCTAAGTAATCTACAAATTATCTATTAAATTAAGGAATTAAACAGATTTTCGCAATTTGATGTATCGGACTAGTTAATCTGCCAATTACCATGAATTTTCGAAGCATTTTAACTGTTTTTATCAATAAAAATGAATAAAAAACATTAGATAAGTGTTTTTTTCTTTATGATTCCAAATGAATGAGAAATAATAAAGTGTGTCCCAGAATTAACGAAAGCTTTGAAAACCCTATAAAGTATTGATAACCCTATAAAAAACTATTTGATAGCTGATAGTTTAGGGTTAGTAAAATGGAGCGTTACACGATAGAACAACATGTGTTCATTGTTGATCAATATTTGGAAAATAATGAATTCCCCAGTTCGAATTTGAGTATTGGCTCCCCATATCGTATAATTTAACACCCCTGGATTTCTTTTTATAATTATTTGAAGTCAAAGGTCTATGCAAACAAGTTCACAAGGACGCGTGCATAAAAGAAGTACATTCAACTATGTATCAACGGAATTCAGCCACATTTATGTAAAATGATCATGGAAAATTTCAACGAAAGAGTATGTATATTCCTGTAAAGCCGTGGAGGCCATTTGTCCTATGTGTTATTCCTGGCGTTACTCTATCCTATGTGTATTTACGATTCAATAAAATATAAGAATTTGTAAAAAAAATATAATTTTTTTTATTTAATTCAAATCTTGCGTCAACACGTTCTTTTTCGTGTAACACATTATTTTTATTAACATTTTAATTTGACTATCAGCTGTCAAATTGTTTCTTTAATAAAGTTGCTAACACTTTACTGTACGAATGGTAGCAAATTCAAAGCTTGCGTTAATTTTGGGACACCCTTTATATCCTATTAATTCAATTAAATATTAATACATAAAATTAAAAAAAATATTCTGAGAATTCAAACATAATTTTCCTTAAATCATCAAAAAAATGATTCCAATTTTATTTATTCAGGATACACATCATTATTTATTAAAATCTGAAACGCATGAAAGGATCACAACTTTATCAGAAGAAAGAGGGGGTAAATGATGAAACCAATACTTTCCTTTCCTATGCATGTGTAATAGATTTACTTTTGCGATTATGTTTAAATACCCTGGATGAAATATATCATGGCTGATAAGGGGATACAAAATACCTTGATTAACAATATGCTTATAACCATCTGTCGATAACTTCCTGTGGAAACACACTTTACGCTTTAGCTCCGAGATAAATTTAATGGACCATTCATGCGATTGCTTCCTTTATGGTAAAACGTTCTCCTCGTTACAACCGACGGGAGATTAACAGTTACGCATTAAATTAACAACGTGCCTAATTTTTCGAATAAATCGTGTTCCATGCTGCTGCTGCGAAATTCATATTGATTCCATCAAAGCGATGACTGCATTTGGCATGAGTATTCGATTGGAATTAAGAATAAATTCCATGAAATCGGTGCAATTTTTCTAGATGGTTCTTCATGGATTTTCACATTTTGAAAGGTGGTAATTAGGCTTAGTTTACGTGTCAAACTATATCTATGAAAAAAAAAGATAAGGTTTACTATGTATTAGGTGCTTTAGAACATTGAATTCAAAATGATAAAATGCATGCATCAATATTGCATAGAATTGCTTGCTGATTAAAGTGACAGAAGCGGACGTTCTTTGTTAATGCAACTGACGAGAAATCTAATTATAGAGAATTCAGTGTTTGGTTTGTATCCAAGAAAGAGAAGATTTGTTAAAGTTGTTTTGCATACGAGAATCTTCTAGAAATGTCAGCAGAAATAGATTTTGGTGCAGGTGAGTTATTATTAGAATAGTTTAATCTGTAAGCCTGCATTATTAAAATAAATGCGAATAGTACTCTAGATAAGCATTTTTAAATATTAATATGAGATTTAATGAGACATTAAAAAATGATATTTAAAATATTTAATTTTTTATTGTTATGTATTATGATTATTGAATACTGAACAATAAAGAATCATATTTCATTTACTTGCGAATTCATGTATTTATTATTTACAAACATAAGTAAACAAAAGGGATCTTCTAATTTGGAATTTCGGGAAATTAACTGAATTTTAATAATTATCAAAATAATAACTATAAATATGATAACTATGATAATATTACAAAAGTGATAAATGAAAAGATTGAATTAACAATAAATTTTTGCTACGAAATAAGAAAGTAGCATCTTATAGTTATATTGTTTTGATAACACTTTTCTTATGATGCCAGATTTCGGAAGGTTTAACATCATTTCATCATTACTTTCATAGCCTTTTCGAATCATTTTGATATCTAAAGACTTAAAAATAGAAATATGCTCCTTTTTTTTTCTAAGCACTATCAGAAAAATATTATTTTTAATGAATCCTGTTTAAGAAACTGTTTTTCTGTTCAATAAGACTGACTTTAATTAGCTCTGTATTCACATATTTTGTATTAAATTCATATATCACATTTCATATCTAAATAGCTAATTTTTAATTACAAAAGGTGCGAGTTTTCCATGAGATTAGCTATATAAAATAAAAATGATAGAAACTGATTCGTCTATTGGCAGAAATATTATAGATTTATACGTATTTGAATGAAATATAATTATGTTAAAAATTAAAGATATGCAGTTTCATAATATTTGAAAAATAATTCTATAAATTAAAATTCATTTATTTTTTAGACGCAGTTCTTCTACTCTTAATGAAGTTGTTATTTTTTTAGGCAATAGAAAAAGTTCTGTTTCTTCTTTGATTTATCTATCAAAATTTTTCAAAATCAAATCAAATTTTTTCTGAATCTTTTAAATGTCAGAAAACATATTTCTCACGGTAATCAATTTTAATTCAAAACAGAAAATGTATGGTTTTCAAGAGATGATAAATATCAAAAGTAATCATCAAAGTAAGTATCAAAGTAATATAAAAGTTCCATTTCAGAACAGAAACTAGCAAATGTTTATATCCGAATCATTTAAATTTATATTCTAATCATTTTTTTACAATAAATATTTTTTTACTGGCGCTTCATTCGCCTCGGAATTTACGCGCCTAAATACAAACTCATGTGATTTGTAAAAAATCATGTAGTGCATATTTGCATTCAATTAACCTTTTTAGTGATTTCAGAAATTACCCTAAAGAATATTATTTTACAAAATCAGTTTTCTTATCATGGCATTTTTGATTCGAGTATAATTGGAAGGTCCGAATCTCTCTTTCAAAGATAAGAAAAATTCTTTACTCTCCTCATCAAAAACCGCAATGACAGACTATGTTCTTAAGAGGTTGATATACAAAAATAAACCTCTCTTAGCTGATGGATACTAAGCAAATATTTGCTCGGACATTTTCTTAAAGGACTAAGAAAACTCTAGGTACCCCATTCCCATCTGACCGAGAGTCTTTAACGAACAAAGCACGCACCTCGGGTACTCAATAAATCACAGTTATTTCAGTGATATCCAGGCATCTCAGGTAACCTGTTATAGTTTCAATGAATGGGAATTTGGTGTCTTTCAATGTTTATAGAGATAAAATTAACAAGAGAGCATAGAGGATACAAAATTCATAAAACAATTTCTGATTTATACAAATTGCAGAAAGAATAAGTTTTCACAAAAAATGTTTCATAAAAGGAACAAATATTATGGTAAAATTAAAGAATTTAAAAAAAAATATCAGCTTTATTGTATCGATATCAACATTACTTTTTTGCAGTAATTATTTACAAAATTAGCCCACATTAAATGTCAGAAAATATAAACCTCGGATCTGATATATAACCTTCAATAAGTAAATATTTTCACTATACTTGCACATAATTACATTAGTAAGTATTTCTGAGAATGAAAAAGATATCGCAAATGAATTCAAAGAATTTTTCCCGTCTTACTTTTTATATGACGTGTTTTTACCTACATTTTCCTAATGTTGCAATGAATTTTAAAATTTGGCCTTTAATGAGAGAAATATTCATTAAAACTTTCGTAACATATTGTTACGTTAACAGAAATCTCAAGATATTTTCTGTAAAACACGAATATACATTGATATTATAGGATTATTTGCATTGAAGAATCTTCTCTAAACATATGCCATAGAAAACTAATTTTTTTCGAATGGAAATTGTAAGGCTTTTATAAATACGTAACAAACTTTTTGTTAGCTGTTCCATATCAATTGTAGAACTCACTATTTATATGCTGTAAAAACCGAAATGGATTCATTATTTTTATTTTGACCTTGAAAATTGCTTAACAATTATAAAATGGTGGCTCAGAAACCTCCAAAATTAGCACGAATCACCATAGCCATGAATCATAGATTGATGATAAAGGAGAAATATGGCTTCTGTTAATGAAACAGACTTCGAGCAAAAAATAGTATAATTGAATTGTCATAAAAAATTATAAAATGTGAATTAAAATACATAACAGCAATTTTATTGGTTGAAGTTATTGAGTTGGATATTCGAGACTTACTTCTAAGTTTATATCAAGACACGTTATCAAATAAAAGGGTGGGGGAGGATTGGAAGTTTTAATATCAAATTTTCGCTCTTAAATAAAAAGTTATTAACCTGAGAGGTAAAATTTAAATTAAGTAGTTATAGATATTTAAATGGCCTATAAAATGAGTTATAAAACATAATGATAGCTTTATTGGATCGGGAGTTTTAAAAAGTGCAATTCAGAGAAACTGTTTTTATGCTTTTAAAATTTGAGTAAAATTTTTGGTATGCATTATATAGAAGCGAATAACTGTCAATATTTTCAGGTCAATATCTACATTATTTTTTGTGCATTAGACATAGTTAAAAATAAGTGTCATTGAAAAACGTTAGAAGGAAGGAATGGGAAAAAATTGCCATTGATTACACATTTATAATTGTTTTTCCATAAACATATGATTAGATTTAAAGATTTACATGTATCTTTAAAGATTAAATCCGTATGAATATTTTGATCAATCACAATAGTATATAAGAGGAAAATCATAGCAAATCAATCTGTGATATTGTAAAATCGGTTCCTTATGTACCTTTTTCTGCCTCATTCATCAAAAGAATTGCTTCATATCTCCTTTACAAATGAGTGAGACTATGTTGGTGTTCTACAGTCTAGAAAGTTTGCCTTATAGTTACCATAGATGGTATTTAAGTACTTTAGTGGGTTGAAATGTGCATCTCAAAATATTTTAGAAATAATAAAATTAAGAAAATTTTATTATTTTTCAGGGATTATTTCTGAAAATATTATAGAACAAAGGTAAATTACACATCTTTTCAAAATTCAAAAAAATCTTTTTGATAATATTGATGGATAATTTTTTAAATTTTCAATAATATTTTTAAAAGAAATTTTAAATGTATTTTACTGCTATATATTTCAAAAATTGAAGTGGAATTCAAAAATCGTTTTCATTGATGATATTAATATTTTATCCTGGCTCTTGAAAATCAAGATATAAAGATTGAGTTTCTTTTTCCATTTTGAGTAAATTATAGCAAGTTTTAATAAAATTTTGGAAATTTCCCTATATTTATAATTGAAGTCTAACCAGACCGATCAAAATTTCAAAAATGAGTAAATTTTTTAATATTGCTGCTTTATTATGTATTAAATTTGGATGTATAACAGTATGAAAAAAAATTAGTGTAATGCACAGTACAATGAACAGTAATGAACATTTTTAAAATTGCAAGAGTATTAAGTCTATCAAAATTTGATATTAAAAATATTTTGCGGATTAAGCCATTAAGATGAAGTTAAAAACATTTAATTGAAATTTTTAGCAACCACTAAGCTGGGTGAATCAACTGGAATAATCATAGATGATTAATTAATAATAAGCTACTCTTATTGCTTATGCATTATAAATAAAAATTAGCATATTCAGAAATATTAAATGTTTTTCTTTTCAGGACCAAACCCGATGAACATTTCCTCAGGTGTGTGCAGCATTCCAAATCGATCACAGTCCTTCAACACAATAGCGGCTATCCTCATCTTTCTATTTTCTAGTGTTTCAATGGCAGGGAATGGACTTGTCTTATTATCTTTTGCCACATGTTCTCACCTAAGGATTCAGAAAGGAAGTTTTTTCGTTGCAAATCTAGCAGCTTCAGACTTCTTGTGCTCGGTATACGTCATGCTGCCTTGTATTTTGTGTTTGATTCATAATTCATGGTGTATAACGGGTGTAGCTTGTCGCGTGCATGCTGTAGTCAACAGTACATTTTTTACGTGTTCGAATATGAGTATAGCAGCTATCAATATCGACAGAGCAATTGCAGTCAACAGGCCTTTCGAGTACAGAAATCTGGTAACGTCTTTTAGGGTTAAAATAGTAATTGCCTACATATGGTTTCATTGTTTATGTTTGGCGTCTATTGCAGGATTTGCAGATTGGGCATCTTTTGTGGATTGGGAACTAATGTGCACTCCTGTGTGGTCTAAAAAGAATTCTGCATATGCGATAACAGCAGCTACACTTAGTTTCTTTCTACCATCCTTTCTGTTATTAGCCAGTAACATCTCCATTGTCTATGCTATCCGAAAATCACGAATAGTGGTTTTTCAAAATCGTACTATTGCTGGTGGAAATGGTCATCAGTTAGGCATCAAAAGCAATACAAAAACCTTAAGGTCTCTATATTTTTTAGTTTTGGCTCACTTTATATGCGTGCCAAGCTATTATATAACTAAAATTGGATCGGCTATAACCGGCAAAAATGTAATAGTTGATGGATTTTGCTTAGCACCTGTAGGCTTATTATTTACAGCAGCAGCAATCAATCCATTCATTTATGCTCTTTTGAGGAAAGATCACCGCCAGGCGTTTTTAAATACTTTACAAATGGTGTTCGACAAATTCAAAGCCACATATACATATATGATTGGAAATACAATGAAGGAAACGGAATAAATTGAAATTTTTATTCTTTTTTCTCCATACAAGTTATATTCGGCTAACCATACTCTTCAAAGACTTCAGATGTGATATACATGCAAAATCCTGTAAATGAACATATCTTCACAACCTTATATGGGGTTTCCATAGACTTTTATAGAGTCATGCTTCTTTGAATTTACAGTGAACTTCATTATTGACATCGCATTAATAAATAGAACTGTTATTTTCGAATAACCACACTTTTCAAAGATTGCAGATTTAATATAAATGCAAAATCTTGTAAATGAACATATCTTCACAATCTCATATGTGGTTTCCATAGAATTTTATAGAGCCATACTTCTTTGGATTTATAGTGACTTTATTATTGACATTGTATTAATAAATAAAATCTTATTTTCAGCTAATCATTCTTCAAATATTGCAGATGTAATATACATATAAAATCTTGTAATTGAAATGCCCTTATAACCTTTATATATGGTTTCCATAATCTTTCATAGAACCATGCTTCTTTGGCTTTGCAGTGAACTTTATTAAGGAATTGTATTCATAAATAAAATTTTATTATTAATTTTATGTTCCATGCTGCTATTTCCAATTATTTCTACACATCAGATCAGATCGACATATTCTTCATAATTTTGCAGTTGAACATCTTCAGAATCTGTTTATGTTATTTCTATAGAATCTGGTAGCGATATCATCCCATGATTCCACAAGAAACTTCATTACTAGTATTACAGCACCTTTCTGCTTAGAACTTACTTATCCCTATTAATTACTTCTCATTGTTTGTGTCGAAATAACAATTACTTTTTGTAAGTTCACTTTAAAGTTTCATCAATATCTGATTCCAGTTGTGCTTAAGAAGATAATTATTATATTTATTTTGTGCTTAGCTGTTACCATTTACATGTTATCACTTTTTATTATTTTTTTTACATACCATATTGTTACCTTCATTTATTTCTATTCATAAGACATCACAAGTACACTATATCTTTATAATTTTACAGTAGAACAAATCTTCAGTATCTTTAATACTACCGCTATCAACAAAAGATAATGACCGACATCTCAACAATATTCTTCGATATTCTGAATCTTAGACAATATTTTGAGTTTATCGTAACAATATTGTTGGGTATTTTGTGCTGATAGGGACTTGAATACTGATTAGAGGTTTATGTAGAGGTTAGTATAATAAGCTTAAACGGATGATAATTCAAAAACCTTTTTTTAATTTATTAAGGAGTCACAAAGAATAATGACCTTTGGTAATTGTTACTTTATTTTATCATTTGAACAATGGTTATGTCCAACTTAATATACATTTTATTCATTATTATAACAGTATAATGATATTTAATCATTTTTTAACAGTTTTATGGCATAGAGGGTTTTGATAATTTTTATAAAATTAGAAATTTTGATTCATAAAAGATTCAACTTTTATTACAGATAAATATCTTATGATTTTTTTTCAAATTCTGAAATAAATAATAAAAAAGAATGATTTTATTTAGTAATCCTCATCTTAATTTTCAGTTGTATTTTTGTCATAGAAGACCACCACATTAAGTACAAAAAAAAAAAAAAACTGGCAACTAATCAATTAATTAATATGATCCAGAACATGTTTACATGAAATTTTAGTTTCAAGATATTCTTTAATAAAAGATTGTCTAAACTACAGCACTTTTCTCTTTTAAATACAAAGTCAGTTTATACTGCGCTTACAAAATGCAAGTCCATCCATCATTCTTTCATTTTTCACAAGAACTATAAATATTCAACGAAATTTAAACTTTGATAATATACATACTATGCCCACTTCAAAATATCTCAATCCATGGAGTTCGCATGGATTAAAATACTTAAATACATTTAAAACATTCGTCAAGTCTAACATATCTCCCGCAGTTTATCAGCAGCGTTTTGCACAACATCGAGAAGTATACCAAAATTTCATTCCAGTGTTCACAGATGGTTCAAAATGCTCTTCTCATACTTCATTTACTTGTGTTTTTGTCAATTTCATAATCTCATTCGAACTCAATCCATCAAATTCAGTTTTTACCACAGAAATTTTTGCTATCCTTTAAGCGTTATCACAAATTTCTAAAGGTCTCCCTCAACAATTATATTATTTATTCAGATTCATTGAGTGTTTTAGAATAAGAGTGTTCTCAACGAATTAAATGTTTTCATTCCCTTCACTTTGTTTAAAAAGACATACTCCATAAAGTGCCTCATCCTCATCTTTTTACCTTTTTAAAAATGATTGGCTTCTTTTACCTTATATGAATATTGTCCATTCTCTTTTAATGCTTCAAACCTATGCAACAGTTTTTTATTTAAAATCTAGAAAAGAATATATATAACATTGAACATAATTTTGATTAAACATTTAAAATGTGGCCATACGCCTTTTTATGAAGCACATGATTGCATATACCTCATGGTTGACGCTGCGTAATCAAAAATGGTTTTAGCGCCAGTCAACTCCATCAAACTGAAACTCAAGATATTCTTTAATAAAAGATTGTCTAAACTACAGCACTCTTCTTGTTATGAAGGATATTGAAAAAGACCTGTTTGACAAATCGTCGCTTGATAATGGATGTAAAACTAGATTGATAATGTGTGTATAAGAGTCGAGTGTTGGAAATTATTGTTTTGCCAATAATGTCAATTGTGTTGCATTCAATGCTTTTTTATAATAATGAATTTAAGAAGAAAAGAAATTTGTTGTCTTCTCAACAATTTTTTATTTCATTTACTCTCTAAAGTCTCTAATAAAGCCTTTTTTACATTTTAGAATGAAAAAAAAATGTTAGAATTAATTACACAAATATGCGTTATTAGAAAAAATAACTTCTGTAAATGGTTGCAAATTAAAAAAAAAAGAATGAATGAGAGAGAGAGAGAGAGAGATTCGACTTCCTTTTTATTCTTTATTCTTTTGTTTTTATTCAGTAGAAAAGCTTTCTCGGGTAGACATCGTTTATTTTCAATATGACCTCCATTTTCTTGGACTAAGCATTGCATTCTTTATACCGTACTATCTACAGCTGAATGCAACATTTCAGGAGGCATGTTCATAACGGTCCGTGTTGTTATGTTTTCCTTTAAAATTGATAAGTTCGAGACTATACTAAGATACACCTTCGATTTTAAATAAATCTACAGAAAAAAGTCAAATGGGGTTAGATATGGGGAGTGAGGTGGCCATAAACACGAACACAGCGACTAATGACTCTCTTTTCTGTAAAGTGATGGCGCAACAGTTGCTGTACCGATGTACCAATATGTGGTGGTGCTCCATCCTGTAAAAAAATAATTTTATCTAAGCCTTGCCTTTGCTGAAGTTGTGAGATAACAAAGCTACTCAGCATATCACGATATCTTTGAGCACTTACGGAACAGGTCTGCGGTCCTGATTGGGCAATAATCTCAAAACAGTATGGTCCGATGATAAAATCTGCTGTAAAAACCACACCAAACAATTACTTTTCGAGAATGGAGTGGGATTTCTTGAAGTGCATGGGGTTGCTCAGATGTCTAAATTCTAGATTTCAGAGTGTTAACAGTCTCATTCAAATAAAAATGAGTCTCTTCACTGCAGAGAATTGTCCAAGGCCAAGTCTCGTCAACCTCCATTCTGGCAAAAATTGTCAAAGCAAAGGTTAATGGAAGATCATAACCTGTAGGTTTTAATTCATGCAAAAGACTAAATTTATATGTATTAAATTGAAGAATTTTTCTTAAAACTTTCCATACTGTTGAAGCACTAACATCCAGTTGTCGGGCAACTCCACGTGTGCTGCTATTAGTGCTCGTCTGATTTCTTTCAACAATTGCAGTCGCAACATCTGTGATCGTATCCTCCGATACCGGTTTCTGTCCTTTACCAGACCCAGTTGAGGGATAACCTGTTTTTTCAAATTTTTTAATCATTGCTTTCACTGCATAAATTGGCAGAGGACCTTTACATGAATTGTTTTGACTTCTAAGTTCGCGAAGAGTGGCCAATGCATTGGATTGATTAAGATTAAAGAGTTTCACAAGTAATGAACGGTGTGCTAAAGTGAGACGTATTTTATAAATCAATTGATACTTGAAATGATTTCCAATGCCCCGCTTCTTTTTTATAACTCAAAATACTAGCGCTGGTGTCGACTAAGCAATCGAAATTTTGCATTTTGCAATTTTTCCCCGTGCCATTCGCTGACTTCTAATCTAATAGGCGAACAGGAAAATTCGACCAAAGGAAAAGCTAATCAATCGCGAAGCTAGAAATCTAATCTGTATTGTGAGACCGCGTACCACATAATCGATACTCATCAAACATACAACCCACTTTCATGAATTGAACGAGAAATAGCAATTAGGCTTGACTCCGAGACTGGTAATGTGTTTCTGAGAAATTGGAGATGGACGCCGGAATGACGTCAGATGAAGATATCACACAATGGAAGTAATAAGCTGATTGTAACAAGAAATAATAGGTGCTCAACAATACATAAGCATGAGAAAACATTACCTTTTAATGTGCTTCGTAAATATTAGCTTTTCTAAGATACTTATAATACCGATATAAGCTTCTTTTCTTCGAAGCTACATCAATGTATCCAACATTTTCATTACTTTTTATTTCCGGAAAGTTTTAATCTAGAAGGACAATTGGGAATTCTTTCTTATTCTTTTGCATGTAAACATTCAGTTTTCCCGCTTAATTATCGAATGTTTATTACCATTTACGTTTGAATCATTTACCCAACGTAAACGTAACGCAAACGTAACCGCAATTCTCAGCGAACTTGTTTATCTTCAATAATAAAATAGAAATAAGCGACTAGTCAATAGTAAAATAAAAGAAAAATGGTTTTAAGCAGTAATACACAACTCAGATATTACTTTGATTTGTCGAATCTTTTTCCTACAAGTAAATAAAAGATTCCAAAATTGAATTTCTTTAGTGCACTTTGATGCTAGACAAATGATGAAACTCCATTATTATTCAAATTTTTGGAGATCTGTTATTTTATATTTTCGTTTTTATTATACAGTATTATTTATATTTATCCTATTATTTTTAAACAATTGATTATTAACATTTGTTAAGAGCATTTCATTTTGTATTACTGATTATTCAACTTAACAGTAATTATATAAACTATTCCAGATGATCCTATCTCCTAATATGCCATTATGTGATTGCAAAATCTTATCTTATACATAGTGAGGTCATTAGAGCACGGAAGAAGGTTTTAGCTCATTACACATTCTCTCTCATGAGCCTCTCTCATGGAAGTCATGTTAGAACTAGATAATCCATACTCAACTTGGGGCAAATTTTATATCCGTTTTGTGAGATGGGAAAAAAGTATTATAATGTTGGAAGATGAAAAAGGAAGTAAATTGATTATAAATGGATTACATTACAAATAAGAGTTATTTGTTCTCTCTCGATACGAAATATACAATAAAAAATATTTTAATCGAAAAAAAAATCGAATTTGAGATTTTTACGAATATTCGCGTTTCAAACCTCGGAAAAACATGTTTTTGGAATTACGTCTATCTATTTCTAAATACATAACTCAAATCCTCTTTGAGTTAGACATACGAAATTTGATGAATAGAGTGATCATCCAATTTTTAGATTTTATCGAATTTCGAAAGAAGTCTATACAGTGAAAGTTTGTCTGTGCGGCTGCCGGAGTACAAATAAAATCGATAACTTCAAAATGTAAAAATCTAGACTGATAAAATTTATTACACAGGTTTAACATCTATATTGTATACCAGTATATAATTTGGAACCAGATTCGTCAAGATATCTATCGTCTATTGATCTTCACTTTCTCATGCTTGTAAATGTGATGATTCTTTTGCGATATTTGGCGATTGAACTTGCGAGTTTGGTGATCTAGATTCAGTAAATCGCTATATTTATGCGAAAGATTAATCTCTCTATCTATTGTTCGCTAATAACTTGCAATTAAAACACAAGTACCAGTTTTCATTACGAATCATACATTTCTCATGTGAGAAAATAAAAATTTGATCAGTCGTGGTATTCACGATCATGGCAAATTTTCAGAAGGGGGAGTGTCTAAAACTTTTATTAAAAATATGCGAGAAAATTTTGGAGAGACCACTCCCACTGGTTTATCTATCAACGCTGTTTCATATCTTAAATTATGACATGACTGAGGGGCATAAATCGTAGAAAGAAGGTTAAAGGTATTTATTCACTATCTGTGGGCTTTGTCAGTAGTACTCGGGTAATTTATAGATAAATAGGTGCTTTATAAAGGAATTATTAGCTGTGGCCAAGTTGGTTACTGTTGCGTTTGCTTGAGCTTCTTCCAGATGAAACAGAAATGTAAGACCCAGAAAAGTCTCGGAAAGGAGGCTATTCCTACACATTGAACTATGTCAAACTTCATTTTTAATCAATTATCGCAAAATAACTTTGAAAACAGAAAATGCCATACTCTGTACTTGAGCATAATGAGCTTGGATCTTTATGCAGGATAAAGCGGATTTAGAGTCATCACCACATCAATTTTTTGTAAATAGTAATAGTTTTTCGAATACTTATACTTCCTGAAAGTATCTAAAGCAGAAAAATTCATAAGCAACAACTAATCTATTATAGAAAAACCCAGCGAGGACTATTACGCAAGACGGAGTTCTAAAATGTCCAGCATCTTTTGGTCTGTGATAGTATCGGACAAACAAATCCCAACTTCTGTTTGGGAATAAAGCAACTTAAAAACAGTACATTTACATGCTTAGAGAGAGTAATTTATCGGTACGTGACTAAACTTAAGCATGATTAAAAATTAGATATGGGATCGTAAACCTGAAGTTTTATTTGCATTACTTTATTCTGAATTGTAACAAAGGTCAATGAGTTGAATTCTGCATTTTAATTATTTTATATTTAAATTGATTTAATTTATTTTTCCATCACAGGCCAGTTGGGGTAAGTGCTAATATATTCTTTCAGTAGTTTTTTATTTTGTATTTGACATTGCATTTTTTTCTGTTAGTGACTCACTATTTGTTTAATCTATTTTTAATAATTAGTTTTGATTTGAGTGTCAACGAAGTTTTTTAATTCATAGAATTCCGATTCTTTATTGTTTCTTTTTAATATTTCTATATATTTAGATGTAAAAAGAGCTGCAAATTATAATTCGTTTTATTTCTTAAGCACTGTGTTAATGTGCACGACAATTCTTATTACAACTTTCGGAAGTTAATTTGTGATAATCAAATATGAGATATACGCGGTGGGCAAAAAGTCCGTAAAAAATTTAGAAATTTAACTTTAAAAATTCGGAAAAGTAAGCAAAACAAAAATCTGTTTAGCATCGATAAGCTACGGGTATTTTTAAGATAAGAAAAAAAATTATATAAATAAATAAAAAAATCCAATAGGTAGCGTTTGTACATAAGTGAAAGAAAAGACATTCAAATAACAAAAATACCAAACCATTTATTATTGCATTATGTGTTCCACATGTCCACCACCAAGGATGATAAAACATTGCAGGCTTGTCGCAAATCCAGCAACGGCAGAGTGCAGTATGACCGGCTGTATTCATGAGACAGCTCTCGGCGGGTTGAATCTTTCAGTTCAGACAGATTGGATGGACGGGATCGATACACCTGGGATTTTAAGTTTCCCCATAGCCTGTTGGTCTGCTGGTGTCAGATCTGGAGATTGAGAAGGCTCGGCTTCTGGAGATTGAGAAGGTTTGGCTTCCGCCAGCTTCCCGTGCACTGCTAGTCTCTGCAGCAGATTCTGGCGTTAAAGTTTCCATTTGAGCTGCAACGCACGCCGAACGTATCTGCCTTAGACTTGGTCGCCCAGACCTCACTCGGTACAGCAATACAGTTTCCTCAAATCACTGAACAAGATTTATGAAGCCTGCTAATATTATGGCCCTTTTTCAGTCTTCACATTTTTCTGAAGTCGAAATTTAAGCAGAGTAACAGTCGCTGATTCATGGTTCATGTAAAACAGGATCACCAATAAAACTTTATCTTTACCATTCAGCAACCTTGTTATCTTACATAGCATGCAAACGGAGAACTGGTTCTGGATCAAAAACATAAATATTTATAATCGCCTCTCTCATTTGCATATTTCCAATTACGTCTCTCGTACCAGCGCTATCTGACGGAGTTTTTTGAATTTTTTTTTAATCTTAAAAAAAAAAATCCCGCACCCAATCAATGTTAAACCTGCAAACCGTTTTTTATTTTGGTTATTCTTTCGGGTTTTATGAATTTTATAAGTTTTTATGGACTTTTTGCCCACTCTATAGTTAACAGGATAACAGCCTGTTAAGACGAGTATCTTCTAGTCATGTAATTAATGCTCTAATATGTGAAAACAAAACTAATTTTTCGATATTTTCAGTTTTAAATAATTTTATCTTCATAACATTAGCAAACTAAAACTAAAAAGAAACATATTGCTGTCATATATTACTTTAACTAAATGGAAGCTGTTATGTTAATGACCTTCCTTAAATATGAATATATTTTACTCTTTTTATGCTTATGAACAAACTTTTTAAAACGAAGAAATGTTAAAATCATTGCTGAAAAATGTTTTAAAATTTTTATCAACATGGAGTTCTTGGAGTTTTCGTCTCATTAAAGCCTCGTCGCGTGACAGGGCACTATCCAATATTCGAAAATGCGGTTTTACTTACTTTTCCCTCTTTGCATAAACTTTTTTTGAAATGAAGCCGACATCGACCGAGTCGCGATCGAAACCTTCGCAATATGTTGGCGATATCGCAAAACACGTTTAGGCTCGGAATATTTTATCGATAATGACATCCTCACATTCTCTCATTCTTTTTCCATTAATTTGAATCAAAAGAAACCGATTAACAATTCATAAAGTGCTTAAAATGCATACTTTGTGCTCTAAGAGAATTTTATTGTTGTTACATTCGAAATAAAATGCTGATGATATTTTATGCTATAGATGCTTTTAAATGAGCATAATTACTTTGGTTGTATTGCATTTGTTAGAATGTACCATTAATCGTAATAAATAGAAAAGCATTGAACTGGATGTTGTTACATGGATATGATTGCATTCGTTAGATGCGGAGTAATGCTGATGACATTGCAAAATGGATTTAGGTTGTGAAACTTATCGGCGACGTCGCCCTTGCATTAATTTAGGATCGTATTGATTTAATGAAAGGAAACAGATTAGCAATTCATAAGGTGCTTAAAATGCACCCTTCTTGCTGCGTAGGTATTGCAGATTTGATGTTGTATTCATATTGAAATCCTTCGATACAAATGTTTGTGAAAGAGTGTAATTTCTTCAGTTGTTAGATGTTTGTTGGAATATTTCCTTTGTCGTTACAGAATGGCAATTATTCAATGATAGTTTTTCAGATTTGCTAATGGTAGAAAAATGGATTAGAAATAATTCATATTTTAGAATAAATAGCTGTATATTGGAAAAAAGTACAATAATTTTAATTTCCAATTATAATTATAATATCTACAAATATCTATTCATTTTAAATGGCATAATTTGGCTATTAGTTCACCGGGATGAATGGTTAATAAATATTTCAGTAAAGTATTTTCTGCAATTATGTTTTAATTGTTGCCTTAGCGAAATTTTTTTAATGCATATTTTATAAACTCAGCATACATGCAAGTATAAACTCCTACTACTTAAAAAGATTTACTATATTCAATTTATTGTGTTCTGCATTTCTTTACTTTTCCTTATATATCTAATTATATCGATGGAAAGTACATCAAATCTAAGATTCAGTGGCAATTAAAATTTTTTAACCATCACTTGGTTGTGAAATTAAATTTCAGTTGGCGATACAACTAAGTTAAAAAATATTAAAGGCTTGTATTGTACTAAAACTTACTCAACGTGAAAAAAAAATAACTGATTCTTTGTATTTTAAAAATTAACAATGGAAATTAAAATACTTTGAATTTCTCTTAAATTATGAAATTTATTGTTGTTAAAAGTACTCAAAATATCTTTTAAAAATTAATTAAAAGTGCTAAAAAATGATACAGCAAAAATTGTTATAATTAAAAAGATAATTTTTTGAATTTTAAGATAATATAGAAATCTAGTTGTTCGGTGGCATCTTTAGAAATTATCACTGAAAAATACCTTAAAATTTCGAAATAAAATATAAAAAAATCACTCCGATACAGTAAAAATTTCCAATATCCAAAGTACATTCGTGCCAAATTTGGTAATTGTGGGTGCAACGGTTTGCCCACTAATATGTCGACACATTCGCACATAAGGATTGCAATACGGTATACCGAATACCGGTATTTTGAACCAATTGCACAATTTTGTAATACCGGTATTCAAAAGTTTAAATACCGTTTTTTTTCGATATTTACTAGAAATTTTTTTAATTGTCTCCATTATATGTTCAGGAACCGTCAACATAGCAAAATAGTATACGTTTTTGTTTTTATGTCTCCCTAACGGGCGAAATTAATTAGACTGTGAATACAAAGTTGCATCGTGCAACCAAGAGAAGTGATAAAACACTGTTTGACAACGGATTGTAAAACCCTCCGCGCTTTTGCGCATGCGTTAGGATGGGTTTAGTTCCTATTAGATTTATTTGAAGATGAGGAAATTACAGGTAAATATTTGAAAAAAGTATATCGCGCATTGCTGACAGTGCCTCCAACTAGCGTAGATGTCGAAAGAGCGCTTTCGACAGTTGATAATTTTTGCACAAAATTGCGTTCCAGGCTTAATGACAGTATAATTGATGCATTATCTTTTTTAAGATCACATTTCAAATACATTTGTAATTGCACCACAGACTGAATATTGATATTTACACTTTTTTTGTGATTTAAATAAATAAGATGTTCCTTTACTTTTTTTGCGATTCTTTATATACTGTTACACTTTATAAGTTACAAATTATTTTTTGAGATATTTATACTCTCTTATGAAACTGGCAAATAAAACGAAGAAACATATGTGTTTTCGTTCTCTTTCCAAAATTTCTACTACCGGCATTAAAACCGGTATCCCGGTATTAAGATGTAAAAAATGCCGAATATTAGTATTGAACTTTTGTTCCCATATTGCAATCCATATCGCACATAAATTTTTCTTTATTATTAGTACAGGACTACCGTAAAAGCAACCTGACATCCTTTTCTGAATACCTTGTTCTTGATGGGACGTTACTTTGTTTTGATCCCCATACATTATACAAAATTCATTCTAAATGATTTTCGAGATTTCGTAGACATTAGATGATGCCTCACTTAAAATTAAAGGAGAACAAATTTTTAATATTATATATTTAGTTTCCAGTGACTTAAGTACAATTCTAAGAGTGTGATAACTAAGTAACAGAGACTTTTTTGAAACAAAATGAAAATCCTAGATGTTTTTAGCAAGCGCCCCCCACCCCAATAGAACTCATTAAATCAAGCTTCCCAAAAAAGAAGGAAACGCCAAAAAAATTTTTTGCAATGAAATTATAAAAAAAATTAATAAGGCATGTTTTACATGAGCAGAAATGTAAAGAAACCGATAACAGTAATGAAAAATGGTTTTAAATTTATTTTTAAAATAAACTGCACGCCACTTTTCTTTTACTTAGATTAATCAAACTGATCATTAGCACCGAGTTTAATTATATGATTACATTATTGTTAAAAATAATATTTTTAACTAGAAATAGGTGCGCAAATGACAATTGATTTGTGAAAGAAATAGAAATATAAGTAAAAAAATGTTTATTTTAAATAAATAAATAAATATTAGAATGAAATGAAAAGGCAATTTTGTAGAATTTGATTTTAAAGGAATAGGAAATTTAAAAAAAAAGGAGAAAAAAATCCTCAAAACTATATCTTGATATTAAAAAATTCTTGAGTATCAAGGAATAGTGTGGCAAACATCTATACAGTATCTAATTTCTCGGTGAACAGAAATGGTCCATTTCATTTCCAGGAATAATAAAGAGCATTGCTTTTTCCTCGCAACACATTTTGTTACGAATGAGATGAAAGAGATAGTTCGTATGTACAAACGGATTAATTTATAACATTCACTCTTACATTTATCAAGGAATAATGCGGCAAACATCTATACAGTATCTAATTTCTCGGTGAACAGAAATGGTCGATTTCATTTCCAGGAATAATAAAGAGCATTGCTTGATTTTATTTCAAAGAATCTCAAAAAGAATAACACTTTTCTTTTAGCACAATTTGTTAGAAATTAGATGGCACAAACAATTTTTAAGTATAAGACAGGGAATCTTTGCATTTATCTCTTACATGCAAGGAGTAGTTATATAAAAAAATAAAAACCATTAAAAATGTTTAAGAATAGGGCTACGCAATGACTAAAATTTTGCATTAGTAATACAAAATGTTATATAAATTAGCTTTCTGTAGTTAGAGCAATAAGTTTCGCTCATCTTTTTCTTTTTGACCTGAAATAAAATAAGAAATGCAAGATTTGCGATGCTCCATGCTACAGAAACTGATACCTTGTATAACGTATGAGTTCCATTGAAAAGTAAAGAATCGATAACAGTGAATGAATAAGTTGTAATGAGTTGACTAGCGATTGCCTACGTCATTTCGATGAAAGCATTTGCTGCGAAGGCAAAAGGTTTAATAGGGGGAACAAATTATGTAGAGACAATATGGCTATAATATGATACATATGATTACATATATATTGATGGCTATACATGCGATTGTATTGAATTAAGAGAATGTACTGTCACTTCCCATTATTGGTATATTTTCAATAAAGTGAAATGCATTAAAATTCCATAACTTCTAATTCAAGACCGTCTCCTAGCTTATCAAAATAGACTGTTTACTACAATGGAATTATGACCTATACCAGCCAACTCATGAGAGCCAGGAATTTATAGTAATCAGAAATTATATTAACACATGAATACCAGTCATTCCAGTTTATTCATCACATGTTAAGAGACAATTCCTGTTGAATGATAAATAATCTGCATGTAAACTATTAATGAATGATAGGCACAGACTGTATATGTTTAAAATAACTGTTTATCATTATAAGATAGAGTTAGACGATAGAGTACAGCTAGAAATGATGAAAATGCTTGTCGTTATTGTTTTTGAACATGTTTTTAATTAGAAAACAACAAAATAAGAATAAAACATTATTAAATACCAATAAACATTATTTAAATGGAGGTTGGTTGGGTTTTATCAGCGCAAGAGCCATGTTTGACTATATTAAGTATACAACCGTCACTACTGGATGTAATAATATCGACAGGATTTGTTGTGGCTGATTGTAGAAACTAGGTACTATTGGAAAATATGGTGAAAATTCTGTGGTGTTTACTTAGAATTAAAATTCATTAAAATTTGTGGGATATACAAAACCTTATGACATTTATTAGACATTATTCCTTCCCTATACAAATTAAGGTATGAAAAAAAGTAAAAAACAACGCTCATGATTCTGTCACTAGAATATAAATAAATGTAACGTATTTAAATTTATAAACAAAAAATAACTAGCAAGATAAAAATTAGGAGCACAGATTTTGCCATTTTCTATGGAAGAATTTAAACCAACTAATGATGCTTTTTCTTTTCTTTAAATGAAACCAGAAATGGGATTAGCTTCTTCCTTTTTTCCATGATACTGACTGTATTTGTGAAGTATAGTTTTATAAATTCCGAAGAGAAGTAAAAAAAAAATTCAAATGTGGTGCAAGAAAGTTTTAAAACATTGTATAACTTTATTTCCAACAAAAAGAAATGAGCACATTTAGATAATGTTTTCAACAAATGAATATGAACGCTTTAAGTCGAAATTTTTCCCATCCTTTTAGAAATGAGTTAAAGCAGATCCTTTCTTAGTGCATTTTTATAATAATTTTCATACTTTGAATAAAAACAACTGCAGTTGAAATGCAATTTTCAAAGGACGAATAGATTTTTAAAACGTCTGATTTGCATGAAAAAAATTCTTATATTTAAAACAGTGGAAAAACGAATCGCCTTCTGTATTGTAATGGCATTCTGATGTTATCGATGTTTTTCAATTTTTATTAATGATCTTAGCAAGTGAATTTCAGAACATACATGAACTTTCATACACTGCTTCAAGAACAGAATGGTATATGTCATAATCATTAATCATCAATACGGAAGGTTTATATCAAAGAAAGGGAATGCTTTCTCCCATTTCTTCTAGTATAGAAATTGATATTTTATTTACTTAGTTTAGAAACTGCATTCTGAATAGAAATTTCAAGATTTCAAGAAAATTGAATGGAATATTTAGGGATATATTCAGATTGGGATATATAGGGATTCTATAGAGATTTTATTCAGATTGAAATAAAATTGGTTTCCATGGAATTGCATGAATGTTAAATAATACATTTTATAAACAAAATTTGGGAGGAAAATATTGGCGTGGATAACTTTAAAAAATAAATAAGAACTACCAAATAATCTGTAGACATTTTTTTACTTTCTTAACCTTGTTGAGTAAGAATACTTTTATTAATAAAATTAGTAATAACGTGTTATCTCATAAAATATGCAGTTTATGATTTCTGTTGTAATTTTATTTTTATATTTTTAAACAGTGCTAAATATAGGATGACCACTCAAGTCCTGCTATCCTTCATCGATTTGAAATCGGCGACAGTATGGCCACAATTGGGATGTCTAGGTATAGTAAAGTGATAAAATGCAAATTGGCGAAATCTGTTACACAGCACTACTGGAGGAAAACAAGGGAGTTAACATTCTTATCTCGAAAACGGTGGAAGATACAGCACCGCCGATTTATTACAAAAAGACATATTGGGAACAATAATATTAAGAACAAAAATAAACAACATATAAAATATGCATTTATTTGCTCGCGTAGCAACCTGTGATGCAAAAATTTGCGATAACATGAGATCCTCTCTAGAACAATAAAATAGGGCACAAGTCTTTTGCGTGAGGATATCTTAAACAACAGATTTATTCTCTATTATATTTGGAAATGTTCGCAGATGACATTCTGCAGCACATTTTTACACTATTCGTTTTTCCATATTTTGAAATAAATATCCCCGAGATTTGGCGTTTTTATAATTTTAGTGTTTTTGATACGGTGCTTTGAATAAATATACTTTAATTATAACCAAATGTTATTTAAAGAATTCCTCTTTCAGTAGCTGCAATTTCTGTGTCTAATATTTTTAGAAAATATACTTTGAGTTTTATTTTTATTTTACTAAATTCATATTTCGAGATTTGTCTTTTGCACGTCTATTTTCTGAAAATTCTACAAAAATAACATGAAAATCGTCAGATTAACTTTCTGTTTTATATTGACAGAAAATGTTCTGAAAACTTCCAACGCTATTTTTCAAATTTATCCATTTTTTTCCCTTTGAATAATCCGAATACCTTAGTCACCTTTGGCGAGCAGCTGTTTTGCTGGGGATATAGGTATATCCAGTTTCAATTAAATCTTTTCGATATATTTTCAAGTCCATGATTCCGTCAAATTTTCAGATTTTACAGCAGTGTTATCTTATTTATCACGTAAATGTTCTTTTCATTATGTGCATGAACATTTCTGATGAAGATTAGTCCCATTACATAAAAGTTCTATTAAAAAAATTAATGTGGTTCAACTACCGTCTAATTTTCGATATATTGTAATTTTACTCTTTTATTAGTCTTGAAACAACACGGCATTAAACAAAAGTCATCTTCTTTAGTTTTCAACAATAGAAGAATATCCCTCTGTAAAATATTTTATTAAAGAATGAAAGAGGTTTGAATTTCAAGGCAATAATGTAATTTATTATTGGGAATCAGTTAAAAAATTATTTTTTTAAAAAATTGCCAAAATTCAGGAAAATATTACATGATTATCAAATTGATATCATCAAAATATATTTTTCTAAATTTTTAAACTGTCAAAAAATTTTAAATAAATTATCTAATTTTTACATTAAAATTTATTTTTGTTTTTTGTAACAATATTTTTGGAAGTTATTACGCAAAATCAGCAAAATTGAAGATTTTAATTAATTAAAATTTAAAAAAATCCCACTGAGGTAAATATGTCTTTCGTCTGTTGAGGTAAATATGTACAAAATTGTTACATGTAACTCAAAAAATCTGACATGTAGAGCGCCAACAAGCCCCCCCCCCAAATAAAAACTTTTGATATTTGTAAGTATTTGAACTCTGTTTAATAAGACAATGAAAAAATTAATGTAATTAACTAACTAACTGGAGAAATAACAAGTATTAAGGCGAAGAAACAATTGCAGATCTCCTAATTATTATATAAGGTTCATAATTTATTATATTTATAGAACAAGACTTGTTGTGTTATTATTGTTGCATTGCTTAAATGTTAAACTGCAAGTCCATTATAAAAATGAACTTCGCTTATTTCAACCAATGAAAAATGTAATTTCGGATTAGTATATAGGATTCATGATTGATATTCTTGATTAATACAACGAGAGAATACGTAGATTAAAACAATTACGTATATGCAAAGGATATATAAATTTGTAAATTGATTTAAATTGAATTTTGGAATGGAAATTAGACGAAAAGAAAGCAGGATAATTCATTTTAATAAGCAAAATATGCTGTAAGTAATTATTTGGAAAAACTCAAATATCTAAAACTTCTGATGAGGATTCATTAAACATGCGCTAGCTACTTTCCTCTGAATTACTAAGATTTATTTTTTCCTTTCAAGAATAGTAAGAAAACTAGAGAACAAATAATTCATTGTAGACATAAATCATATACATTAAAAACATTGCATTTAGCATTGTATATTATAAACAATAAATCTTTGCATATTATATGCATTAAAAACATTTCATATTATATCAATTAAAAACATTACATGTTATATACATTAAAAAAACAAGCAATTCTTTTTAGTTACTACAATAGGTTTTTAAGAAAAATTTTGGTTTTCCGTTTAAACCTATCATGTTATAAAAAAGAAGCATGCTTTCTAATGTAAACTGAAACAGGTTTTTGCGCGAAGTATAAAATTTATAAGATCCCACACGTATATATATATATATATACAGCGCCTAGCAAAATGACTACTATATTTTCAAGCTGTAATAATAATGTTCCAATTTTGCTTTAAAAGCAAATATATCTCAAGAAGCAAAACCTCATTTTCAACGATTTCTTTTACTTTTAAGAAGCTTCTTTTTAGTAGAAAAGTTGTTTAAGCTGCATTTTATAGAACAAGAATTAGATAAATCCCAAAATATGTTTAGCTGGCACGAATCTAGATGAAAGGGAAAAAGAGTTTGGATAAATATGTCTATTTTCTTAACCTTTTAAAGATTTATAGTACGGATGATCAAGAAATAACAGGAGGTACTTGGAGCCTAATAGTGTGTTATGTACTGGAACGATATATAACAGAATTTGGCCGCCATATACATTAAAGTACGCTTGTTTCTATTTATCAAGGAAAAAAAATTAGTACCAAAAAAAACGCCGATGGGGGAAATTTTGGAGCTGCGATCGAAAACTTTATTACATAATTTGCTTATACGGATACATAGAAGATAAAAGAAAGTCACATGACATAGAAGATAAAAGAAAGGGTTGCGGGAATTTAAATCATTCTGCTTTGTCACTATGTAGACGAGCCTTATTAGCCAAGCTTTTCCCCTATTGGTGTTTTTTGGTACTAATTTTTTTCCTTTATAAATCGAAACCGCAGACCTTAATGTGTATAGTGGCCATATTTTGTTATATTTCGACCAGTACATAACACGCTACAAGGCTCCGAACACCTCCCGTTAGTTCTTGATCACCTTGTGTATATATGTATATATTTATACTACCTGCAAAAGAATTTTTTGATGAGGTGTCAAAAAAGTATTTTAAAATGATAAAAAAGATTATCATTCCACTGAGCAATCTTAATAGCTTAAAAATACCTTGTGTCTACATTTAAATATGATTTAAATTCAAAAGTGGTAAGTATGCTTACCTGGGTTTAGTAATGGCATTTTTTCAGCGTTTGCTAATAAGTTTTAACTCCTGGAAAAGTTTTCAGAAATATAACCTCACTGTATTGCGTTCCTTATGCCAAAGAAATTCTAATATTTCGCTATCACTATTTGTTATGGAATTTATTTAATTTAAATTCTACATTTATTTTTTAAAATGAATAAAAACTGTTGAAGCAGTTCGAGTTTCTTAAAATTCAGAATTTTCCTGTTAATGATTTCATGCCTATTTTGACTTCACTTTTTATGTGTTGATTATTTGAATACTGCAATTATGATATTTTAATTTATTTTTTTAACGCAAAACGTGGTTGAGAAGTTGTTAATAAAATAGCATCAGATTGCTGCAGTTTTATGCCAAATATAGCGACTCTCCGTTCAAACAAAGGCAAAATGAACTTCAAACTTAAATGTAAGACACTACTGAATTTGAATTAACAGCAATTCCTCCATTTCTAACGGAAAAACTCGAATATTGAATAAAGTTGTTTTAAATTATCTAAAATTAAGTGGTAAATATATTTATATGTGAATATTCGATGATATTTTTCACTTTAATTCTCAGTGATAAGTATACCTCCCACTTTTAGTTTACCCTGAAGGATTAATGTGAAGTATATTTATCATCTCTTATTTCATAAATTAAACGGCAAACAAGTTAATGTTTTAATATTTACATCATCAGTTTACGATGATATAACCTCCAAAAATTTTAATTGTAGATGCCCCGGAGTTATACCCTATGAATGATTAAAATAGAATTGTGGTATTCTGTCTTTTATAAATAACTAATAATAGGAATAACTAAATAATAATGATTCATGAGATCAAAATAACTGGTTTTTTTCTAAAATTACTATGTTGTTAATTTTGAGTCAATAATCTATAGTCAAATATTTATGATAAAACAAGGTTCTAAGAAAGTTACCGATTATTAATATGAAGATTAAAAAAATAGATGGTTTATGAATTTGGGTATCAGATCTTAAGAACAATTTTGATATTTAGAATATAAAATCTAAGTATATAAGAATAAACTTTGTATCAATTTAATAGGATCACTATGTTATTCAATCAATGGCTCAATCAATTAAAAAAATTCGAGCTAGATGGCAGATTATTGCTCAGTGTTAAATTCGAGTGTCTGAAAAAGAATTTATTATGTCTAGAAATATGGAAATAAATTGTTTATTAAATTGCTATAAAAGTAATTTATTTTACGGCCTTAAAAAATGAAAACAGCTCGAACTGATTTTACATTTATTGAATTATCATTTGCAACTTCAATATTAGTATGGTATATACCTGTATTTTTTTAACGCTTGAAATTAAGGATTTTAAATTAAGGAACTGCAGATGGGATATATATGTTTCATTAGAAATCAAAGGTTTTTGGTAATTAATTATATGTCAGGTAACTATGATACACCTATTATAGTTACACCTGTATTATAAAGAATTGTTTAAAATAAAATCCTTTATTTCCTTGCACTGGTAAGACCGGGTGCATTTTCTTGTAAAAATGGAATGTTTAGAAATTAAGGAAAAGTCTTATAAAAAATTTAATATAGAGGATTCAAAATAAAGTTATGATGATAATCGATGATAATATGGTAGTAATTTCGTGGCTCTAATTCAACTCTGTTTTGTGTTCCTAATCAAGGCCATGATGACTCAAGTACTTTTGTAAAGAGAATATAATTCTTCAGTTGGTGTAAAAGTAATACTGGAGTGCATAGATATAATTTTTAGCAAAAATCTGGCATTAGATGCATTTTTGGAATATGGAAATAGGTGCCTTACTGGAAAAATATTTTCATTGAAAACTGCTCCACATCTGCGTTTTGTCTAGAAAGAAGCCTCCAACAGGCATTTTGCCAACAGCGAACAGTGTGTTTTGCTTAAGAACGATGCAAGAAGAGAGGAGCCAAATGTTACTTTTGTGATTCGGGTACCTCTAACGTTACATCTGAGTCTAACCTACAAGGTTGCCATGGAATAAAAAAAATAACCGTACATATCAAATTACTTTCATCAATAAATTAACACTTTGTAGTTGCATTAAGTTTATAAATAGATGCCACATTGGCTGGATTTATAGACTTTCACTATTCTCATATTCTTGCATTTTATTATCTATAATTTTGAATTATTCCTCTGAAACTACGTCCCTATCAGAAAAAAAGTATAGTAATTTCGAAGCAATCATTTTCACATTTTTATCATAAAAATCAATACTAGTGGATAAAAATCAAATTAGTTTAAATACATACTAAGCGAAATTGTTTAAATACAGGGTGTTCAAGAAATAACAGGTGTTCGGAGCTTTGTAGCGTGTTATGTACCTACTGGACGAAATATAACAAAATTTGGCTATCATAAACATTAAAGTATTCGGTTCCGATTTATAAAGAAAAAAAAATTAGTACTAAAAACTCCTATAGGGGAAATTCTGGCTATGCGATCGGAAACTTTATTACGAAATTTGCTCATACGGGTTCTTTGTGATATGACATCGAAGGTAAAAGGAAGGGTTGCCGGCATTTATGTCATTCTGCAAGAATTCGCGCGTCGATTGCGTTGTCATGACGTGAATGCGACTTATTAGTCAATCTGTTTTATCAGCGGGATGCAAATGCCATTGCTGCTCTTCAGGAATACTGGCGATTAAAACAGGTACGTAGAGGACCGATGACCATAAATAACTAATGAAGAATAGTTGAAAGATTTAAAACAACAGGAATTCTTGGTGTACAATCATATCGAGAACGTAAAGTTATCAAATAGAAACAAGTTGAAGAAGTTGCACCAGCCGTTATGGATCAGGGGATAGCTAATAAGATTATCAGCAGTACACGTTCAATATCACGACAAACAGATATCCGGTTCTCACCGATGCAGAAAATATTGCGCAAGATCCTGAAATTTTATCCATATAAGATAACACCCATTTACTAATGACACTGATTTGAATCTTGGCATTTTTTGGTTGTCAGGCGGTTCTGTTTCAGTTGAAAGGCGTTGTGTATCAAGGACATGTTCCTGACATTCCTACTTTAAAAAATAAAATAGCGTTACATGTCAGATGAATAATTGCCGATTCTGCGAGCCACCACGAAAACCTCGTGTACCGCATTCTATTATTGGAACATCAAGTTGGTGGTCGTCTTGAACCAAATGTGTAAGTTGCTATAATAACCGGTATTTGGTGTGCTGCTGTTTACAGTTTCCATTGGCAGTTATGTATTCTTTTTCCACATACTATGAGCTTGTAGCGCCAAGCGCCAGGATTTCCCCTATCGACGTTTTTTGGTACTAATTTTTTTTTAATAAATCGAAAACGCATACTTGAATGTGTATGGTGGCCAAATTTTGTTATATTTCGTTAATTACATAACACGCTACAGGGCTCCGAACACCTCCCGTTATTTCTTGATCACCCTGTACATTTAAATACATTTTTCAAATATTATTTCAAATTCTATTCGACCCCGAAGCATATCCGCTTAATACAATTTAGGATCAGCATAGAAGTTTGCTGAGCAACCGGCATCAATTAGACGATTGGAAAGACAAACCAGGGGGAGTGGTCACCCCAAAACGTTCTCGCATACTTTCTAATAAGATGTTATTCTTGAACGTCTTGCATGGCATTGGTGTGCAATAGTTATGAAATATTAACCTTTGGTGTAAATTTAGCATTTTTAATAGATTATCTTGTAATACTTGGTGATTAATCCTTTAGCATGTAGTCAAAAATGTCTAAAAATCGAATTTGGGTTTCAGACGCAATTGAAACAAAAATTTGATATAAAACTTCCCTTAAATCAAGTACCAAATTTGATATATTTAAGTCAATGTTTTTGTGACTTATCGCGTTTCCATGTTTCTGAAAGTACAGACCAATAGACGGCAATCCCTAATTAAATTTCGCTCAAAATTTGGCAAGCGTCTATATTAAAGATGTTAAGTCAATATATGCCATTTTAAGTATCTCACTCTCTTAGTTTTGTAGATTTTGCGTTAACTTAGATTCGAATAGCCGGGCAGGCAGTCTTCCTCTGAACGGATTTTGCTCAAAAATGTTTCAGAAATCTATAAATTCGGTTTTAAAACTGTGCACTACATTTCATAACGTTTAGATCAAAGCAATTTTCAGTTATTTGTGAAACAGGCAAACAGACGGATATTTTCCAAAAAACTCAGGGAAACTTTTTGAACTCAGGAACGTATAAAACGTGAAGATAAGTCGAAATCTCGAGTTCGAATCTTTTGATGATTAATAAATTTTCTTTGTACTTCGTTTAAGAGGAAATAAAAAGCTTTGGTATCTTAGAATAGGCATACGACTAGAACAGTAAGAAGAAAAGTTTGGTAGTTGTAAGTACTAGATTTATAATTGCAAAAGGTCAATCAGTCATCCAAAATAAAAAAAAATACTAACAAAAGTAAAATTAGTTAGCTGCTTCATTAGAGAAAATATTGTAAGTAACATTAAAACGATTGTGTTTTGTTTTAGCCACATGAAGAAAGCAATGTTAGCTAATGCACGATAAGAGGAACTAATGACTACAACCTCGGAAAATTACATATAAGCCGCAAGAAGCGAAGATAAATCCGAGGCCAAAAGGGGAATATTTCGGGCAACAGGATGAATAAATGCTATCAAGAGGAAAACGAGATTAAGAGTTGGCACAGATTCTAACCCTTTCTTTACTTCATTTGGGAGGCTTCGGCTGCAAGCAATTATATTGTCTCTTAGACATTGTGCTGCAATACATTCAGTAGAATCGTGGTTTAGTTGCTAGGCGTTGGAGGATTGTAATTAAAATTACTATGCTACAAGTGTCAATTTGTGTAGCTACATTGTATGTAAAGACCATCATTGAAATGATACGTACTAAAGAATTCGAATTCAGGTATATATATATATATATATATATATATATATACACGACAATAATGAACTGACAAAAGGTTTTGAAGAAATATAAATGAAATAAAAATTATTTCATTATTAGAATTAAAATCATTAATAAAATTTTCTAATCATTCTGCATTCTCATATTCAAAGCAATCGAAAAGAATGCACTGTAACCGTCGAAAATTGGATACCGAGAGTTTGGCGAATACCCATGTTTTAAATTTCCTCCGATTCAAAGAAACAATTTTTTGGATTAATGATTTTCGATTTATTTGCATATCTACTAGTCTATCTATCTATGATGTGATATTAAAAATAGCATTAGTTGCATGACTGAAGTTTGGTATATGGCATTTAGATATTAAGAGGATATCAAGAATCAAACTCTCCTTATGAGGGACAGTAAGCCATACCTATCGGTCAAACTACTTTTAAGCACTTAACCGACTTTCTTTACTTAGTACCGCACTTATTTACTGATGGTGCTTTAAAGTACCATTTAAATCTGACTGATATCTTCACAATATGACTATTTTTACTAACAATATTTCGAAGAATACGAAAAGAAAGCAGTAGACGTGAACTAAAACTAATATTAAAAATATTTTATTAATTCAATTAATTAAATTACTTTAATTAATTAAAAATAGTTTTTTTCTTTTTGCTAGGTTTATTATGTGTCAAAACGTAACTAATGGTTAAAAAATAAATTTGAAAAACTGTTAGTAAAATAATTTGCTAAATATAGTTCTAAATAGTATTTGTGGTGGAATGAATTAGCTCTTTCGGGGATTTAGCTTACATTCGGGGATAACATGTAAACATTTATGCTTCACTTGGAATTAAAAGTGAAAAATCTTCAACAGCCAGTTGGTTTAACAATCACTGATTGTCATTGTTGAACCCACATAAATTTATTAATTTTGGGAATAATTCTCATTAAGTTGGAAGGCAGAATACAGAACTTATAACTTCCTCCATCTTAACTACTATTATAAATGTGACAGTTTGAATGGATGGATGTTTCTTAGTCAATCACGTTAGAACGGCTGAACAGAATTGGATGAAATTTAGCACAGAGGTAGATTATAGTCCGGAATAGGACATAGGCTACTATCTATTCCGGTTAATTGAGTGGTTAATTTTTTAAAATTAAAAACTAACTTTATCGCCAAACCTCTGAGGCCAAATACCGCCAAAAATGAATAAGGTTTCAATTTTTCCCCCCACGCTAACGAGATTAGGTTTAACATGTTTTTGACAGAATATTTCAAACGATTCTATTTATTTTCTTAGTGTTTGATGCATTTAAAATTAAACATTCTTAATTAATCGATCTTTCGGTTTCATTCTCAAGTACTTTTAAATTAAAATAAAACATGAATATTGGAAATTGAAAATTTCTATTCCGCATTGCGTTACCCCAACTGGCATTGAAAATTCATTCATGCGCAGTGTGTTCTGATTGTTGACAACTGTGCTTTCATTTTAATTGAAAGTTTAAAAAATATGTGTATTATACTGTTGTGACTATCTCACTCTTGATAGATGAATAAAATAGACTTGACTTGACTTGATTTTAAAGAAACACGGACTTGATTTGCAGTTTTGTTTAGTTTCAGGTATATTATGTAAATAAATTGCTTTTAGGTTAGTTGAGTGCTTTTGTAATTAAATTGCATTTATGTTAGTTATATATTTTTCGTATCTGCTTATAGTTAAGTGCATCGTTTTTTAGGAGTTTTAATTTTATTTATTTATTATTATTTGATAGTCTTTCGAAATGCCCAGAAAACGCAAGTCTAATTTTTCGAAGCGGAGTAATAAAGCTCGGGCTATGAAAGAATACCTGTTTGCAATTTTAGTGAGCACTTGCGGACTATCAAACACATGACAGCTATAGAATAAATACAAGGGCGCTTTATCAGAAAATATCGTGCATAGGCTGGATAGCACTCAAATGACCTAATCATTAATGGAGTTTTGGTATTGATTGAGTATAAAATGATTTCCATATCTGGAAAATGTCTAACTGATTTCCTACCCCCACCGCAGTGAACAGGGGAATTATCAGGCAAAGTTGTGAAGGAGCTCTGGCTGTAGCTTCCTTGGGCATTGCTGCAACTTTGCTTAACGGTGGCCGGACTGCACATTCCATTTTCAAATTGCAAGCGAAGATACCCCAACAAGCAACGTCACCCAAAACAGTGGCCTTTAGCAGCAGTGCAAGTTAATAGTATGGGACGAGTGCACAATGGTGCACAAACTTGCATTAGAGGAGTTCAACCGCAGCTTGTAGGACATCCGCGGCAACCAGGCGGTGATGGGCGGCGTTGTCGTTTTGAGCGCAGGCGATTTTAGACAGACACTGCCGACTGCTGATCAGACCGTCAGTTCTCATACATACACATCAAAATTTCCATGCGAACGAAGTCGCGGGTAATAGCTAATATTACATATTTCCTTCAACTGTATCATGTCCTATTTTATTAAGTGATATATGGACTAAAAGGATGAGACTTATGCATGAAAAGACAATTCATAAGTATGCTACAAATTCCAAAATGCATCATCACATCATCAGATCGTCACAGAAAACCTTGAATACAAATTTGATGCCAATAAAGATATTTGAACAAATTTTTATTTAAGAAAGAATAATTGATATTCTGTAAAGCGAAACTGCGGATTGAAATGAAAGTTGTTGAAAGTCATTGATAAATGCCAACGTCACTAACGGAAGCTTAATCTATTTTTGTTCCTATTTTCCCTAAAATTAAAATAATTAAGAAATCTGATTTTTATGAAAAATACAGAGTCAAAATTTTGAAATTTTACTCCATATTTGTTTTCCCTAGTCCATCTTTATTACTAACAAAGTACGTTTGTTGGTTCTCTACGGTTGACCAATAGCTACCAAATTTGGCACATATATACTTTGAAGGGTGGGAATGTGCACTTCAGAAAGATGTTTTTGAAATTTCAATTGGGTAAAATTTAAACCTTATTTTGGCATATGCATACAGTGAACGCAGCATATGTAAGACAATTATTCCAAAACCTTAAATTGGCTACTCCAACCCACTATGAGGCCTACGGAAAAATCTGAATGATCGGATCGTGGCAAGAGCAACATTGGCGGAAACTGTATTTGAGTCTCAAGGGCCATCACCGGCCACGATACGTCCTGTCATCTATGGGAGGCGCCATACCACCACCTTTTTATGCACCCACCAAAGTGGCGAGAGCCAACCATCATGCAGGAAGCTTCTCATCCTCAATTACGAGGTGCCCCCGTGTAAGACAATTAAAATAGCGCATGTTTCATGCCTAAAAATTTCACAATATTGTCACGTAGGTAGTCTAGTGTGGAACTCAATGACACACACAAGAAGTAGAGCTAAACTAATTTATTAACTGAATTCAGAATTCAGAACACAGTAACTGACAAATTTTCTGCTTTTATACTAGCAGAGAAAGTTCCAGAATACTTTTCTGGTGACAGTAAGAAAAGTCCAGAACACTTGTCTGGCAAACAAAAGAAATGTCCAGAATCTTCTGGAACATGAAATAAAGGAAAACATAAAATCAAGGGATTAAATATTTACATATACTTTGAATCGCATTGTCTCCAGCGGGATTCGAACCTACGGTCTCTTGACCATGAGACCATTGCCATGACCCTTCCTCCATGGAGATTCGACTTTCTTTTTCAATGCGGCAATATCATGGATATGAAGTTACATATTTACGGTTTCGTTGAAAATAAAGACAACCAAAGTCCCTGGTGAAACACCTAGTCACCAAAGGCAACTAGTAACATATAAAGTACCGGCATTTATATTTCAAATGTTATCATCAAACTTTGCATGTCTATTTCTCATTTTAAATATGCCAATATAACATTTTGAATAAGACTTTACAGGTGTTAAATACACCAAAGTAAGTATTCTCAATTGAGCCAACTCAAAAAAATCAGAAAACTATTCAAGCCGACCCTGAAGAACATGCAGGAGATGCGAATGTTTAACTATCTCTTAGATGTTCTTCGCTAAGGACCGAAACCGGAAGAAAAATACTCGTGTCGTCCGACGAACAGTGGAATCTTAGAAGTGTGATACATCTTACTCTATAATGAATAAGAAAGTCTAGAGAATAGTCCGGCGAGGTCTTTTATATTTTTCTGAACAATGGAGCGAAATGCACCTGGGTTTTGTTCAGAGGCTTACTCTTTTCCTTTGAATAAAACATGGGAAATTCACGTTTTACTGCTAAAATACAGCTTTTGTTTGGAAGTGAAAGTTGCGTGCATTAATAATCACTGCGCCATGACATTTGAAACCCATTCAAGCATGAAATATTTTGAAACAGCGAAGAGAAGGAGTTTTGCTTCCTTTTTTTACAGGAAGTTTTCTGCGATTTATGTTTTTTTGCATATTTCATGCACTTGTAAGGCGGAAGTCTCCTAAAAATGTATTTTAACAGGATATGTATATCTTTATTTTCTCGTATACAAAATGTATAAAGAGAAAGTAATTATTGTTGAAAAATTCGATGTCGAGATTTTGTTGAAATTCAAAATTCCGGATTCCTATGATTAAACATTTTTTCTTCTTCGAAATTATGTTTGTTTTCGAACATGCTAGCTTACACATAATTTAAAATAGATGAAATATAACAGAATACTTTATAGGAAAATTTAAAACCTTCATTTTGATATTGGATAATATCTTTCAAAGGACTTATTTTATGTCTATTCTTTTCTTTATGAAATCGACAATTCGAAAATATAACATTCTAAATAAATTGTGTAATTTTGAAATTGGATAATATCTTTCAAAGGACTTATTTTATGTCTATTCTTTTCTTTCTGAAATCGACAATTCGAAAACATAACATTCTAAATAAATTGTGTAATTTTGACATTAAATTTTTGACCCAATAAACCTTACATCGTTTCCAGATGCATCTTAAAAACGCGCAGGCTTAAAAACGAATATTGCACTTCTAATCAGTTTAAGAAAAAACTAGTTGTCTTCGCCAATTAACTGCTCATCCACCATCAATTTATTAAAAATAATGAAAAAATCAGTAAACTTCAAATAAAACCACTGCATCGATTTCGCTAATTTTAATTTCTTATGAAAGTTAATTACACCTAAAAAACTTATCATTGAACCTCTGTTCTCCAAAACTGTCTGCTCTCCAGCGAAATTACAAGAGCACTGCATTACTTTACATTCTCTCTGGAGAAAATGGAGAATGTAGATGGAGCTCTCCAATCAACTTCGTGTGAAAATTTCTTTTGATTCATTTAAAAACTTTGTATATAATTTGGATTTGGAAGTCGCAGGGTAACTGGAAAATAACTCGCTCTGTTGATGGTTTGGATAGAATGGTTTATACTTTAAAATTGTCTAGAAGAATTCGTTGGCTACTCAAGATTTATTTTTTTTATTGCTCGCTATACCTGGTACTTGCTGTATGTGGATTTAAGTATCTATGTTTAGGATTTGTTTTCTAAAATAGGATCTCCTTCTTTGTATTATATTAAATATATATTCGAGATGCTGAAGTAGACAAATCATTTCATCGTTTATCTTCAGAGATCTGGTATTGTTCCAGTTATATTATGTGGACTATATCGAAGACTATAAACATTCTAAGAGAGTACTGATATTTTATTGGTATCCTTATATGGTTGCCATTATTAAATTTCCAATATTAGTAAAATCAAATCTTCATCATCATACACATATAATCGATGGGGATGGAGGGAATATTGCAATTTTGGCTAAACTTTTTGGAAAAAATAAGAATATATTTTTTTCCATTCACTTCATTTAAATTTCACTAAAATTAAAGTACTTCACACCACGTAATATCGAAACATTTTCATCAATCACATATAGTTGAAGGAAGTATAAATTTGTTTCTTAAGAACATACCATTTCCCAAACCCGCAGACTTTTATGAAAGCAGAAAAATATATCTGCCGTAATACACATTTCAATTCAGTCTATTTAAATCTATTTGTCTGTAAGCAAGATACTATAAAATAATAGCGCAGACAAATAAAATTTAGCATGCCATGTTCACAACAAAATCGTAGAATTCTATTAAATTTTTAACGAAATATACCGAGGAAGGTTTGCCTTGTCTTTACAGCATGGCAACTTAATAACATTTTGTAAGTACCATTTGACAGATAATTTTGTTCCTAGAAAAATAGTGCTATGTTTAATTTGGAATAAATCTGTCTATCAGAATTTTGTGCTCATGTTTGTCGACATATTTTCCTGGGAATATTATAAATCGAAAAGAAAGTAGGTGAAATTTAGTAGTTTTGTTATGACACTTAAATGATAGAATTCATTAAAATCACAACAGGTGAAAGGAACGAGCTAAAAGAAGCCCATTTAGTAGTCTTCATTATATTAGCCTTATTGTTCGAGAGATAGCAAAGGTTCTTTTTTGTCATATTAAAGCCACAAATACAAAAAATATATTGAAATGCAATTCGGTCTCATTTTATCTTATTATTTTAATACCGAAACAATTTACATGGAAAGAGTGGAGGTTGAAAATCTCTGATTAGTTCAGATAATATTAACAAAAAAGACTGAAAAGCAAAGAAGTTGAAAAAAAAAAGAAATTCATAAGCCTTCTCTGATGTTTAAAGTTTAAATAGAATAGTTCAAAGATAAGTACAAGTAAATAAAAAGCTAAAATTCTTTGAAGTTATAAATAGAGATTCTTTTAATAAAACTAAATAAATTTGATTCAAATTGGAAAATTTTCCAAAGCCTAATTAAATAACTAATTTCTTAAAAAAAATATGATTTTGTGTGTTTGACAATTTAATTAATCAAACCTACAAGTGTGTTACCATAACGGTATAATAATTGCTTTCGTCACCTCAAGGTTTTAAGTTCCCTCAAGATCTTTTGCTTGTAAAATAAGTAAGGAACTCCAAATTAATATTTTTCCAACATTAAATTACTAAAGAATTCTTTAAAAGTACAATAAGTGATTAATTTTTGCCCTGTCAGAAGATAAGCTAGGAAACGATAGTAAATATTGATTATTAGCAATTTTTCATGTCATAAACTTGTTTTAAAATATAACCAGCGTTAAATGCCATCTTTAATGATAATGCCGAAGCTGTAGGCTCTACCTTATTAGTTTAATGGATAATATGCATTTTCTGGCTCCATTAATAATTTATCATATTTTTAAGCCTGTCTTAATAAGACTAAACTACTGCTAATGTGCAGTTAACATATTACTACTGTAAATTAATTTGTTTAGAGTTAATTTTTACTCGTTATTTAATTCTTGTGGTCTTAACTCATTTGAGCTATTTTTATGTCTCATTCTGAAGCAACACGAGGACTATTTTCGGATATACCACAAAATTCTGAACCGTAGTCGAAAGACAAGAACGACACCTGAGCTAGCTCCTCTCTCTTTAAATTTCTGCAAATACCGGTGAAAGGAATTTGATGTGGAATTGGGTTTGGAATCTTCACACCGAAATTGAGTTTACCATCAGGTCACTGCAGCCGTATATTTTTGGCTTATGATGCAATTAATTTTTCCTGTAGTTTTGGTCAATATTTCTTGTTCATTTCAAATATTGTTTCTGTTTCACATATAACCGATTGGTATATTTCAAATATAATTTCTACATTACATTAAATGCAAATAAAAATCTATTGTAGTATATATAGACAAAATTTCCAGATTTTGCTATATTTTAAATTAAAGACATCATCAGGAAACAGCAACCCCAGGTGTAACAATGATATAGAGAAATTATTTTTCTCAAGAATATTTTAATTTTTCGGATACAAATTTTCTGTTGTGGAAGCATGGCAATCCTTAACCATGTTGGTTTGATATTGAATATTAGTTTTCTAACATTCCCAAATTTTATCAATCTGCTTGTTGGAGCGTGTGAAAAATGGCGGCTAAAAATGCAATTAATTAAATGAGGTATGTAGCCCATACACTAAAATGGTAAATATGTATTAAATTTTGAATAAATTCTTCAATCAACGGAGAATCTAAACTTTAAAAATTACCAATTTTTATTGATATGTTTTTAACCTTTAGAAATTTTAAATAATTAATTTTAACTAATAACAAAGCCATGAAAAATAAGAAACAGTAAAAAACAATTGAATTATCACGGTAGAAATCGATAATATTGTTATCAATTAAATAATTCAATAGAGCGACAAATATAGTTATGAAGCATATGTAATAGTCACGAAAGACATTTTTTTTAAATTGTGGCAATTAAAGTAAATAGAAAATTAAAATACTTGAAAATATTGTGTTTTAAATTTTAAGTAAAAATGACATTTCTCCAATTATGCATTTCTATTATCGAAATATATTAAAATTGAGGGAAAAAATGGGAATGACTATCATGTTTAGAAACTAATTTAAGATGATTACGGAGTTTTTCGTTGCTGCCAATCTAGAGTTTTATTACAATAGAATTCATGCTGTTATTTTTGTCTCATCCCCTTTGACGACTATTTTATTTGGCGTGATTAATAGTTGTCAATTTCACTTAAATCTTTTGTTTAACTTGGTTTTAATTGTTTCATCAAGAAAATATTTTTAGACTTCAAATTTTTATTGGCACATAACATATACACATAAGATTAAACCGAAAATGTGCATCCAACAAAAGCACAGAAAAATATTAAACTGAACTGAACTGAACTTATACTGAAACATGTTAAATAACGTAAAAATAACATGATTCTTCATATCTTGATCATAAGCAATGGAAAAAAAGGACGAAAGGAGGAAAAAAAAATGGATAACTGTAACAACGACGAAATTGACATAAATTTAACTTTAATAAGAAAATATATTATTAGAAAATTTGCTTGAAATATATTTTAAAAATTAATTGCAAAGCAGAAGAAAAATGGAGCAAAAGAAACTTGTATCATTAAAGCGATAGTTTTATTTTTATTTTAAATTATGTACAAATGATGTTTCTGTAGTTACATTTTAGGATTGTTAAAAATATCAAAATTTCAACAAATGAAAATTTCAAAACAAATAATTTCGAAGTGCACTTTTCACCTACCAAATTACATGTGTGTCAAGTTTAATGCATTTTTAGGTTCATATTTGCTGAATGTTTTTAAAATTACAATTAATTAAAAATTTTGAAAATTTCAATTAGTTAAAATTTTAAATTAAGTTTCAAAATTAAAAACCCCATCATTTTATTGATTGCATTTCGAAAATTTTAAAATTTTAATTAATTAAATGTTTTGAAATTTTAATTAATTAATAATTAATTAGATTTTATTTTTTCATTTATAATTTCCAAAATAATTTTTTATATCATTTAAAAACTCAAGAAAATAACTTTTCTGTGACATCATAATAATTATGTAAATGTTTCAATAGATTTAATTAGTATTAAAGTTCCTAAGCGTATTTTATAACATTATTTTCATTGCTGTAAATGAAATCCAAATCTTTCCAACTGTTGCTACTTATATTTCATCCTGGCGTTTTGATGCGTTGATGATAACTTAAATATTAAGATTCTACTTATCTTTCCATATTTATTAGTTTTAATTTAAAATTAGTTAAAAATTTTTTTTGAATATTGTTGCAATTACAGCTCAAGAATAATTTCAGAAGCAAGCAATTATGAAACCTAATTAAAGTTTTTGCGTATTTTAATACTGATATTATGGTGTTTTAGCCTGAATTATTTATTGCAGCTCGCTAAATTATTTTATTGAACCAAAAATCCAATTGAACCAAAAGTCCAATTAACAATATAAGCACAAGCATAACATAATGGACATTATGTTATGATGTTACAACAGATGGTTTTAAATGCATATATAAGCACTGCAACTAGAAAATTTTTTAATCCTTTTTCCTTTTCTTGCGATTGAATCCCAGACATTTTGGGCCGATCCGTTCATCAGTTTTACAGCTCTTTCCACAGCTTGCATGTGGCAAGGAAGCCGGAGAAAGTCGATAGCTGAGTCCACTATATTATTTGGTTCAACTTCAGATGCCTTCAGTATAAAGGTTTTGAGAGAGTCACTGGAAACACATTTTAACAAGAGGGTCTCAGTTACGAATCGAAGAACTTTGAACTTCCTAACTACGTCTCTACTCTTTGTTCTTGCTTTTAAAATACGTTGTAAACCAAGTTCTCTTTGAATTTTACGTTCATCACTTAGCATGGATAAAAGGATATTTTCTGGAACAGCAAATTACCCATTTATTTGAATAATCGGGTCTATAACGTTCTTCAGATCGTCAGAGAAAGAGTGTGAATATGAGATAAAATTAAAAAGATGTTTGGAACTGTACGTACATGAAGGTTTTAATTTAATATTAAACTACACAAACACATACACTTTCACAATGTACTCATCCAGTCTTAAGATTTTTAGTTGCCACATATAATCGAAGCAACCGATTGGCTAATGTCAACCACCTGGAGTAAACAAATTTTCCAAGGTTTTATAAAGATAAATCTAGTGAGCAATTTCCACTTGATACAGCGATATACATATCCAATAAGTATTTTTGATCTGTACTTAAATCATTTTTGTCCTCCAGAAGAGGAAGGTTATTTTCAATTGACAAGAAGGTAACCACAGAAAGATTAGTACAGTTTTCTAACTGCAGACTTATTTCGCCTTGAAACTCATTGGGTTCTTTTGTTTTACCATCTAAATAACAAAAAAGATCACAATGGTAGCTCATTATAATGAAAGAGATTAACCATTGTAAAGGTTTTCCTATTTCATTTTCCATCAAAGAAATCACACCATTATTATACCCAATGTTTACAACATTTCCATCATACCCAACAGCAGTAAAGTTCAAAAGTTGTTTCTTGTATTCTCTATATTTAAGAAATTCCAGTATACTGTCTGTTATGTTTTTTCCGGTGCCAGAGTTAGGTGTTACTTGGCCTAAAAACTTTGGTTTATTTTTTAGACCAAGGTTTTGTTATTTGGTTTTATTTTGGTTTATTTTTAGTTAACTTTTTAATATATTTTATGATATAGTAAGCACTGAATTGAAACTCAAATCGCTTCTTATTACTACTTTAAATATTTTATCCTAGCATTTTCATTCGTTGATTATGATAAAATTATGGCTTATGTTTTCCAAATTATTTGAATTCTGTGTAAAGTATGCGTTTAATAAAAAATTTGAAATTTCGCTACCACTAAGGTTTAAACTTAGAAGTAAGAAATGATTGAAAACTTGTATGTATAAAAATATATTTCTTAATGAATGATTTTTTTGAGATATAAGCGTGATAAATTTTTGTTTTCATTGGTTTGATTAAAATTTTAGTTTAGTTAGACTAGCAATTTGTCTGTCAACTACATAAAAACTATTTTAAAACGGTCGTTGTAATTTTGAATCAAGGTCGAAAGACGAGCACGACACATGAGTCGGCATAATTTCTCTTCGCAGTTCAAAGATAAACATTTGATGAATTTCATTGAGTTATTCTTCAAGTACAACTACCTCTTCTTAGGTAAATAATAATCTCTGGTTTTTCATATGTAGAAACAGAATATTCTTGAATTAGCATTGACTATATGGAATACTTCATTATCAACTTCATCAGCTCAACAAACTAATCTGCAACTAATTTAAACAAAATGATTATTATTAGAGAAAGAAACGCAGTTAGTGCATCTTAATTTCGTGAACAAAAGCAATGGCAATTAGCCATGAAAAATGCTCCCCATTTCTTCTGTCCTGGAATAATTTTACACAAACATTTTCATTCATGAGAAAATTATCAAAAATTTCTGAATGTACTCGCTTATGCTTGAATGGGATTAATAATGCAACCATGTCATTAGAGAAGCTTTTGATTAGAATAATGGGTTTCTCCTTCCCACTCTAGATTAAGTTGCTTAATACAGCGAATCTTCGAACTCATAATGTTGCTTTAATATCGCAGACTGAATGAAGTCTCAGTGTTTGTTTCATTTGGAAACGTAAATGATTATTTTTCTGAAGACATAATTAATTTTTATGTTAGCAAATTTTGAAAAGAGACATGACTTTTAATACGTCTTTAAATCATCTAAACGGTATTTTAGAATTCAGTTACTTTTTGTATTTTACTTTGTGTAATGATCATCTAGTTTAGCTCTACATTATGAATCTTATTTTATACCAATAGTTTTAAATGTTTTAGAAACATTAAGTATGAGATTTAATTGTATCTTCTGTTGTTGTTGTATCTTATGGCACTAGCCATGGACAAGCCCGCTGTTACGAAGACAGCAATTTCAAGCCGGTGGGGGGAGGGCTTCTCTTGTTTTTTTAGTAGCGCCAACTAGGGCCAAAAGTACGACTTTGCTACTCACGCATCACTCATTCGTTTGCACAACCCCTTTTTACAGGAGGGCACATTCACACATAGAACAACGGAAGAACAACCATGCCCAAACCGGGATTCGAACCCAGGACGCCCAGATAACGGGGAAGACGCGCTACCTCTATCCCAAGAAGCCGGCAATTGTATCTTCTTCTAAAGGTTATTAGATAAGTTTTCTAATTTCTATGCATTTAAGATTTTAAATATATATCAGATCATCTGTTGAGCTACTTAGATGCTCTTACTATATTTAATTCTACGACATGAACTGTTTGTAGGGTGCTAGTGACTGGATGATAGTAATTTAGAATCCAAGGATTATGGGTTAGAGATCGATTCCACTGAAGTTTTTCGTCTTTGCATATCTGGCACATAATGAATCCATCATTATGAATCAAATATTTAAAAACCATCGAGATACCAAAACTTATGCCAGACAAATTCGCTACTGGTGCATATTGAAATGTGTATCTGGTGTCCATATTGAATCCTTTAATATGAATCAAATATTCAAAAGCAACTAAGGCACCAAAACTTTTGTCAAAAAATTTGCTACATTTCTTACAATATGATCCGAATATATGAATTGTCTTCATTCAAGATTTTCTCTGAAAAATAAACATTGAGACCAAATTGGAAGTGATAAGTAGGATTAACACTGACTATTATAAGCGATAAAGCGATCTAGAATGTTCTTTGATGCATATATTCAATACTAATATTACGCACATTAAAACAATTTGCCAGCACATTTTAGACAAAAAAATAACAATTAAAAACCGAGAACTGAAAATAAATGTTAAATTAAACTAAATTGGGAATTCCATTTTGCCATTAATCTGATTGGCTAGGTTGCATTATAAAAGAAATAAAAAATATGACCTAATATAATTTAATTAATAAAATCTAACCGATTTATTTTGTTAAGAAACAAATTAGAAGATTAAAATCTATAGCCTTTTAAAATAAATAATAGATAAATTCATAAAAATATTAAGAAGATTACGAGTTCAAATAAAAGCTACTACATATACAGTATTTGAAGTATTCCAAAAATTAAAGATGTATTTAAATTAAATACTTATAACTAAGAGATGTAATAGTTAGATGTAAAAAATGTTTTAGACAAAAGGAACCCAGTGGTATTTTCTTTATACAGAGAAAATCTATATTTAGTTGAAAGACAAACAAAGGTAACGTTGGGTAGATTGAAATATAATCCTTGTAATATAGGGCATGTCACCAAATGCATTGATCTGTGAATTTTCAGTGTGGAATATGGAAGAATATGATTTTTGATGAGGCTTTTATGCTTGATTTTCATATTACTATTTTATCTGAACTATTATCTATTTATTAAAAAGAGTCTGTTTCACTTTGAATACTTTCCAAGGATGGGTTTTCAATACGATGAGAGTTACAAATTTCATATCTTCATCTCATTTGGAAGTAATGCTTTTTTGTGAAGCCCTATGATTGGCAGTTTCGAGTACATTGGATGATTCAATTCCGTACTTTTTTATTTAGAAAATGAAACATGCAAAACAGAATACATGAGCAGAACAAATTTGATGTATCATACTATTCATTTCTGCTGTACAAAAATTGCTTCATAATGTCCTAGAAAAATATATTCCGCTGGTGAATATTTGCATCTAAAACGAAGGAATTCATTTTTATGAAATATTATGGCAAAGGGACATTTATATGAAATTTATGGAAATGTTCATTATAAGCTTTTTTATATAATAAATCATTTTATAATAGAATGTGCACCTTTTATTGTGTTGTTTGCCCCCAGCAGCGTTATTTTTCAATCATATTTTGTATACAAATTGAATATCTTTTTAATATTTTTAAGTCGTATGTTTAAACAAAAAAACAACAACTCTGCAATGTAATTTTTAATTTCATTTTTAGATTACATTTCCAAAAGCTGATAATTGTAGCCTGAAATAAATTTATATACAATTTCTATTTTAAACCAATGTTTTCAGAGAAATTTTAGTGATAAAACAATGGAATTTCTACTATATCTATCAAGCTTTTTTTACTACATAAAATTAATAGATTAAAAGACTTTATTTACTCAAATAACAAACTGTTCATTATCGAAAACAACATAACTCTTTCTCTCTCTTAAAACATTTTCAAATTGGAATTATATTTTTATATAATATAAGATTCATTCCATTCATAAATAAGATTTTAAACCTTAATTAAAGGCACAAAAATTTGAAATAATAAGAATGCAATATAAATTGAAGAAATATAGAGCAACATAAAGAGTAGTACCAGAAATATTAAGCTTTTTTGCTCTATTTCGAGTATAAGAAGCGTCAATGATGAAAGGCAAAGTGATAATAATTGCACAAAAATGCGATAAAAGAAAAGTTACAACGGAACAAAAAGATATTGGTACGAAATTACCATAAGTGTAAACTGGTTTATTTCAATTTTTTGATAAGTGGAATTATTTAAAATCAAACGACAATTCGGATTCCAACTTTTCATTTGATCGAGGTTCAACCCACCCCGCAACGATCCAATACAAATCTGTTTTTTTTCTTTCAATAGCTGATCACATTTCAGCAGGATTACAATAAATTTTATCGTTGAAGCCAAGTCAGCGCATGGTTCAACATTTTAACAAAGAGCGCCAACGAAGCGGTAACAGATACTATATAATGATATCAATATAACATTGATCATTCGAAAGGAAGATATCTCACCAAATTCAGTACTATTTCTGGATATAATAGCCAAACTTTAAATCTCTATCTTTACTAACAATAAACATGAATGTTTGCATTTGTGTGTGTGTGTGTGTGTGTGTGCGCGTGTTGGCGTTTGACAGGTCAGGCCATTTGATTATCGAAACCAAATTCGGTACGTTTATATCTCGGAAATGGAAATGTGCACTTCGGAGCGAATGTTTTGAAATTTTAATTAATTAAGTTGGATTTAATAGTTATCTTCGTGATATCCGATATTATTATTGCATGAAGTAAATGTCATACCATTTCAAAATTTAAAAAAAAATATTTTTTTAATGATGCCAATTTAATAATTTATATAACAATACTAATTTTTCTGAAATTTGGCAATTCTTTAAAAATACTTTTTTAGTCTAATTTCCAACAATATTTTATATCGTGGCCTTAAAACTTTAAAGATTTGTATCACATATTTAATCGAGTAATTTTTTTCGATTGTTAAAAAATAATGAAGAATAGTTATATTTAATATCCGTATAGTTTACAATATAGCAAATATTTAGAAAATAGCGGTACCGCAAATTTACAATTTTAAAAGAGCTATTATGTCATGTGACTGGCCTAGATTAGAAAGGTTCTTGCATACAATGAAGATAATATATTTAGATATATAATATATTTTTAATGTCAGATAAATTGGCAAAATCACAGAGAAAATATTTCTAAACTATTTAACAGGGATTAAATATAGCCAGTATCTCCGACAAAGCAACTGATTGCCAAAGACGAAAATGAAAATGAAGGAATTTCTTAGTTTACTCATTTATCCTGCAGATACAGTAGAACTTAATTTATTCTGGTTAAATGAGTATTGATCGCATTTGGGTACATAAACATACTAAAAATTGAAAATAAATTCTAAAATCCATCTATTTAACTTTGTTGCGTTTTTGTGTTTTCACATTCATAAGCACGCAGATAGACAGACAAATAGTCAGTAACAGCAATAATGAATTGATTTTAAAATTGTGTGACTGATCTATAATTTTGGTGATATAGATCTGTTTTTATCCGCGTTGCTTATCTGGCTAGCTGAATTTTTAGGATTTCTTTTCTCTTGCAAATAGGCAATGTTTACTATAATCAATTTTATTTGGAAGTTGTTCTAGATTGATGATTATGATATAAGACTCAACAAAAAATTGCATTTTAAGCTTATCCCATTTCTGAATTAAAATCACCATAACGAGGTAGAGTGTTTTTTTTTTGATTGAGTGAAGTTTGAAACGTGTTGATATATTAAAATTTATAAGGCAAATATTTTGATAATTGAGATATTTTTCTCATTATATCTTATGTACACGAAGAAAGCAATAAGATCTGCAAATACATTATAATTCTATTTCAGAGCTTTGTTCTAATGGAGTCATCAAATAAAAATCTTTCAGTTTATTACTATCGTTATTAGGTTAGCTAATGAGGCGGATTTGTAAGTTTGGTGATAAAACTCAATAATTATCTGGCTCAGTACACTGAGCTCTCTTATCACTTGTATACAGGAAAACTTTACCATAATCAATTTTACCCGAAAGTTGATATAGATCTAATTATAATATAAAGAATAATTATAATATAAGATTTTTTAAAATCATCCCCTTTTTGAATTAGTCATAATGGTGAAATACACTGGTGTGCAAAACTTAAGCAACAGGTATGTTTTTTGCCATAACTTCACGAGAAATCATCGGAGAGACATGAAATTCAGAAATGAGATACAGCATTTTGTTCTGAAAGAATGACGGAAGCATAGTTGCGCAGAAATGAATACAATGCATACAGTATGGAATCAAAAAAAAAAAAAAGGCTTTTCTGAACTCATAGTATCGTTACACATGATTGTCTGTCCAAGAAGAAGAACAGCAAGCAGATGTTCCTTAGTATGGGATATGCCCTCCCCTTACTGCAATGGTTGCTTTGCACCGTCTCCCCATACTCAGCACCAGATTGTTCAACAGTTCTTGAGGTAAGAGTGCCCAATCCTCAATCAGCATCTGTTTAAGTTGTCGGGTGTTCCCAGGAGGATGTAATCGTGCCTCAAGGCGTCTCTCCAAAGCATCCCACACATGTTCTATCGGATTTAAATCAGGGGAGCACGCCGGCCAATCCATTCCAGTGATATCTTCACTTTCCAGGAGCTCCTCAACAGCATGAGTCCAGTGTGGCCGTGCATTGTCATCCATGAAAAAGAAGTCTGATCCAATGGCACCTCGGAACAGACGCACATGGGGAAGGATCACCTCCTTACAATAGCGATCTCCAGTTACAGAACCTCTGTCGAAAACGTGGAGCTCAGTCCTCCCGTTCATCATAATGCCTCCCCAGACGACAACTCCAGGACCACCGAAACGGTCTCTTTCCGTGATGTTACTGGGATGAAACCGTGTCCCGACCTCTCTCCAAATCAACTGACGTTGGGAATCGCTTGGGGAGACGGTGCGAAGCAACCATTGCAGTAAGGGGAGGGCATATCCCATACTAAGGAACATCTGCTTGCTGTTCTTCCTCTTGGACAGACAATCATGTGTAACGATACTATGAGTTCAATAAAGCCTTTTTTTGTTTGATTCCATATTGTATGCATTGTATTCATTTCTGCGCAACTATGCTTTCGTCATTCTTTCAGTACAAAATGCTGTATCTCATTTCTGAATTTCATGTCTCTCAGATGATTTCTCGTGAAGTTATGGCAAAAAACATACCTGTTGTTTAAGTTTTGCACACCAGTGTAGAATAAGAACAGTGTGTTTTTATGATTGAGAAAAGTCTAAAACGGATTAATTTATTAAAATGTAGAAGGCAAATATCTTTATGATAACGATATTTTATATTTTGTTTACATGAGGAATATAAATATAGCTAATTTAAATTCAGAACTTTGTTCGGAAGGAGTCATCAAATTAATATCTTTCAGTATATTACCAGCTCCCAGTTTATTGTTAGCTTTCAGTTGAAAACAGGATTATTACTAAGAAATTTTTTTTTTCTACAAATGATATTCCGAGGATAAAATACAATTGCATCAATTTATTAATTTCAACTCTTATCACGTCCAAGCCAATTCTGTTAATGCCTGGGTTGAGCCTATTTTCGCGATTTTCTTTTCGTGATAACAATATATATATGCTTATTTATATTAATGTGTAAATAGACTTTACGTGCTTTCCATTTCCATATTGAATTTTGTATTGCAGTTAACTAAATCATACATTTAGTAATAATTTTATTGCTACTTTGTTGTATTTAATCTGTTCTTATTTATTTCATTCAATTCAATAACTCCCTTCCCCCCCAAAAAGACTGAAAACTTCCTTAGATAAGAGCGCTTAAAGAGAAAAGAAGAATGCCAGGATTGTTATTCAAAGCAAATAAATATAATAACACTGATCTCTTTAGTTTCTTGCTGCAAAAATAAAAATTTATAAACAATCTTAAACAAAGCGGAAATACTACAAAATTTTAGTCTCTGAAAGTCTGTTTCATTGCTTTCCTAATGAAAGGACATCAAATAATTAGCATTATGTATGTCAAAACTAAAGTTGGAATTCAGGCAAAAACTGATCTTGTAAAATACTTGATCATATCAAAGGTCTGAAAAATATTTTTCAGAATCATGAAAAGCATGCAAAATGATCTAAAAACCGTGTTTTTTCATTAATTTTCTTATTTATTAAAGTAACAAAATGCTCCAAAAAAAACCCCTTAAAAGCCTTGTTAGTAAATAATTCTTGGCAAAGTTAACATGTAAAGAAGAAACGTCAAATTTCAAAACTTCCAAATACTATAAAAATAATTTGCACTGTAAATTTAAATCTATATAACTTAACTAAGAAAAATTAGATTACAGCCGCGAAAATTTTACAAGTGACCATAAAGTTATGTTCATGATTATCATGATTACAAAAATTATTACGAAAAAACCCATTCAATTTAAGGTATGTGATTACGTTTGGAATGAATTTTTCGAAGAAAGTTTTAAAATAGTAATATGTTTGAATTTTTGAATAAAAGAGATTGAAAAAATATCGATTAAATGACAAAGGTTTTTAAAAAAGTGAATAAAGGACTTTTTCTTTGCTAAAAAAAGTATAAAGCAAAAATTACTTAGTTTAGCAGTTTATCAAACTATTTGCTTAACATTTTAATGATAGCTTAAGAAATATATTGCCAACCTCGAGAAGAATTAACTAAATTATATTTTTATGTATTCTTTAAATATTGTATTTCAACTGATAAATAACTTGAAAATTTCGATTTTTTTCGCATTATAATTAAAACTGCTGCAGAATAAGTAAATAGATTACTTATTCGCTAGTTTTCAGGAATTGCAGAACATTTAAACATTTTTTATACAGAATTTGAACACAAAATATTTTTTTAAATTTTAATTTATTAAGTTTTTATATAAAAAAATTCTAACGAAAATTAGAATTTCAGAATATAGCATGTAAAGATTAGCATTAAAAATAATAAAAATAAAGATTAGCATTAAAAATAGCATTCAAACATATATAAATGCAGATATGAAAAATCATGATGATTTTCCAAAATATGGATTTAGAAACAAAATTCAAACGATTTATAAAGAAAACTGTTCAAACATCAAGAATATCAAATCAAAAAATATTATTTTTGCGAGATTTAATGTAATCACCTACCTTAATGCCATAACATTTTTATCAAAACACTAATTCAGAGTTCATTTGTAATAAGAAATATATGTGTTTCAGTTTGTTTTATTTTTATTATTAGATTGCATTTCACTAATGAAATGGCTTAGAGGAAAGATTGTACAAAATTAATCATGACATTTCATTAAAAAGCATATCTTTTACACAGTTGAAGTTAAGTTATTTCATTTTGAACACAAGTTCAATAATACATCGTTTTGGATTGGTCTTTTGTTCGACCTATTAAAAAAAATATTTATATTAAAAATAATTAAAGTTATAAAAGAATGAAAATACTTAGATAAAAACATTCTAATGAAGCAAATAATATAGTAAAAAAAGATAAGATTGTAATGTTTTTAAAATTAAAATAAGTTTTTCATTTTAAAATAATTATTGGGCAGATATATTCTGAATCAAAAAGTGCAAAATTTTTTTATATACCATAAAGAATTCTAACTTATTTCGCATACACTGAAAATTCATTCCAAATTATTTGTTTAATGACGGCAAACGATCATTGTCATTTGACGAATATCACTCACACGGCAGACGATACGCATTCCACACATTTGCATTCAATTCATTTAAACAAATCGAGCATGCTGTTTCGTCGTTACAAGCAAAACGAATCGTCTGCATCAGCTTTTGGAAACGAGCGATGTGGCAAAAGCAATGGGAACAGTTTGGGTTGAAAATTAGTTGTCATCCTTCATCATTATATCGTGATTAAGTATGGCGGTACCTTTTCTGCAGACGACTTCTGAAAGGATCAGTTACGCTACGGCGTTGAAAGGTTGTCATCATCACATGACTTCCATCGTACCATCTATCACAGAAATTATCAAGAGAATTCTTTGAATCGATGATTACCCATTGCTGTAACATGAGCGTTTTACTCTGTGAAATGATATGCATTTAATTTCCATCTTTTCATATATAATGTATGAATAGATAGTTAAATATATTATTAAATGTATATATATATAAAAGAGATTATTATAACATTTGATCTTAGATATAAATTATAGTTTTAATACATAAATTTTATATTAGATAAATTTAGATATGACCTTCCGTTAAAAAAATATTAAATTGAAAAATGGATAAAATTCATCAGAAATTTTTCTTAAATTCAGCCTTTAAGGTAACTAATTTTCCACAACTTCATAGAAAACATTCAAATATGGTATTTAAAAAAACATTTATTGTATTCCAAATAGTTTGTTTTGTAATTTCAAAATATTATCAAAAGCATCCTGATTATTGCTTAATACTATATTATTAATTCATTGCTGTCTAAATCTTTAACATTAATTAATTATTTTTTAAAATTTGATTATTAATGAGTGTTTAACCTTGGATTATTAATTAGTTATCGCTTACATTTGACTATCAATTAATTTTATTATTAACAATTAAGTTAATAGTTGCTTTCTACGTAAATTATTTTCCATGTAATAAAATTTCATCTATTTTCTGTATGAAACATACAATACTTAGATACAATTTACAGCTGTAGACCCGAGATAATTAAAAGCATCAGAAGTCACAATAATTAAAATTTACTTGCATAAAAGTCACATATTTGTATTCTGAAATAAATCTTATTTCATTGTTAAAAATGTAGTAAGATTATTTCTATTATACAAAACTTTAAGTTGTTAACTAAACCTGCTTTGTATAGCAATTAAAACTTAGTGAAAATGATCTTTTTTGTGTTTTGTAAAAAATACTGTCTGTTCTTGCATATGTTTTCATCAAAAGTTAATAGAATTCAGATAGATGATATAAAATTCAGTGCAACTTTAATTGCGTAACTTTTTTCCAATGTTGAAAGCAAATGGTCAATGATTCTTTTTAATATCTTATAATTAAAATGAAGAATAATTAAGTGTATATCATGAAGAATAATAAAATCGATTTTCTATTGCATTCGTACATTATACTACAAAGTATAGAAGATCGATTTTCCAGATACGTTTTTAATCCCTATGATATAATATAACATTGATTCTATTAAGATATTTCATATTCACAGTGATCAGAACAGGAAGATCGATTGCTCTGACAGTTAAGTTTTAAATAACCATAATATAAAATAACAATGATTCTATTAAGATAGTTCATATTCACAGTGAACAAAACAGAAGAATTATTAACTAGACTGTTTGGTTTTTAATTATAATGATATTATTTAATCTTGATTCTATTTAGATAGTTCAGAACAAATGTATTTATAAAAATAACACGGCTTTAACTTCTGTCATAATTTGATGCTTAAAAATAATTTCTTAGGAAAATCAGAGGCATGAAAGAGATTTAATTGAATCCAAACACTAACAATATTTCTACCAAATTAGCCGATCACTAAAAGCGTGCAGAAGCAGACACATTTTGAGTTAATTTAATTTTTTAAAGAATAGAGCCGTGTATGCCCATTGAATTGTTCTCTTCTGGAGATTTGTACAAGTTTTAACATTAATATGCAGTTTTAATGAAAAGAGTGGCCAATAAATTTACGTTTTTGAGTTTCGTATAAAAATAACGTCATTCACAAATAGACTTATAAAAGTGTCATACAGTATAATATGACCAAAAATTTGATATCAAAAATTTTGATGATAAAACAAGCGGCCAGATTTAATCAGCTAATCTAACTTTTGAGTCAGAAATTGACACACATTAATCTTTTACAAAAAAAGTTCAAAATTTGTTAAAAAAATTTAAGTTTGGTGTAATTATCATAATTTAGGTTTCATACTTGAAGTTTGTGTTTTTTAGTCATAATATTTACAGACAGACAGACAGATGTAATTCCATAAATGTTTTTTGTTAAAATCTCAAGGAAATCTAAAACGCGAAAATTCATCAAAATCTCTAAACTCAATTTTTTTAATGATCACTATAGATTCTTTCACTTAGCTTCGTATATAATATAGTCTAATAATTGTTATTCAGTGATTCACTTAAAAATCTATATAAAGTGAATAAAATAGTTACTCAAAATGTTACTGCACAATATGAAAAAAAACACATAAAGAAACCAATAAAAGCAGCTAAGAAATGCATTATTCTTTATTTCCTATCTTTTATTGTTTTGGCCGACAATCCAAACTACCTCGTGGAGCCTAGATGGAGAGAAAAGTCTCATACAGTTAACATATTATTTCGTATTGTAAATATCTTATAAATGGGGGAAAGTGAAATTTTCATTTTCTCGTTCAGCTATAAATAGAATGGCTGAATGCAATTAAAACTAAAGGTTTATTACAATATGTTGTCTGAAATGCACTTTATTTGAACTGCAATTAAAATCTATTTAGTGTTACAGAAATAATGTTCACAAAATCTATTCTGTTTGTAAATTTTTGAAAATTTACACTCGCATATGATAAATTCCTTTTTTCATTTACAATATGGTCTTTTACAATTATTAATGTAAAATCAATAGATAAAAAGGTTCCAAATTATGCAAAAAGTATTAAATCATGCGTGTAATTTAAAAAATAATGTTCGCTTTCATTCTTGGAAAATTCATTGCCTCAATTTTTATCCACAGTGATTGATAGTTAAAAGCGTTTCTATTTAATAGAAAAGAAAAGAAAAAAAAACCTGGCAAAAAGATTACCAATTTTTTTTATCGGTTCTTCTTCAAACTAATATTCGAACGTGACATTTTTATAAAACTTTTATGCTGCTAGAAAGTTATGACGTATTATAGATTCTTTATTCTGAGGGTATGACTTAAATTCAGCTTTCGAAACTGAACCGATCCATCACAATTTGGGAAAGAAATTGACTAAGGAAGATTTACCGCCCACGACAACAACTCATATTTCAGTTAATCTCCCTAAGATATCATCAGATTAATTTTCAAGGTAAAATGCCTCTGTTACGTCTGGAAACTTAAGAAGAACAATAGCAAAATCAGCTTCCCCTAATATTTGCTTAATTCTTCCATAATTTTTGCTTAATTTCTTTGAAACAGCAAATTTTTGCTTAATTCTTCCATAATTTTTGCTCAATTTCTTCGGAACAGCAAATTTTTATTTCTTAAAAAAAATAAGCAACAACGGCATGTAAATTATTGGATTATTTCCATCAAATTATTATATTAATTTTAATTTCGATATAGAATATTTAAAGTTTTTAAAAATGATGAAAAACTAAAAAAAAAAAAGATGTAGTGTCTTCAGTTACTGACATTCTAAAATGCTAAGTATATATTTAAATGCATACCGATTTTCATACATATTTTTGAAAAATAAAATGATATTTCAGCCACCAATTATTATCAAGTATTTTTATTTTAAATTTAACTTATAAAAAATAAAAATTTTTGATACTGGGAGTGTGTTATTTATTATTTAATATACTTCTGTTATCAAAAACATTGCCATGAACCAAAATATATCAATATTTTGGTCTATTATATCTATTTCAAAGAATTATCTTTCATCTACTATGTTGCTTTGTTAATATTTTTCAAGTACTCAAAACTTAATTTAAACTTTTTTTATGAAAGTTTTTGAGGGTGTGTAGCAAATTTTCTTTTATTGCTTACATAGAGTCAAAACAACGAAGATTCAGTTTAAACCGAGAAAAAAATCGCATTTTGCCATATCTGGTGAGTATGGAGCTTCTGAAGTTTTTTTTTTTGTCACATATTCAGAGAATAATAATAGCACTATGAGATGCCGTAATAACATCGTTCAAAACTCATGATTTATTTCTGCACAATTCAGAAAATTTCAAATGCAAAAACTACTAAAGATTGTCTACTAATGATCAGTAATGTTTATAAATGCTAAACGAATATCACAAAGCACCATTTCTGTTATCTAACATATTATTAATGATCTGATCAATTTATTTTTTCTGTTCCAATATTCTTGATTCTGGCAGTTTCTTTTTAAGCGTTTTGTAAAAATTCATTTATTTTTTCCAACATACATTGTATTGAAGGAACAAATTTTAAAACTTATTTTCTCCTCATTTATAGTAGGCATCTCTGAATATCGGCAAAATTGAAATTCTTAATATTTAAAAGCAAATTTGTTTTCAAATGATAATTTGAGAAAAAATACTAAATGGTGGCAAATGTTTAAAATCGTGAAAATATTACATAAGATATAGAAATGATTTCTATTATATTTACAATTTAAATGAAGCATTCTTGATAATCTCCATATATCAACCTATATATCTAAAGCTAATTTCAATTTCAAGAATATTTTATATCGAATTTTAAGAAAAGATTTTATATTATGATATATTACGAACTCTTGTATTATTAACATAAGTGGCATAAAAAATGATTCAAATTAAACAACAAAGGAATTGAAATTTAAGAAAGCAATATAATTCGTAACGTGATATGTCATCATTTTTAGATTTTAGATCATTATTAAGATATTTATTGCACAAACAAACTATGGTTAAAACTTTACAACGATAGTGAGCATGCAATCAAATCTATAGTATAGAAAATTCATGCAATTAAATTCATACTTTTAATTAAAAATTTAAAATATATATAACAGTTTTTTTTGTCAAAGTTTATAAAATATTGCTTTATGATGGATTCCTCCCTTCTTTACTATATTAGATGACATTTCCTATAGCTTAAATGAGATTTATATTTATAATTGTTTTTTTTTCGGAGTGTTCTGGATTTAATAGGTCACATTTTTGTTAAATAAAAACCTTTTTTCAAAGTAATAGAATTCATCTAAAATAATTTATGAATGCTATGCTGAATAATAACATTATACAAATTGTCTAATACCATGAAAATGCATGAAGTAGTTTTTCGCATGAGTATTGGTATGCTTAGGATCAAAATTGCACGTTTGTTTTTATCTTTCTATATAATTTCTTGAATTATGAAATTGTGTTACTTTTTGAGATATCATCTCATCGTAACGGCATTTCACAAGCTTCACACTGTAAAAATTCTTTCTAAATCCAACTTTGACACTCTTTTCTGAATCTGACATTAATATACAAGGGGTGTTCAAATGAAAAGGTACGAAACATCGTAACAACTGTTAACATATTTGCCTATGCCGCTATGGGAGAACGTAGCGGGACATCTAGGGATGCGATTGGAATCTCCGGCGTAGATCGGAGCATGCGTGGGAACCCGCATGCGCAGGAGAGAGCAGAGGCTCTTATAAAGTGCGCCGTTCAATTGAAGGTACTTGTTTAATTCTTAAAGCACAGAAGAACCGTTAACTCCGATGTGTACTGTAAGACAGTCCAAAGATTACGCAGGTCCATCAAGAACAAAAGACCGGGGCTACTCACGAAGGGTGTGGATAATGATAACGCGCGTAAACACATCTCCAGGATCACACAAACGGAACTGGCTAAGTTCAAGTGGGAGCAGTTCGCCCATTCGCTCTACAGCCCAGACATGTCGCCCTGCGATTTTTATGAGCTTTTCCCCCTGAAAAAAATTCTGAAAGGGAAGTACTTCAATTCGGACGGCGACCTCAAGGACGCTTGCGAAGGACTGGGTCTCGTCATGGCCACAGGAATTCTGGGAACAAGGAATCTTTTGGCTCATTAATCAATTTAATCGTTATTCTCAGGCCTATGGTGTATACTTTGAATAAAATCTTCATTTATACCCCCAGTGTCGTTTCGTGCTTTTCATGTGAACATATCTTGTAATTTAAAAAAACACAACATGAAATTAATTTTCTGGCATCGATTCGGTTAACAAATTCCTCGGCGGATAGAAACTAGAATAATCGAGATTCTATTCTACTTTCATTGGAAAAAGCACCAAATTATGTAAAAGAATTATGATATTAAAATCAATAACATAACAAATAATGTATTGCTGAAAAAATTAGGAAATTTTAATTTTTATACAATACCTATATTCTTGCATTCATACTTAGTAAAATATTTTTCATCAACAAGTATTTTAATCATAAAAAAATTCCCCTCTTCTTTAGTTAAAATTGAATGAATTACGAAACTTTATTATTTTAGACCAATCAGAGCACACTTCAGGAAACAGCATTGAGTTGCATGGTACATCTTCTTTCAGGCATCCAATGAAATATTGGGTTGTTCGGAAAGTAATTTCGATTTTTTTTTTTGGAAATGAAAGACAGTTTTCGTATAATAAACAAATACTTTATTAAATTATATATTGGCCGTTCTGGTCCAACACCTTTTGCCATCTTTCTGGTAGTATCATAATTCCACGCTCATAAAATTTTTGGTCTTTGCTGCCAAAAAACTGATCGAGGTGGTTTTTTTACCTCCTCATTTGAGGTGAAGGTTTTACCGTCTAAAATATTTAGCGAACCAGTTCTGGCACTGGCGTACTGTCAACACACCTTCTCCATACACATCGGTCCATTTCTTTCTGGCTTGAACAGCATTTTTACCCTTTCTATAGTAAAACAGTAAGATATGTCGAAAATGCTGCTTATCGCTCTCCATATTTAAAAGGGCACCAACCAAAAACTACTGCGTAGAATTAATTGGAATTTTTCACACACAAGCCTTGCTATATGAGCTCTCAAAGTATATAAAAATTATACGGCTTAAATGTGAAGTTGGGTGCAAAAAATACAATTAAATCCTCTGTCGGGAAAAAACGAAATTACTTTCCGAAAACCCAATAATATAAAATCATTGATAATTGAAGATTTAATAACTCTGTTAGATTTGGTTACAGAAGTATGAAGTTCTCTTATTTAATATATTATTATATCAAAATTATTTTATTAAATACGACAATCTGAATAGGAAATTGTGTAATTATATATCGTAGCATTTCATTAATACATTTATCAACTGAAATAAATGTCATTTCGGGCAATTTTCCAACAGGAAATATAGGCCTAAATTTAATGATTTATAACTTAACTCTTGATGCTTTTTAGCTTTATCTTCTTTTTCAATGATGTGTATATAGTTAAAATATTCTTAATAATAAATTATCTTCGTCCCTAAATCTATTAATTAATGTAAGATAAAACTGGAATTTCCACATACTTTTAAAAACGAGAAAGAAAATCTTTGCTATTAATAAAGGAGAATGTATGTGTGTGTATTGGAGCTCTACATGCCTGCTTAAACTACAGCTATCAAACTTCGCACATATAGACTTTGGAGGTGAGAATTAGGCATTTAGGAAAACGCTTTAGATTGCCTAGTAAAAATTTTAATTAATTAAAAACTTGGAGAAATTTTGGCATCAATGCGACGTTTCCCCATGATAACCTCCGAAAATATTACATCATGAAAATAATTTTAATTGCATCCTAAAATTCAAAAAATTATCTTTTCAATTATACCATTCTTTCCGTATATTTTTTCTTAATGCATTATCAATTAAAAAATATTTTAAGCGTATTTTGTAACAATGCACTTCATTATTGTAGTGAAGCTCAAATCGTTTTTATTGTTGCTATTAACATTTCATTATGTCTTTTCTCCCGTTGGTGATGGTAAAGAGATTAAGATTCGGTTTATTTTTTTCATATTGAGTAGGTTTTATTAAATAAAATATGCTTTTCATAAAATTTTTGAAAATTTGTTATTCCTAAAATTAAAGTTTAACTTCAAAACTAAGAAATAGTCACCATCTTTCGAAAGTGTTACCAATATTTGTCTCCCAAAATCTGAAATGTTTGCATTTTTTTGAGGATATCAATATTTAATTGAAATTATTCGAAAACATTATTCCCGTCCAAAATGGTCACCAAATGCGATTGGTAAATAATAAAGGAGCAGACGCCTTCAATCTTCGCAAATATTGTTAAAATTCTTTTTAAAAATATCCACGTGAATATGCCCTGGAATTTCAACGAAATTTATCTCCTTCCAAGATGTCTTCATATCAACCGCATATATATCTTCTTCGTGTTCTATAAAAAAAGACGTATTCCGTCTTAGATGTCACTTTTAAATCAAAACTTAATTTCGGAAATTCTTGTCCGACCATTCTCTGAGAAAACTTCATTTCGTGGTAGAACGAATAAGTGATAAAGTGAGAAAATTCGTGTCCCTCCAAAATACTTTTGGCTCAACAATTGCATCGAAAACTCACATTAATTGATCACCCGTAGTGTATCATAAGCAGTTACGTACGATATTTAGAAAGAAAGAAAAATCAAGTTTTTTTATTGCAAAAATGCCATTTTATTTTCAGGTGTATGAAATATTCATGGAAGAAATATTGAAATCAATATTAAGTTTCGCCCCGACATTTTATAAATTTTGATATTTTTCTTACTATATTTTCAGCCTATACCAATTTTAAAATTATGTCTGCCATGGGAGCAAGTTTTTTAAAAATGAATTATGGTTAATATGGTCACGTGATATATATATATATATATATATATATATATATAAGAATAAAAATACCCCAGCACTCCTCAAAACTTCCTAGAATTTTTTCGAACGACAAAATTCAAAATTTGAAATTGATCTACAACTGTAGTCACGGCATCACATATCTAATCTTATTTATTTCGGTCATTGCGAAATTACTAACTCACAGATGTGTTGTTGCGATTTATCCTCCAGCTGTCTGACGAAGTCAGACAAGGTCCATTAGACCGTTGACCCGGAGAAAGCAGAGGATCAGAAGGGGTGAGGAGTATATGTCATCTCTGGAAAGTCCCAAACAGTCCAGGATGTGCTCGGAAGAGACTTGCTGAACTTGGCATTTAAAGTAGACCATAAAGGTCTTGCTGCCCTCTAGAAAAGAGAGACTTTTTCTGTGACCGCTTGCCAATCTGGATATTGTCGTTCGAGAGGTTGTATTTCAAACGAAGAACCTGGATCTTTGCCCGCATACCAGTGATGGCTAGAAGGGATCTTCCACTCCCTTAAAAGTTCAGCATTAACTGTGGACTCACAGATGTTCAAACGTTTAATGGATTTGGTTATAAATTTGATATTATATGTCAGATACAATATCTATATACCAAATTCTATTATTGTAATTTTTTATTCTCTTTTTAGTTATCGAATCAAATTTTATTTGGAGGTAGATATGCCTCTTCTGAAAGGATTTCGTTCAAAATATGATAGTAATCAAACCTGGTTCAAAGTACTTATCTAAATTTCAACAGTCTAGCTCAAAGCGTTTTATCTGAATTCCCTTTGGCAGACAGAAATAATTACAAAAAATATTTTTAGGACTGAGAGATATTTGACTCTTGGAGATTCGTCATTATCTCAGAGTTTGAATTTTTGGCGATTACAATACTCTTTCTCTGCATATTTCGTATACAAGAAATTAAAAAAGCGAGCCGATTGTGTAAAATCCAGTTTTAGCCCTTTTACCAAAATTGTTTACATGAACAAATTTTAGATTTAATTCGCCCAAAGATGCAGATACTTTTTATAATCATCTATATTAACCACACTACGAAACGTAATCATATTTACAAACACTTTTTTAGCATGTTTGTTGTCCTTTACATTAATTTGAAATCTAATACACATTTTCAAATTCGGCATATTACCTGCAAATTGTGAGATGTGACATTCATATAAAAAGAAATGTTCATAATGCAGTGACAAACTGCATTATGAACATCAAACTGCTGTTACAAACTGCATTTCTTCACAGCAGTTTGTCGGACCTAGTTTCGACATGAGAAAATTTTTTTTAGAATAGTATACGATTCCCAAAAACAATATTAAAAAGTCTTATTGGGTTTTTAAATAAAAAGAAATCAACTGAAATTTTAACATTTTTTTCCTCAATAACTTATTCCATATTCAGGCTATTCAGCAATGATTCTTAATAAAATAGAAGAATATTACTACATAAAAGCATTTTTACTCTAATTAAAGAAAACATCTTTTAAAAGAAACTCTTCAGTGATATTAATCTTATTTTTGCACAGTTTTTCTCTAATTTTAGTCAGTTTTTGAAAATATTTGTTTTTGACAACAAATATTAATATTTTATCATTACGATATACACGTGCGTATGACAATATTAAATACACAATTTTCAGTACACGTTACATTTTCTATATAATTAAAAGTAAATTTTAAGGAAACTGAGAACCTTCCGTACCTTCAATAAAAAACCTGATTTTTTTTCAGTTTTAATCGAATAAAATAGGGGGCATTTTACTGATTACAGAAATACATAATTTTTATAGGTATGAAAAATTTAAAATTTTAACAATAAATTTAGCTATATAAAGAGAGAGAGAGAGAGAGGAGAAAGAGAGAGGGGGGACAGAGGGAGAGAGAGAGAGAGAGAGAGAGAGAGAGAGAGAGAGAGAGAGAGAGAGAACTTAAGACAGGATTTGTTACATGGCATTCATTGTTTTTTGAAATTTTTGATACCATTGAAATCATTTCTATATTTAAATGAAAATAAATTCACAATAATTATTTGTCCTATGCTCATATATTCTAATAATTTTGAAGTGATTTCACTCAGTATTATGTTTTTATTTTATCTTAGTGATTTGTTACTACGAAGTGATCGCATCGCAACACATGTACATGCGATTAAAACACAAATACTTAAGCAACAATCATTTTTTTACTGTTTTATAATTAAAATAAATTATTCGCTCTTATGAACTAAATTTTCAATCGGATATTAAATTTTACTTTATCAATTGAACTGAAATTTTTGGCAATATTTATCTCGAGATTGTCGCAGTTCCATTAAAAATAAAACAAAGATAGACGTAGTAAGATTAAAAAATTATATTGCAATCATGTCTCGAGTTATATGAGTGGAATTTTTGTAATTTGTTTCTTCACCACTCCAGCATGAATTCATAAACTTCGCCATATTTTAAATATCTCAAATATATATGTTTCCATTTACATTGAGTGGAAATATGTCAATACCTTGATAAATGCGCACTTATGCCCGTGTGTTGCCAATCACTTTGGTAGAAAATGCTACTAATATTTCTGTTATAACCTGTGAGTTCATAAAATTTAATTGAAAGAAAATTTCTTATTACGTCCATGAAATTTACTAAAAAAAAAGAGAGAAAAAAAACTGGAATAAGCTGCATCTTAGCATATAGTATCAGTAAATATGTAAGTAATTTTAGATACATGCATCTACAAATATATCTGCTAATAAAATCAATTCTCTAAAAGAATCTATTATTCTTTACAATCTTTTTTGAACAGCCATTCTTTAGTCTCTTCCATGTATTTATATTTCATTAGTCTAACGAATTAAATTAAAATTAATACAAATATGGATAATTCGTACGGTGGGTGTACAAGGAAAAAAAGTTTAGCGAATTTGATTAGGGTTAACGATGTTTATTTTCTTAAGGAAAATGTGAAACACATTTAGAAAAGCACTTTCAAGAAATAAACAAAGAACAACACATCCAGAAATTCTCAATACAAGCAAATATCAAATCGATAATTCAAAACTGTATAGCACTCAGAGTACAAAACTAAAAAGCTCGCTCCACGATGAACACTCCAATAAGAGAATTCACCAGATTGACTAGCTTGAGCTCTTGCTCGTTTATGTAGGTTCCTGAGAGGCCCCAAAATCATATAGAAAAACCTCAGGATTTTGAATCCTAAAAGAGATATCATCATAATTCTTGCAACTTCTGGAACCTTCATTTATTTCCCAAATTTGTCATCAAGTTGTCAGACGCTAACTAAGTTTGTCATAAAGACCAGGATTGATTGCCTTGACAGTCCTTCAGTACCCATTTAAGAGACTAATAATAGGGAAATAATATAACAGATTCAAAATATTATGTTTTTTACTAGTGGTAAACATATGATTAACCGCTCAGACACAAATAACAAGAACATAATCAGCTTGCATTGAATTCATTTGAATGCTTCCTTTCTCCTGTACCATTTCTATTATATTCAAATAATTATATTTCTCTCTCTCTCAAAAAGTCTTTTTTTAGAATGGTTATCAAATGGAGTTACTCTTCTAAAATTTTTAGAGGAATATTTTTTTGAAGAAAACTATTAAACTGTTACATCATATAAGAATTAATCTTAAAAAGCAATATTTATGAAATCAATTCGAAAATCCTTTGTAACCGAGTCTTCTTTTCAATAAATATTGCTAAAAGACATTAACAATATCGCCTGAAAGTTTTAAAGTTTAATTTTTAGAAATATTTTCTACTCTTTTCAAAAGCATATAATTTCAGAAGTATTTTCTACAATAAAATCACTCCATTCTATTTAAATACATGAAAAATGTTGGCTTTAATTTATGAGATTAAAAATTGATAAGTGAATTAGATCGTCAAGTTTTGAAAGCAGTTTCATAAGCATAAAAATAATTCAGAATTGCGGTAAACATGTGTATATCTAGAGAATTATTTTTTTAATAGCTCACAATATATATTAAAAGTTGATCGCGACAGCATGATTTTAGAATCAGAATTTCTTTCTAAATTTCCAAGAATAACAGAGTTTCTCTTTGAAATTCTTAACAGATTTTTGCTTTATTGCCAAAGGCTAGCATATTGTCTAAGAAAATATAAAGAATTTTATCATGAGTAAACCAGTATTTAATATTTATGTATTCAAAAATCATCCGAATTCAGCAAAATAGTACGAACAGAAAATTTAATTTGTGATGCTTTATATTATTGAATTTTGGAATAAGAACTCCTTTGTTAATTTACAAAAAGAAAAAAAATGTCTTTGAACTTCGTAATTACATTTTATCAAAGAGAATATAGGACTTTAAATTATATTTTAAGTTAAATCAAATTTAATTTATAATAAATATTTATGTCTTTGACAATCATCTAGTTTTATTCAAGAAGAATTATCAATTATTTATTTGCACAAAAAGACGGAAAAAATTATCTTCAAGTTTTAGATTATTAACATTTAATGGTTCAGATATTCATTCAGTTTTTCTTCGAATAAAAATATTTTGTAGCATTATCAATTTACAATGATATGTAAATAAATTTATCTTCAATTTAAAATAGTTATTTATTGTATTAACATGCTGTCTACAAAAAAATTGTATACCGGAGTCTGTAATGTTGGGTGGAGTGAAAAATATATCTGCTCTTTTGGTTTATGACATTATTGGATGACAAATCTCAATTTTGGAATTTAATAACTGAAACGCTCATTTTGTTTATAGATAAATTGAATGTTTTATCTTTGTCAGAATAAACTTAAACATGAATATATAGCAAAGGTCAAGAAGCTGAGGTCTATAGATTTTATTATTTCATATTTACGCATGTTCAATATAATTGTCCTTTTTGTATCAAGTTAAAGATTATTATTAATATTTTCTTAGCATTTTAAAATTTTGTTTTTTGAATATTTTTGTTAAGTTATCACGATCTATTTCAATTCAATTTTAGTGATTAGTTTTAGATGTGAGTGCTCGTGACCATTATGGATGAAGTTTTTGAATAAGAATTGAAATACAATCGATACTCTCAGCGAAACATGTGATCATCAGAGACAGTCAGAAAATAAATATTCAGAAGAAAAATGATAAATAAAATGTTTCAATTTTAGTACATTTGCCGGAATACCAAAAGAAAGCTATTATTAATTCAAATGGAAAATTTGAACTTGATGGACCAACACCAAAAATTAATAAATAATGGAACTAGTGATTATTAAAATAATTTTTGAATAATAAAATTAATAATAAGTAAAAATGTATTTGAATTTATCTCGGAAATAACCAAGTAATAAAGAACGCAAAAAAAAAAAGGCTTACAAAGTCACAATATTTAATCGAAATCATGTAAGAGATATAAAGCTAAAGTTAACATATCATTCTCGAAAACTTAATATTACTCTAATGTAGGAGATCAACAATGATTTACGAAGATTTCGAATCTTCAGTCTTTCGAAGCTAGTAAGTAAGTACTAAGATGTTGTTTCTCAGTAAGAAAGTCTTAAAGAATCTGTTATTTCTTAACTGAAAATTAAGAAATCTAAATGATTTTCAACCGGAAGCAGAAAACAACTTTATCGTGCTCAGATAAATGAGTACATTGATAGTATTATGATGTTAAGTTAACGCCCAAGACTTAACATCTATAGCGCACGCATTAAAATATTTAAAATTCGGAAATAGCAAATTAAATTTTTGCTTCATTAAGGAAAAAATTCTGTAACACTTTTCTTTTGATGACTTATTTAACACATAAAATGAAATAATTATTTGGCTCATAATTAAAAATTTTAGAGTGAATTTAAGGGTGCAGGAAAAATTGTATTAAACATAGTTTTGAATTTAATATTTAAAAAAGAGAAAAGAAAACGAAAAAAAAAAAATTCTTCCTTCGTAATTAAATCTTCTAAAAACTGCATATTGTAGTTGATTCCAACATTTGTTCTAATCTTTTAACGAATTTTATTTTATATAGTTATTTTACCATCTACTGATTCATTGTGCTTAAAATCAAGAGCGTGTTTTAAAAGTAAATGGATTATTTTTAAATTGCTTCTAATAACCAAAATACTTTTTTAGGAAAAAGTAATAAAACTTTCTTTTCATATGCTACTTTCATAACTAAATTTCTGAAATATTTAAATTAAAAAATAATTCGATAATGTATTCTACATTCTTTTTATGAATCAAAACATGAAGTATTAGATCATTAAAAATGCTTTCATTACATCTTATTATTATCTATCTCCTAAATTATCCTTATCATATTTCTAAATTACTTTAATCATGATCTTAAAGCTGAAAGAAACATGTTTCTGATTTTAAGAAAACAAATTACTGTATTTTGTTTTTATTTTACAAAGTAACTGCTTAAAATAGTATGCCTAACAGATTGTCACTGAAACTAGAATGAAAAAAAAATCCTAAGCGAATAAAATATGTCTTTTATTCTCTGAAACCATTAAATTACCAAAATGAGAAATAGCGTAGTCTTAAAAATTACTTCTTAAATTAAATCTTTTCTTTGCATTAATAGTGAAAAATGAATTCTTGCTCATTTAACAGAGCCATATTTTTCATCCATGAAGGCTATAAAAGGATTTGGTCTTCATGAATTCGATTTTTAGCGTCGTGATATATACATTATTCACTTTGGACTTTGGAACGATTGTATACTTTTTTGAATACTAAGATGCGGAGTACAAAATAGTATATAAAGTATTAGAAATGTCAAAAAAAAAAAGCTCGAGTTTTTAATGAATCTTCAGACATTGTGAGAAATTTGATTTCATTCAAACCAGAAACATTTATTTTAATTAGAAAATTTGTAATCGATTTTTTCTCACCTTTTGATGTGATAAAATACATAAATTTTGTACACATGTGTATTATTAACAACAATGCATTTTCAATTTGTAATTAATTAATACACTTTTAGTACTAATGCGATTTCATTATTTGTTATAGATTTAGATTAAATTTTGATTCCATACTTGTGTCGCCACCTGGAATAGATTGTAAGAAATTGATAACAAGATTCCATAATGTTTATAGGAATTATGTCTAACAGACTGTTATGCTGACAAAGTAGCAAATTAATTGAAATTCAAAGATCTTTCTGTTTAGACCATTAATAAAAGCGTTTTTTAAACTTGCTTTTATTTAATATATTGCAATATGCATACTCAAATTTCTTCGATATACAACGAAATTTAAAAATAAAATTTGGCGTATAAAGGTGATGAAAAAAACCGAGAACAGAATACTCATTTTATTTGTAATTTGGCAAATATGTATGTTTTTTTATAGCTTCACTAAACATTTTCAATGCCATATATTCATAAAAAGTGATAAAAATTGAGAATTTAGAGAAATCATCCTCGAATTGTTGGAAACCGAAAATGTAATCGATACCGCATAATTTCTGTTTCAATATTTAAAAATTTCGAGAGATTTGGGATTTGAAATAAACACCACTGGTTCAGAAAGATGAGGAATCCTGTGTTTTTATTATAAAAATAATTGATTTTTTTAATTCAACGCACTTTTAAATAAGGGAATTTTCAATATTTCACATTTAGAAAAATTAGGAGATAGAGGATGATTTGATCATTGATAATTTTCGGAATTTTTCGAAACATTTGGCAATTTTGTTAATGTTATCTTTATTTCACTTTCGTTCGTCTAAGTCACTGATCCGTTGAGAGAGATTTCCAAAACAATCTGATAAAGCCAGCATAATGGCATGTAAGGTGATTGCGTATTGTGTTTCCGGTAAGTCATTGTAAGGCGATTCTGTTTTCAGATATCCGTAAATTTTTAGTTTTTCTCTTCTTTTGTGAATTGGAATTTTACTTTTAAATGGCTGATTGAGTAAATTTCCTTAGTATAATTTGAACTATAATTCGATAAAGATGATTTGCAATATCTGAATTTTAAGGGATTTAATATTTGGGTTACTTGAAAACGTCATCTCACCTAGGCATCTTAGATTTGAGGATACAAAATATCCGGAATGGTAGTTGGTTCTCGCTACCAGGGAAGATACAGAAATGCGAAGGGGTCGACTACCCCTTCTGATGATAGGAGTGCTTCCTACGGGAAGGGGTGTGCCGTGGTCGGTGATAGTTCTTATGTCTTACTTTCAATTTTGACAAATATGTAGCGATGGTCCTCTCATTCAGATTTATCTATGTGGGTGGAGAAGACAATGTGTGAATTTTAAAAAGGTTAAGGAGACTTTTCTCAACAACAACAACAACAATAAAAAAAACTCTTCACAGCACAAATCTTGTTATAGATAAATTCCACTATTTACTACAATTTGAATATTCAAAACCGATTGAAATAAATTCTTCTAAATGCTTTTAATTCTTAGCTCTTTTATTCATAATTGTTTTTTATAACAATAATAGAAAACAAATATTTCTTCGGTACTTTCATAATAAAGAATATTTCTGATAAGAATACCATAACGACAACTTTTTAGAACTGGTTTATTTGAAGAATAAATATGTAAAAAGAAGTTTACTTTGATGTCATTATATTTTTAACGAATGAACAAGTATAATAGATTGGATATTGTTAATCGACAATTGTAATTTCTTTGGTTTATTCTTTGTTTCGTTATAACAAAAGCCATTTTTTGCAATGGTACGCCAAACATAGGATGAAACGGACATTTAATGACAGAAATAAGTGTAAATGCCAAAATGTCAAGCAATTAAGAGTAGAAATTAAAAGTTATAATAGGAAATACGCATATCTGTTTATCTTTCATAAGAACTATCGTAAAACAATGAACAGAGGAAACTTTGAATTTCTCTTATAACTTTGGAGTAATTTCTTGGTCAACTTTAAAAACTAATCATTTCTAGGCATATGTAAATAAACATATGAAACTATAAAATATAAAATTTAATTTTGTCAAATATTTCTTTTATTTTCAATTTAAATCAAAAATACCTTTGAGAGATTTATTTTAGATTAGGGACGTGAAACATAGGATCGGAAGCAATTTTAAGAAATAAGTTGTATAGTAAATCAGAGCAAATAAATTATGATATTATTTAACCATAACAGAGTTTACTTATACTTAAATACTCGTTTTGAAGTTACACGAGTGTTATTTTGTGATGAACTTCGTAATTTGAAACGTGGTTAGAAAACCAGGACGATAAATTCTCTCGTATCGCCGATCTTCAAACGTTTGTGGCACAACTGTAGAAACATGTTTGGCACCGATTGATTTAATGTGGGCTAGATGAAATACACTGAGCGTTTTCGGTGAAATTGGAGTTTGAAGCAGGAATTTTCATTTCTTAAGGCTCTTACCTCCATTACAAAGGTGTATATAAAATAATAGACCTGTATTTAATTTCATAATATTTCTCTTACGGACATGGATATAGAATGTTATGAACGAAAATACCATGTACAAAGTCCTAAACCAAAGACTAAAAGTATTATATGTGATCCATCTTGAAATAGATTTACAATTGAAGACCCGTCAACATCGGTGAATATTGAGGATGATCTAGTGATGAAAATAATTGCACGTGGCCAATTTTAAATCAATTATTTTGTATAGGATAGGATTTGTGGTGAAGATGACCTAGCAGTTTAAGCTGCAAACTTGTGCCAGCGGAATTTTGAGATTTATATATGAATTTAATTCAACAATGGCGTTAAAAAATAACATTTTTATTTTAAAATAAGGAACACCGAGAAGAAGTTTTTGCTAATTAATGGAATGCATACATAAATCTAGAAATAAAAAGAAAGAAAATACAGTAGTCTCGTGCATTAATCCGCTGGCACGAGCATGCAGCTTTAACTGCAATATCATTTTGATGAAAGCAGGATCATCACAAATTAATTTAATGATTATGAAGAAAAAAAAGCGAATTTCAATCAATTCAGAGAAACTTGGATAGTTCAACATGTAAAAGAATTTAAATCAATACGACGAAAAACTACTCGAAATACATAAAATTCAATCATAAAAATAAATTGAGGAAAAATCAAAGTAGCAATGCCTTTTTAGAAATGCAAATACACATACATACTTTCGCGTACAATGCTAATGTATTTTTCTTAGCGTTGTTTTTATTACCATGAGCATGGGTTTCTATTTTGCTACAGACTTATCAAAAATTTACAAGTAACATCTGTTTTCTCAAAGGAGTGTTTTTAGTATGGATTTCTTTTCTATAGTATCAAAAAGATCGAACACATTTTGGCAACCAACAATTCTCTCTAAACATCAATCTTTGGACAAAAATTCAAACATCTTAAGAGGAGAGTGGACTTTAAAATAAGCAAAAAGGAACGAAAATATTAAATTTTATTTTTATTGTTTCATCGCCAAAATATATGTTTATATTCAACTTATATTGTCTTATCAAATGTATTGTTCAATAAAATGAAGGCATAAAGAGCCTAGGAAAAAAAGTCATTTTTCAAAAAAATAATATACTATTTAGACTGAAATATCTTTGAAATATTCAGAATGTCTTTATTTTTGCGGGAATTAAATAAAATTGATAATAAAGATTTCGATTACACATTGAAAGAAAACAGGGTATGCATTCTTTGTTTCGAGTTTTGTTATATATTTAAAAGTTAATTTTAGTACAAAAAAGCATAAAATTCAAATGAAAATTCAATATGTCTGCATAAAACTATTTCTAAAAAGATTCAATTGGAATTACAAAATCAGACACATTTTTCTTTCAAATAAATTTATATAGGGTAATAATGAAAAAGTAATGGAAAAAAAATAAAAATTCAGTCGAGTGGAATATTTTGAAATTCTTAAAAATTATGAAACATTTAATTAAAAAAAGTATTATACCTAATTTAAAGAGTTTTTTTTGTAAAATATTTTATGTACATATATTTTAAAACATGAATAAAAAACACTCATAATCTTAAGTGAAAAATTCTCAAAAGTGCCCAATAGAGTCCACCTTTCCCATAAAAATATTTATATAAAATGAATACAAAGAGAATGGAGCTCCAACATTTAATTGGAATTACAAATCAGACACAGTTTTCTTTCAAATAAATTTATATGAGGTAATAATGAAAAAGTAATGGAGAAAATTAAACATTAAGTCGCGTGGAATATTTTGAAATTCTTAAAAATTATAAAGCATTTAATTTTTTAAAAATTAATATATTCGGTTTTTAAAGGTTTAGTAAATATTTTTTATGCCCTATATATATTTTAATACATATACATAAAAAATTTTATAATCAAAGGGAAAAATCAGCAAAATTGCCTAATAGATTCCACCGTCATTTAAGAGAAGATTTTCTCCACCGTATATAAACAAAAAGGCTTCGATAGATTGTTTTTTAAAAAAAGTAAATTTCTTGCTTTATATTGTGTAAAGAACGTGACTTTCTTTTTACACCTCTCCACACTATTCAAATCACTGTTACACATAAAAAGATGAAGCGAGAAGTCAGCGAAACTTCCGTCATCCTAAATCCAAAAAGACAACAGATTCGTCATCTCGGTGATCCCGCTTACATATTTAAATTTTTATCTTCAACGAAGTCTGAACAAACACCGCCGGTTCTAGGAAGGTGCAGCAATCGTCTTCTCCCAGCCACCGGAATTGGTTTATCCGCCGCAATGAAGGGGGCATTCTAATTCAGAAAAATCCCGCTCTTTCACGTTCGATTGATAGAGAGGGTCGACCAAGGGGTAGTCGAGTAACTGAGCGAAATCGTCTGCGCGTCGCTCACCGGCCCAGTTCGTTCTTTACGCCAGTTTCGGACAGGTCTTCGAGCAGTGAGCACGCGAATCGTTTTCATTCACTGAACAAAAGAAAAAAAAGTACTCTAGTTTTTATTCGTTGCCTTGTTTGCAATTCCTTTTGACTGCAACTGTATTTCTTCCGCACCGATGGATTATCAAGGCAGCGTTGTCTGCATCCGTCTTCTCTGACAGTGTGTAAGTGGGACAGTTGTTTTTATATTATTTTCACCTGTGTTTTTGCGGTAGAAGTTGAAACAATTAATGAAAGTAGTTTTCTTTAGGTAGAGAAAATAAAATTACACCTTTCAGATCGCTTAGTGTTAAATTTATTTTCTTTTCTCTATTACTTTACTAAAATTCAAACTAAACTTTCACATTTTAGAAGTTCAATAAGTTTTATTTAAAAATTAAAATTTATACCTAAATTATCCTTTTATCTATATTTGATTAAGTTACATTTCATTTAGCAATTAAACCTCTGTTTTCTGCATAAACTGATACAATTGTTGTCAGTTAAATTCTTTACGCGAAAGTAAATAAAAAAGCTCGAATTATTTTCCAATCAAGTATCTTTTAATCAAAATATAAATTCATATCTTTAAATTAAAAAAATGATTTTGTAATCATCTGAATTAGATTTTGTTACTGTTTGTATATTAAAATTGCAAATTTACTTTCTGCTTAACTGTTAAACCTCCTGTATTTAGGATTGTTTTATGTTTTTTGTTGTTAGCAAATTAAAAGTAATATATTGCATTAGAAAAGTAAATATAAAAATTAACATTACGGGAAAAAAATCAATATTGTATTTTAAATCAGTATAACGTTTCCGATTAAATTTATGATAGAAATAAACAATATCTACAACATAATTTTGTAATAAAACAATTATAATTTTTCATTTTAGAATTATATATTTGTTATCCCATACTACACGTAAAATATTCTAAAATGTAAATAATTTTTTATTACAGATTTTTTTTTATTACAGAAATTGTTTTCAAATTCAAACACTAAGATCTCTTATTTTAAAATGTATCAATATTTTATATTATAGACATTGTATTTTTGAATGGTAATTGGAACTGTGTGATAAGTAATCAATAATAAAATGTCGAATTGTGAATTTAGAATTCCATCTTAGCAATATAAATGAATTTGCTATTATATTTTACAATCATATAGAAAAACTTATCATAATAAATATAATAATAAGTAATAGTTCCAATATAGAAACATATAAATAATTACTGAATTTCTCACAATTCTCTTTTCTGAAGTCATTCAATATTATATGCATTTATTCTATGTGTTTATTTGAATTAAAAATGTGCATTTAAATTTTGCAAACTTACAATCTAGAATATATAAATATTTTATTTCAAGAAAACTGTTTTAGGTAATTATGGAAGAGACTTTATAGTATAGCTTGCTTAAAAACTGCGCATATTATCATACATTTTTAATAATATAACAGCAAGATGTAAATTTATTGCCAAAGTGTAATACACAAAGAACTACATTTCTAACTGGGATTATTCAAAGCTAATTACGTAAAGATTTATAAGAAAAAAAATTATTCATGTAAAATTTTTTATTAATTCAATAAAGAGTGCAATCTTCAATGAGTCTTCCCTAACTACAAACAGAATGTATATTTATTATGTTACCAAATCAGAATGCACGAAAATTTACGTTTCTAATTGTCTCTACTTTAAAATTCTAAGTTTATTATAGAAAAAAAGCATGTGTATTATTTACATTATTAGAGAACCTGATCACAATCATTACTTTTCTCATTTTTTTATTTTGCTAAAGAAACATAATATATTATTCTCTTTTTTTAAAATTAAATATTATAGTTAAATTTTAATAATGAGAAATAATACAAAAATGTTGAAATTCTGCATTATCAACTGAGAATAGACATTTATTAAACTTTTATATGTTAAACATACTTAACGTTGAAAGGAAGTAAGAAGAAGTGAGCTCTTAAAAACTTACTTCTGCGCTGCCTTTTTGTCAATATATTTCAATCACTTAATATACGATATTTTTTAAAAAAGAAATACGCGAACAATAATGCTTTCAGATTTACTCATCTTTTCGATTCTTTTTCAGAAAGGTTGGGCCAAATATCTTTAAACGTGACTGACAAAAAAAAATGATTGGGTTCAAGCTTTGTAATAAAAACTAAAAAAATGCTTGCATGAAAGGTTTTTTAGTTGCCTAGGAAACATTTCATACATTTATTCAAAAATAGCGTTTTATCTAAAACTGAAAACTTGACCATGAATAATTTTTTATTTGGAAAGTAACATTTTTGAATTATGAACAGATCTAAGTTATGAGATATAAAGGCAACAGATATCATTCTTTTGCCTTAATGTTTCTTTGCTCTTCATACCAATATAGATACCTGTCGTTTACCGTATCATAAATTCCGAGTTAAAACCATCATGATCTGAAATTCCTAAAAGAATTGAAGCTTTTAAACACAATTTAGTTTCCAACTTTAATATAAATACTGAATATCACGATTCAGCATTTTAAACAAAAGCTGTTTTCTTTCATCACAATTTCTTTGTAAACATAGAAAAAAAATCACGTCACCCTTAGCCGAATTATTTCTGTATATTTTCAACTTGAATTGTCATTGCTTACAGTTGCTGATATTTCAAATTTTGCTTCCTTGAAATTAAAAGGTTTGCATACAAGCATAGCAGAGAATTTTTAAATGAATCATAGTTTTATGTAAAAAACGGTGAATGCAAAATACATTTTTTTTGTTGTCTAAATACAATGATGATATTATGCTCGAAAATCACATGGTTCGAATTCCACATATTTGTATGCAATAAAAGGAAATAAAACTATTAAAAAGTACATTTAAAAAAGTTAATACATTTAATGATATTCCTAGGAATATTTATTGATATAGTACACTTGAAATCCATTTTCTTGGCAAAGATATACCAAATGTTAAAAATATGTGTGTTTGCTTTTTTGTTTGCAGAGCATATCAGGCACTTCCCCTTCCTGTATTCGCTTTCTTCTAATACCAAAAATATTATGCAAAATGTATTGTCATGTATTATCAGAAAATCGTCCAAATGGATTTTTTTTCGGAGCTATCGTGTAACAATAAAAATAACTTGACTTCCAGATTTCCCAGGAATCTTATCATGTTTAATCTAGAAAACGGTTCCTTCCATCTCATCTTAATTTTCACTGCCAAAATAATGAGAAAAGAGACGGGAATTTCCTTTCTTAGTAAAAATATTTCTCTATAAATATCATTATTTAAGTCACATTTCTTTAAGGCATCACTTGTCACGTCTGATAATATATCTTTATAAGTTTTTGTCGAGAGTTCACCAAAATTGTGTTCAATTTCTCATTTTACTTCTGTTACCCAACAGCAGTTACTAAAAATTAATAATATCATGTGCAATAATATTTCATAATTCGCAAATAATAAAAATCCTAATCCCTATCTATCATATTGGTAACCAGTTGGTTTGCCAAGAGTATATAAGCTAATGGCATCTTCAGCAAAGTAGTTTTAATAAGTAAGAAATTTTGATAAGTAGGGAACTTTTTACTATTACTATTTAAGAAGCCTTATACCGTTATATTCATTGCACTAAATAAGGGATAATTTATTACCTGATTTCTCATTTAGAATTTGATTCTTAATTTAAAAAGCAACTTGTAACTTCAAATACTTTTGAAATTAAATGTTATCTTAAGTATTCTTTTTTTTTTAAAAATTACAACATGCTTTAACAGAAACATACCTAACATGGGATAAAAAGGAATACAAATTTGTTTTCATTAACATAGCTATGTAAGAAAAAAATCCTTGATAAAATATTTGCAGCAATAATGAAAATGGTTTACATTCCAATTGCAATTGTAAAATATAATGTTCAATATTATGCAAAAAATAGTTATTAAAAACTATCAAATTCACCAAAAGTTATACGACAACTAATTTGGTATAGGATTTTTTTTTATTTTAAAATGTTGTGAAAATTATTTTTGTGCAATAATATTTTGGGGAGTTACCCCTGAAAAGCATCAGTATTTTCATAATTTTTAATTAATTATAATTTTAAAATTTCTTCGAGATGTCCAGCTTTATTAATATATGAAATATTCCCTATAATTACTAGTTATACACCTGAAACTATTATCTAAATTTATTTTTTTACTTGCACTTTTGTCTACCAGTTGTTTTGATGAGATTAATTCTCTCGAAAATTTTCAATTAAATATTTTACTAACTTTGTCTCTTAAAAGTTTTTGCAACAAAATAATTTAAACTTTACATTTTGATAAGCATATAACTCGTATTATTATAAAAGCCTTAATATTTTCTGTTGTACTATATATTTCTCTAATTTTCTATTATTTGCAGTAAAATTTGAACGTTAAGTTGAAGCGGAAATGATAAAACTTCAATAGATACAAAAACATTTTTGCAGTAACAAAAAATATCATAAAAAAATATGAATGCAGAAGAGTCAACCGATAAGTACTGAAGTTTCACGATCACTATTGAGTATTTTAAGATAATTTATGCAATATATCAAAGAATTATTTTTCAATTCACCGTAAAACTCAGGTTTTAGTTCTACTTTTGAAAGGATTTAAATGATGTAAATAATTTATTTTATTTACTCTGAAAAAATTATTAAGTCTAAATTTTCTACGGTTCATTGGTCTTAAGGAATTATATTCAGTGAAATGTCCTTGACACTTCAGCTTCCACATCCATTTGGAGTCCTTGGCACTCCAAAATACAAAAGTTTCTATCTCTTATTACCAAATCTCATCGAGTTATTAGGCTTTGAACATCACTATTTTAGTAGAATTTAATATGACTATCATTTTTATAATAATTATTATTTTTATAATTTTAGACTATCATTTGTGAGGAAACTTCGGTTGATGATTAGCTTATTTTCTTTAAGGTGGTCAATGGAGTAGTCTAAATTTGTGTGTTTCTGTAGCATAATAATATTTCAAATTTCATAACTCAAATTAATTTTGTCGCAAAAGAGGGGAACTTTCTTTATTAGTATTTCCAGAATGATTTTTTAAATAAAACTCATAAGAACAAAGGTCTGAATAAAAATGTAAAATTCGTTATTCATCAGAACATTTACTGACTCAAACTGCATAAAACAAATATTCTTTATTCCGCTTAGACCATTTTTCCTATTAGATACATAACATTAAATGCTTAGAAATTCGAGTGATAAACCTGTATATATGTAAAGACTACATAACTATGGAATTAATAATGTAAATATTTAAAAAAATCACTATTATTAAAAAACTTATTATTAAATTCACAGCTTTCTCACAAGTGATTTAAAATGTGAAGTGTCAACACACACACACGCACGCACGCACGCACGCGCACACACACACACACACACACACACACACACACACACACCTAGAAAGAATAATTTTTACCAGTTTGCCATGTCTAAGAATCTCCTTTTCTACTAATAATTAAATGAAAATGTGTTTGTTGGCTCTCTTCTACATGAAAGACCATAAGATTTAGAACTGCTAAATTTGGCAAATATATACTTTGAAAGTTGAGAATGTTAATCTCGGGCGAATGGTTTTAAAATTTTAATTAATTAATGATTACACTAAATTTTATCTTTATTTCACTATAACGGAATATATTAATCTCTAAAATGATTCACTTGACTCATTTTGGAGAATGATTCAAGAGATTCTCTTCTGTCTCTCACATACGCATCAATTAAAAGTAAAAAATAAAATAAATATAAATTAGTGGGATAATTGTCAAAAGATTTAAATCACCGTCTCCTATTACAAATAGATGAATAACAAGAAAAACTTTAACTAGAGTTTCACGCAAGAGTTTTTTACTTAAATGTCTGAAAACTATAAACATGGTAATCTCATATCAGTCAGAATTATTTTCTTCTGAATTTTCATAAAAAAATTAGTAGATTTTATTGGAGTCCTCTGAAAGGATGATAAACATTATAAATGGAATATCTCAACTTGATACCTTTAATTATGTAGATGCACTTATAATAATTATACTGACATTAATTATGTTCGAATAAAAATATGTATTTTACTAATCATCCAGGTAATTACATAATTTTTTTAATAGAAAGACAAAACAATATCTAGTCCACATTCCATATCTTGCAGCTACATAGCGATTATTGGTATTGATTTTCGCCTCGAGATGGGGGTTTGTACAGATTCATTTTTCACTTGCAGTTATTAAGAAAAGAATGAGGATTGACAGCCTGAGGCTTAGTGACCAAGTAATGGACTTACACTGAATCCACATAAAAAGTCGCATATTTATTTTTAATAATAAAAGATTTTTGTCTCTTGAGAAATATGTAATCAAACAATGCTACTATCATAAACAAAACTGATACGAAATTTCTTTTATAACAAAACGCCTTATCTTGTATCATAATATTTCCAATTCATTAGAAAGAATCATTGGTTGATTTTTGTGTGTCTAAATTAGTGATATATTTAAATTACTGTTATTTGAAATGTATCCCTTAATTTCATAGATAAACGTGTACAAATTTTAAGTAATACTGGAAATAAAATTAAAAAAAAAAAGAAAATCGGATTTTATATTTTAAAACACCATAACATAATAATTTTTATAATATTTTTTAAAAATTTAATTGAAATATGATTAGCTCCGCTACGTAGAATGGTTGTTAAAGCAATGAAAAGTATTGCAATGTTTTCTTACGGTAATTTGAAAAAGATTTTAATATTAAAAAAAAGTATTATACGAAAATAAACTTCATATCATTATAACATTAACTTTTGAAATTTTGAATGAGGGCATTTAACCTTCATGATACGTTAAGATACAAATAAAGAAATCTATTAATATTATTTTTCAACTAAAAATCTAATTAAAATCTCGAAACTTCCTTTTTTTCTGAATATTTACCTCTAAAGATGTAGCTATCCGTCAAATTTGATACATCTAGATCTACCATTTTACACTGTAGAACTCTTAGCATAATTTTTAATGTCAGTTATAAATCACATATAGTGCGTAAGGTTATAAAAAAATTAGTATAAAAATACATTCTGTATTCCTATATGTAATGATATCTTTGATTTTAAAACAATTATATGATATTTTTGCTTGCAAAAATGACATTTCATGTATTTAATTACTTAACTATAGACAAAAAAAATTCTAATTTATTTTAGAATTATTATGGTTGATTTACACTATCAATCACTTTGAAAATTTTTACAGATGTGTAAAAACAAAAAAAATAATTAAGTTAAAAAGTAAGCCTCAAAGTAATTCTATAAATCATGACTAAAACACAAAATGACATTTATTTCATATTTTTATTTCATTATTGTCTTGAGTTTTAATGCATCACAACGAATCTCCCTGTAAGGACGGAGGATGATTCTAGAAGGAAATTGAGGTTCCTTATCTATCAACTAACACACACATTTGTTCCAAAACTCAATCTAACTCAACTGGTATCCGAAGTTTCTGAGTTTGTAAACTTTAAGTCACCCCTAAGTCCCGATTGATTGTTCTCTGGAATGAGCTACAGTATAGACAGATGAAATTGTAGAGTTTCTGAATATATTTGAAATTTAATTGAATACGTTTCTATGAAATTTGTTGAGGGAAGAAAATACATCCTGGATGTAACGGTTTCTTTGATAGTAAATGAATTTCACAAATGCGTATACTAATAGAATAATAATATTTTATAAAAATAATGACTAATGATATTAATGCAAATAAAGGAATAATTCAATTTACATTACAAGAAGTTTGAGCGCAAATAATATAAAAAGTCATACGCTAATGCTGTGATAGATTGTCTTCTCCTTTACACACATTAATCGCCACAATGTAAAAAAATGAAATCGTTGGACCACGTGAACCTAATGATTAATTATATTTGCAAAATTATAAAAATATTGAAATAGCTATGAACAACGTCCTTTTTTAGAAATCATATCAAAATGATGTTTTAGAACGTGAGTTAAGTGTGTTTCACGCTGCTTCTTAGATCAAAATAAGCAGATTGGCTGAAAGCATTTCAAACACGAACGTGTTTGTTGTTTATTCACAGTTGCATTTTGTTCTGTCTATTATATTTAACAATATATAGTTTCATGTTATGTTAACATATCACATGCTTTTGTTCTGAAATATTCAGAGAGGATTCTAAAATAGTGTTTGCTTAAGATATTCACTTTTATAACGATAACAGAAATTTGGTTTCACTAATTCCATCTAAATTTTAATGAATATTTTATGTCCTAGAGTTTTAGATATCGGCCGCGAAATCTATGATATATCATATACTTTTATTCTGAAATATTCAGAGAGGATTCTAAGATAGCATTAGCTTAAGAAATTGGCTTTTATAACGATAATCGAAATTTTTTTCGTTAATTCCATCTAAACTTTAATGAATATCTTATGTTCCTGAAATTTCACACATCGGTTACGAAATCTATGACACGAATTATATATTATAGATTATTTTTCCTTCTGTAACATTTTAACTTTTTTGTCAGTTCTTAGGTGTGTGAACGTAATGTAACTACTTAATGACATATTCTCCTTAATTTAATTCTTTTATCTATAGTTTAAAAATAAAATAGGTTAATGATCTTTGGTACATTTTGAAGAGTTTCTAATCAAAAATATGCGATGAACCAAGTTTTGAAGACAAAACTTTATTTTATGGAATCGAAGTGGATTATTACATTATAAAAAAAGGAATTGATATGGTTGAAAGTATGGTTTCCGTTTGAAATAACATGAGATATATTCCTGAACAAATCTTATCACGAACGCACGCACGCACGCACGCACACACACACACACACACACACACACACACACACACGCACGCACGCGCACACACACACACACACGACTTTTAATTAAGATTATGTGATGTATCACACCAAAAACTGCAAAATCATTTGGTGATTTCATTTTTGGAAGTTTAATTTTTGCTGCTGATGAATTCCGATTTCAAGTCAAAAGAAATCTAACTTCCTCCAAACGCACTATTTGAGCAAACAACACTATTTGTTTCTCATTTGTTTTGAAATTATAGATTTTTTTATTTACTATGGAATTACAATCACCTTGCACTAAAAGAAATAATATGAATTCACCAGAATACAATGAGAATTCTGAATAGAATATGTGACTTTGGATTTAAAAATCTATGAAGTTATATATACATATATGAAGCAATAACTCGCTCTCTATTTGAAGAATTAATCCGATTTTTAATAAAAAAGTGAAGAATATTAATTAATTAAGGAAAATGATTCCAAAGTGATTTCATTTAAAGCAGTTATAAGAAAGAAATTTGCAGGATATTAAAGTTTCCGAATAAAGGAAACCGCTTAGTGAACTGACTAATGGCGCTTGATTTCTTATCACCTTCAATGCGAAATCTGTGAGAAAAAATCTATTAAAACGTGACAGGAATATAAGTAGATGAGAAAAAACACAGTTTATTTTGCATGTAAAGCACCCTGATAAACTTTTTTTTATTCGGAAAATTTTTTTTTATTGAAAAAGTATTCTCAATTTATTTTAGCTTCATCTTAGATGACTTTTTTTAGCTACTTGTTAAAATTCCCAAGCTGGTGAGAATTTTCTCAAATCAATATCTGCTTTAACAAATTCAAAGACTATTTCAGCAAATTTGCAAAAAATGCAAACTCAGCATCATGAAAAAGATTCCTTTAGATGCATTAAATATTCCCATTTGTGATTAGTATAACAAAAGTTGCGTTTTAGCAATATTTAAGAACAAGTATTCTCTTTTATTTCAGATATTTTATGCTTTTTTATCTTTTAATAATTTATTATATAAGTACTATGATGTCTTAAAAATAAATTATTCTTGGATTCATTACCTGGTCGCGACAATATGAAGCAAAAACTTCAATATATTCTACGAATGAGTGACCATTAAGTTCTGAAAATATTAAAATAAGTATATCGTGATCGATATCATTGAAAATAATTGAAAACTTGAGTATTTCAGAGATAGAAGGAAAAATTAATTATTAAATTCCCTCTTTACAGATATGAAACAAATGGAGCTTAATCAAAGTGGGAAAATATTTCTTCTTAGTGGAATCGCCGGAAATTAGAGTTTTGGACGTAATATTATTGTAATTACTACTATTGCAGAAACTAGTTTGTTACTTATTTGGTAGGCGATGAATTTTATAACTTCACAGCATAATGTCACAATGTTTCCGCGTTTCCTATGTGGCAGAAAGCTAAGCTTAATTGCTATTTATGTGAATCATAAATGAATTATAAGTCGGAAACATGATATGCGAGTGCAAAATGGTTAAAAAGGATGAAAAAGAACGATAATAAATCGTTATTCGAAACAATTTGAAAGATAAGTGGGCATAAGAAAAGTTGACGCTTTAGTGAAAAATGAAACAAAATTAAAAAGTGTTGCTTCACTGTAACAAAGCGTGATCATCTTTGACATCCAGGCATGCTGTATAATGATTTACTATACTTTAATGACAGAGTGCATGAATTATGGATTCAAAGAGTTCCAAAATCCAGAAAAGAGCTCTTTTCATTTCTGGAATGTAGCTTGGTAGATGCGATAAGGCTGAAAGTGACACCCAAACTTATTTCATACATTCTGGATAGGATTCAGATTAGGTGAGTAAGTAGGTCATAGCATGCGTCGAATATTTTCTATTTTTAGAAAGTCGTCACTTAGACTCGCAGCAAGCTTCAGTACGTCTTAACAAGACAACAATACTACACGCTTTCCACGCTTTTAACTGGATGTGGCGAGTAAGATGGTAAATGATAAATATGAAAGAATACTTATGGAGCACGTGTTAAAAGTTTGTGTTGGCTTTTTGTCAAAGCATTTTTAACATCTTTTACGTATAAAGAAAACAAATAATACACTTTAAAAAATTTAAAATTTAATGAACTTAATGAAATTTTCTTTAAAATGTCCGACTGTATAAAAATATAATCTTATTTCTGGTAACTCTTTATTGGAGTTGAGTTTAGCTTTTCAAAACTACTTTTACCAATAGAAGATGCCACTCTTTTCATTTATCATGAATTACATTTGCTGTCCAATCCTATTTAGTCTAGCATAATTAGTCAAGCCCATGAGTTAAGGACTCCTCATAAAAAGAAATTTATTTTCTGGTGATCAAAACAATTTTGAAGACCGAGATATCTCTTATGATAGAAGTCAAACTTAATCTTCAGTATATGAGAGAAGTTTACATTTCTGAAGAACTTTCAAGGGGAACTGACTCTTATTTGAGTTTCGACTCAATAAAATATTTCAGCAATGAGCCATTTGTTGATAAATCACATAGCGGGATAAGAGGTTTTGAATAAACGTGATTAAGAACCTAACGACAAAAGGACAGAAAAGTTTGTGGCCTAATTTCTTTGATGGAAATTTAACTAAACTTGACTTTTGTCTTACCAAAATTTAGGTCTGATAAGAGAAATTTTTGAAGTATCTTTGACTTGCAGATTTGGGCAGACATGCTACAATGGAAGTGGAATTATTAACATCATATTTTTATAGTCGAAGGTAAGTGAAATTCACAGAACTGGAAAAGTTAAGAAGAGTTCCATGGTTATAAAATAAAAACTTCCAAATAAAATCCGGATGCCATTAAAGGTATTTAAATAAATTTTAATTTACGCAACAAGTATGAACATTATATTTCATGAAATTTTTTCATATAAATAAAAGTTTTTTTAATATCATAAGGCCTTAATTTGGTTAGGAGCAAGCATTTGAATCGATTCTGATTATGAGGTGGCTCCTGGCTTTCAATAAGCAATCAATTCGAATTGTCAATGATTATTTTTATAATCCTAGAGAATTTCAACTATAGTGAAACCACTTTAGCATATCATTTTCCTTTAGTTCTGAATTATTATTATATTTATTAATGTTAAAAAAATCTATCAGTACCTAAGAACCTCAGTAGTGAATCTAACAACTTCTCTTAATTTCTGAAACATTGACCTTTAGCTTTTGATCTGAAAAAAAATTGTTTTTCATTCTTTTTCACAGTAAGCAAAATGATTGATCTGAAGGTCATATCAGTGAAGTTAGTTTGCAGCAAGAGCTCCCCTCTTTAGTAATATTTAAAATATAATATTTGTAAATGAAAATTAAAGTAAGTTTTATTTCAGAAGACAGACATTTTAAGCTTTTCTTATTGTAATAAAGGGAATACAGTTTATTACATATTTTACGGCCAAAGCCCGAAATATTGATATTTGTTCCGCACTTGATATTGCAATTACATCTAACATTATCACATCGGGCTTTGGCCAAAGATTCCCAACCACTTCGCGGAATAGCCATTCAAAGTAGAATATACAATATTAATTGCAAGTACTTCAGACTTTGGCCAAACCTCTTGGTCAGCCAATTCGCGAACTGGCTGAACTTAGGGCTTTGGCCGTAACACATACATGCAACAATGAGAAATATTTTTATTTTTAATAAATTATATTAATTATTGTATTAAAGGTTACTGCATTTAAAAATAATCATAATTAGAAACTATTCACTTATATAAAATCTGGAACTTAAAAAAATTTAAATAGCTAACACCTATTAGCATTGTCTGATATTAATAATCAATGAAATTACACATTACTAAGTTATAAGAAAATTAATAATCTAAATGGTTTATGGAATTTACTTAAAAAAAGTAGACATACGCCAGTATTTTGTATGATTTATGTAAGAGTTTTAGAGACAATATACCAAAATAGTTTTATTACATTATAAAAACAAATTTAAGATAAGATATTATGTATAAATATATATTTAATAGTGCCATTTTCATCATTTATTGTATATGATTTCTTATAAAAGTATGTATATTTCTGACCATGCATTATTGGTGAGACAAAAAAGTATTTGTCATCTCCTATTTGCTAGAATCCAAACAGAAACGACATGCATAGTGCAAATCATAGTACCCCTTATTCATTCATGACAATTTTAATGTATGAAATGATATTATTGAATCTGCATGATTCTTCGTAAAAACATTGAAACATATACAATTTCAAACAAAACTGCAACGTTGTAGAAATTAAATTACATTTTGTCATCAAATAGATAGGAACAAAGATTCTAATTATATTTTCTATCTTATTAATTATAAATAATGCAAGAAATACAATGCTACTCATATAAATTAGTATTCATCAAATAAGAATATTACGTATGCAACATTAAATATTCAATATTTATTTTTTCAGCTTAACAAAGGAAAATGGTTAATTAGAAAAAGGCTTTCAATTTCGTTGCGTGTTCCTCAACTTCAAGAAAATGAGAGAATTCTGTTTTATTAGTTTTCTGTTCACTGGGATTGAAATTGCGTTTTTAAATACTGCGTTTTAAAATTTGGTTTACTTATGAGAATATCTTATTGTATGTTTTTACATGAATTGATTAAAATTTTTGTAGAAATTCATTTTACATGCTAATTTTTAATATTCAAATCTTGCAAACTACGCAGCGAAACATTTCATCAACATTTCATCATTAGAATTTCTGAGAGGAGGTTTTTAAAATTAAAATATGTATTTTTAATTAGCATACATTATTTATTAGTTTTTTGATCAAGCCTATAAATTGAAACTATTCGGTGTCTGCTGCATTTCTGAAATATTTCATGCACGTTAGTATAGTTAAAAACAAAGAAATAAACGTAGTTAACCGATGAAGAAAACTTTCGTTTTGTAATAACAGAAGAGATATGCTAAGAAAAAAGATTATTTACATCAATAGATCAATCAATTTTAAGGAATCTGCACATTTCAATTGATCAGGAGTTCAAAAAATACATTTTTGGAATTATTTATGTCCTTCTGTTTGTAGACACGATGATTCAAATACATTTTAAACTAGATGGATAAAATCTGTCTATAATATCTATACGAAATTTATTGATTTTCATCAAATTTTGAACAAATACATTAAGAGGAAGTCTGTCTGACTAGATTTCCAAATATAAGTAAGCATGATAACGATCAAAAGAAAGAGAGCTAGATCGATCAAATTTAGTATACAGATTTAATTAAATTATTTTAATAAACAGCAATTTAATAAACAGCAATTTATTGAGAATTTAATCAGGAAACGAAATCGAATTTCTTGGTTCAATTTCTAATCTTTTACACTCGAAAGAGTAATTCGATGCATAATTATTCACTTAATACAGCGACTTTTTTATCGTTACACAAAATAAATATGTATAATTATTTTAAGTCGAACTTCCCTGAAAAATTAATCTACATGTTTTTTTTTCATTCTGTAAGCGTTTTAAAAAAGTAAAAGTCGAAAAAAAATAAATAAAATGTTAAAATGTTGCACAGTCTTGACTATCCGAGTGCAAAGGGTAAAGTATCAAATTTGGAACCAAATTTGTCAAGCTCTTTTGTTTATACTTTCACAAGCATCAATTCAGTGAACACGACATTTCAGAAACACAACGATTTAAATTTATGAAATTTTCTGTGCAATTTTATCATTAAATTATAGTTCTGTTTCAAATATTTGTTTCAACGGTTGGAAAAAAGGCATTTGAAAAACATAGTTGGTTATCATGTATTAACGTATCTCAGCGATTAATCGCCAAAATAACCCGTCAAAGATCACGCATTTTCATAAGTAATGATTGCCAACTGAAAGCAGTTCACAATGCACAAGAGCGTTCATTACAGAATAGGAGAGGAAGTTTTGTAAAGAACACTTCTGCTGATTTTAAGTTAGTAAATTGATTTGATTTGAATTGATTTTTCAGTCACATCCTTAGAGCTTCGATCGTTTGTATACAATTATTTATGCTCGTGGTAGAATAATATATTAGCTTGTTCAAACCTTATTATTAGTTTAGATAATTAGTGAGTATAATATTAAATTAATTCAATTTTGATTTCATACAGTAAACATGATTTAACAGTGAATTTCAGGAATAAAGACTCCAAGGCTCTACAAATATTTATAATAAGAATTATTAATTAAAGATTAAAAAATCAAAAGTAATTAAAATCTTAAAAACTTTACTTTTCTGTACGGCTAGAAAAGTTTTTATAAATTGTTTTTCTTAAATTTTATGAATTTAATGCTGGTAAATCTCGAATTCCGCACTGGAATATTTATCGTTTGAAAATGAGATCTCAGAAGATTATTATTTTGTATGTGAATACCTATTAAAAAATAAAGAGCGCTTTTTAAACTAAATTTTATATTCTTAGTGTCTCAATAGAGTAAGCAACAGTGATAAAAGCAAGAAAACATATATGATATAGGAATAGGAATACAAATTCAATACTTGAAAAAGAAATGCTCACAGAAAGAGTAAAATGAATCTATAGCGAACGAATAAAGTAATGTAGTTTAAAGGAAATACTATTAGTTAAAGCTAACGAGCGAAAGAAACGAAACAATAAAAAAACTAACATATTAGGAGAGAGTAGAGCATAATTGCGGGTACTAACGCTTTCGAATTTATAAAGCCAATATTTATGCTTGTATTTTTTAAAGAAATTTTATTATTCACTAGTCATTTTTGGCAACAGGCTGTTTGCCGGAAATATTGGCTGTGTTCACGTTTAATTAAATCTCTTATGTATAATTAAATATGCGTGGCTCGCTGATGAAAATATTTTTAAACTTCAAATTACGATACATACATAATCTATGTTATTTTAATAGTCTTTCACCTGTTCTGTTTATTGTATTTATGGACCATCCGAATAGAGTCGATTCCCAGGGCATTATTATACTTTAAAAAATAACTGTTATGGAGAATCTATTTTATTTCCGCAGTAACTTCCTTTTTTTTCCGCATGTAAGTTACGCAGATATTAAGTAGAATCCTTCATTGTTGGTTAGTTAGGGATTAAACATTTAAGGAAACAATAAAAATGGTTTGGATTCCAATTCAACAATGAAACTAGTTTTGAAAATCATGCAAGACATATCTATATCTATACTTATAATAAAGCTCAATGTGTGTGTGTGTGTGTGTGTGTGTGTGTTGGCGCTCTACAGGCCAGACCATTCAACCTACAGCTACCAAATTTGTCACGTGTATACCTTGGAGGCCGAGAATGTGGGGGTTATTTTTTCGAATTTGTAATTAGAATTTTATTTATTTAAAAATTAAACGACATTTTGGTGTGTTTCTGCTATAACTTCCGAAAATATTACCGCACAAAAAAGATTTTTTCATGAAGTTAAAGATCAAAAATTCATCTTTTAAATAATACCAATGTTTTAACCTTAAAATTAAATGTATATTTTTAATGAATTTTTAAATAAATATTTTAACTATGTTTTTCAACAAATTTTTTCGTACAAAATAAAAATAAAATTTAACCTGCACGAGCCCGTTTCGCATTCATGGGAAAAAATTAGCTTTTTTCAAAGTGTTGCCATCACATTGATTAAAGCTCCAATTAAAAATAAATTAAATCTTTTTGGAAATGAAATCCGCAAAAATATAATTTTCGGCACGTGTTTGTAGGAAATAAAACAAATAAATATTATTTTTTGTAAAAAATAAATTCAAGAAAAATTATTTTATGATCTTTTATACTCTCTATATTATTAATCCAATAAATCAGTTTTATTTTAAGGCAAGTTTTGTTTAATATGAACAGGATATCCATTCAAATCAGGGCCACACAGCTAATTTGTAAGCCTTTAGTAAGACACAGATCTGCTAAAATGGTCTAAATGGAAAATAATTATATTTTATTAAACTCTATTCAATAAATGCTCTAATAAATAATGAATATTTGATTTTACATAAAGCTTCTGCTGTGGAAATCACGATTAACAAAATGTTCTTGAAACACTAATATTTTAAATAAAAAGAGTTAATTTCCAATCAACTAAATCAATCACTTAAACTGACTGATTTATGAAAATTTGAATATCACTATTCAATAAAAAAAACGATAATTTTAGATTTTTCATCTATTATTTCAAAGAAAATACGCCAATCAGAGCACAGGTTTCTGAAGATTAATTGACCTAAGATTATGAAAATGTTGAGTTTTTCTAAATTTTTAAGATTCAAAAATTCATAAATAAGTTTTAGTTGATCGTGGAAAATAGAAACATTCATTCATTTATTTAAATTTGGTGTGTCCAGAATATTTCTCAGAATATGATACCTTACTGCATTAGATTTAGACTTCATAATTTTTTAAATATATTTATAGGCCGGAACAAAATATTATTATTGATTTCATTTCAATCCTTTTGAAAGCTAAACTAAAAACTGATTTTTATGCTGAATCTCAGAAATTTTTGTTGAATTATTGTTTGAGATATTACATAAATTATGAAAAATATTTTGTAGTTCACATAAGTTTTAAATACCGAGCGATTCTGTTTGAAATACTCACATTCAATAATAATAATAATAATAAATAAATAACAATAAAGATGATAAATAAAATAAAACGCTTGGTTTTATTAAAAAATATCTTTATATTAATTGCAATTTCATCATTTCCACTTTAAATTAAAGTTGAAGTTTTACCGGAAATGACAACAAATTAGCAAAATATATATAGTAAATTGAACGAAACGATCTAAACAACAGTATAAGTTTGGTATGACTATCAAAATTTGAAGATTAAAAATGTTTTGTTTGAGAATCTATTAAGAGACCAGTTACTTAAAATATTTAATTGAAAATTGTAGCGAGCGGTAATACTGGCGAACCGGCTGGTCGCCAAAGGCGGCTAGTTTATAATAAATTGCGAATATTCAAGTAAACGTTATATAGCAATTAATTATCTTTCTAATAAAGTAGAAAGATAATTAGAAAGATAATTTTTCAAATTTTAAAATGGTGTAAAGGTAAATTTTGTGCTAAGAATATTTTCGGAATTTATTCAGAAAAACATGGAAGTTAGTATTCTAACTAAAAAAAGCTTAAAAAACACTTACGAGTTGCACTTTTGTATTTCTCAAAATCTAAATGTGCAAAATTTAGTTGCATCTAGGTTAAATAGTCTGACCTGTAGAGAGCCATTTTTCTATTTTTTAAAAATAAAAAATACTTTTTTTATATTAAAAAATATAGCCTTATCTTGCCCTAATAAATGTGCAATATGGTGACAAGTTTGTAACAGCAATAAACCGACGCATCATCTTTCTTTTTTTATCTGCACTTGTACAATGAGCTTATAGTTCCAACACAGAATCCAGTACTCTGTATAAATAATCAGGGTAAAGACACCCGCATCATTAACAACTAAGTTCCTTCCAACTTAGTTGCGAAGCTTTATCATTTACATCGATTTTGTGTCCCATCTTCCTCTACTAGTTTTTTTTTAACTTTTATATGTCTGAGAGTCTCCGTAGATTTGCAGAGAAAAAAGAACGACTTATTTAGAGTGGAGAGGTTACTCTTTCTTTCAAAAATTTTTTTTCCGATCCAACTGATGGACTAATGGTAGTTAATGGCCATTGTTTGTCACGTTTTTAACAAGATTATTTATAATGCATGCAAATTAATCACCAAGAATTGTTTTTTTAAATACACATACATATTATATATATAATTTAAGTTTGCAGTACAGGGAAGATAATTGCATATTCATTAACGACAGGTACTTTTTCCCTTGATAACACTCTTTGACTCATACAGTCTTGTTGTGTGTGTTTTTTTTCGTATATGAATAGAGATTCAGCCATTGATGTATTTGGTACAAAACGGATTCATATTCACAATTCTAGCATTAAGATCCATACAATTTAGATAAAATTCAAGCATAAAGATATACAATTCTAGCATTCACACCTATACAATTCTAGCATTTTCAACTACACAATTCGTTATACTTTAAAGTTATCAAGCTCAAATACATGCAGCCAAATACATTTCCAGTAGAATGGTTTCATTTTAAATTCCTATGATTTGAGTTATTGGATTCATATTGTTACAAATGAAGTCCAGAAGGCATTGTCGGAGGATCTTGGTATTAGGCTGGCTCCGCAATGGAACTAAACGTAGCCAATTGACCATACTGGCATGTATTTGCTTTGGAAGGATCTATTCGAGTCTTTGCATTTTAAGGCGCGTGACCAAGTGTGGATGGAGTTCCAATCTGCAACACGTTTAGGAAAAACTTTTGGATACGTTTAAGAAACAGAAACGTATCATCATCACATGTCTTTCATCGACAGGTCAGGATTACCATTGATAGGTTGATCGCGAGACAGTTTGCTGATTTTGTTTCTATCTAAGGAAATTACCGGGCTGCCAGTTTCTGAAGATGTTAGCACTGTTTTGAATTTTTAATATGCTTCCCAGTCCAGGAAGTTTTCTGAACCAAATAAGCTGAACGAATAGTTTGATGGATGCTGAACGAATTCTAGATCATTGACACACGGCTTTGGTAACCATTTGGCGATAAAACTGAAGATTCTAGAAATAGCAAGAATCTGGGAGAACGGTCAGCTAAGACGTTAGTCTTGCTGATCCATCTGGAACTTTCTTGCTTTGTCAAGGAAAGCTAGGAAACGGAACTGAAGTCAATCAGTATTGAGCTCTTAGTAAACTGGTAGTCGAATTCAGCTTAAACGGATTGTTAGTGACGAATAGCAGGCGATTCAGAGGCGTGAATAGTTGAGCGAAGTCTTTCTACTGCGGAATGTTTTTTTCTAACTTTTTTCGCTGTTTATGGTAGTTTACTACTGATTTGCTGCAGCTGTTCTTGTGAGCACTTCGACTTTGTTTTACAGTGTTTGCGCTATCGTGTAGCATCCTTTTTTTATTATTATGCCTGATCGATTGTTTTGTCATACACGCACTGCATCGAACCGTTTATATTCGGATTTTTTTTTATAATGTAGGAATATAATTTTAAAAAGGTTTTTTTAAGAATACAAGAAGATATAAAACGGGGAATTAATCAAAAACATAATTAATCCTTTCTTTTTTTTCGATTACATTACTTTTTTTATATACCAATAAGTAAATACAATATCTATAGAAATTTTCTAAAAAAATTAAACTCATTAATTATACTTGGTCAAAAAATTTTATAAAATGATAAAATAAAAATAAAAATTAACATTTTTTGAAATATTCAAAATTTGTTTGAATATGTAATTTTATAAAAGATTTTCAGTAACTAGAAATTGCTATTATATAGTTTTCCTCATAGAAGATTAATAAGATTATTATTGCGAGTTTTAAAACAATGTCTGCAAAGATTTATTACCTTATGCGACCAAAGTAAAAGAATAACTGAAAATACTGAACAAGAATTTCTGTAATTATCTTGAACTTTAATATGATTTTTTAAAAGAAAAGAAAGTTTTTAAAGAATTCTGTCTTATTGTAAAATTGAAAGTTAGCACTTAGTAACAAGGACTTTTTAAAATTAGAAGCTGCGCATAAATTTAAGTAATTCTTCCAAAGCTTATTATGATATTTTAAAAAAATATCTTCAATGAGATAAATGGTGATCAGAATGAGGGAAAAGGTAAATATAAACAAATTTGAATATAAATTTAATTTCGAAAATACATTCAATTTTTATGGAAATAAAGTGAAGTAATTATTTTTATGGTTTAAGAGAGATTACTAATTAAGCATGAAAAAGCAAGTACAATAATTGTTATCATTCTAATTTATCACAATTTTTTAAAAATGAGGCAGGATAAAACTGAATAAACATTACTGAAGATGAAATAAAATTCATATTTTAATTGATTTTATTCAATTTATAATTTTTGTTATCATGAGGGTGTCATAGAAATTAATCACTTACATCATTGTAATCAAATACGGATAAAAAAAATTGAGCTTATTTCATAAACATATACGAGCTTTATAAGAAATAACTATATTAATTAAAGCGGTATTCTTTTTAAATAAAATAATTTTTTTAGTAAAAAGTTTAATTGTAAAATAACTATAGAATAATGTAGAATATTTCATATTCATTAGCCAATGTCAGGCTTTAACTAGTTCTAACTATTATCGGTTTTTATCTTTCTTGCTTCGAGCAAAAGCTCATTAAATAGTTTTAATAATGATTATAAAGGCAATTCTTTCCCCAAATTCCTTTTATTAATTTTATGTTCAGAATACTGATATTTCATTTTTGTATGGTTTCAGAGTTCTTCAGAACAAGATGACAAAATTTCAAAATAAGCAATGTTCGACATTTTTCTACCAATTGCCAAAATTATTAAAATTGTGAATTATAGAAAGATTTCTTTGGCAAATAACTTTTTAAAAAAAATAATAGCGTCAGGGGAAAAATGTATATTCCTTGGATAAGCATATTTGTGATAATTGTGCAGTTTTTCTCTACACTTGTTTAATACACATATATTTGTGCACTTTAATCAAGGGGAAACTATTTTTTGGATGGACAGATTAAAAGATGTTCCTTGCAATATGTTAAAAAAAATTCGAAAACTATATTTATGTTTCAAGCACAAAATTTTAAAATAAAGATTGTTTTTTAATTTATATCTTAATGAAAAAAGTAGAGTTACAGAAAAAATGTCCTTATTAATTTTAATCTCACTTAGCTACAGCATGATATTTTTTACCGAAAGTTTCTACATGTGTGCTTAAACACCCTTAATTACATTTTATTCTTCAGTAGTTTTTAATTAAATGTATTCAAAATGCAATGGGATGGTCAATGATCACTGATACAATGGAATGTATTTTAAACATAAACAGAAAAAAACACACACAAACATTATTCCGATAAGGGTGAAACATTGATTCCGCAATAACGCCCGCCCAGATTTCTTTCCTTACAAATCAATTATCAAGGAAATATTTGCTGTGGTTGGCTTGATTGTTAGAGATTTCTTTGATTTCCTTTTGACCTAGATATAAATAGAGGCCCGTTTCCCTCGAAATCCTTTTAGGACGTGAACCTCCCTCAGTATCCTATATTAATACCTTCTCTTTTTCATGGAAGATGCCGCAACCGAAATTTATTTTTCTATGGTGTATATCAGTAAAAGATATACTTCCTAACGGAAGGTATTAGTGCATGAGCTGATGCATATTATTTTGTAACTGAATTTAGCACCTGTGACACTCTTTACTCTTCACGGATGATACAGTGAAATATATGACAGGACGGTCAAGGTGGTGTTATTTCGTTAAAATTACTTTTATATGTAGAGTTCGACGCGTAATAAGTCCGACGTCTAAATAAATGCAGCTAATATTTCTTTATGTAAACTTGTTTTAAAGATGAAAGCATAACCATTGTTTCCTCTCCTAATAAGTTTTATATTTACTGTTTATTTTCACTTTAAAGTTTTCGTTGCATCTTTTTCCAGCTTGGAATTTGACAATACAGTTTACCGAATAAAGTATAATATGTTGTGTTTGCTTTAAGAAAACCATTTTCCCTCATCATTATGTAAATAATCTCATAAACGCTCTATCTTGTTTTGTGCAAACATAAACTGATTCTAAAACGAAAGTAGTGTTCGAGTCAAAACAACGATGTTAACAAATCTTTATTATTGGTTATTTATTCTTATTTTGTTTCAATTTCAATAATTTGGTTTTGGTTGGTTTATTTATATTAACGTCCCGTTTAAAGCAACACTTGGGCTATTTTGGGACGGACCTCGTAATTTTGAACCGCGGTCAGATGACGAGGACGACACCTGAGCTGGCACCCCCCTCTCCACACCACACCACACCACACCAGCGGGAGGACGTTTGGTCAGGACGGATTTAACGTGCAACTGACCCCCTTACACGACGGTTCTTCGGTGGAATCGGGTCTCGAACTTGAAACCCTCCGGTTCCAAAGCCGAGACCGTACCACCAGGCCACCGCGGCCCTTTCAATTTCAATAAGCAATATATTCCTGGATAAATATATCTTCTGCAAATATTTATGAACTCAAAACATGTTGAAGTATTTAGAGTACATGGCATACTCTAGTGTTTAGTTTTTCTTATATAAATAGAAAATATTATAAATTTCAAATTATTCGATTTTGAAATGTTGATAAATTACCCCTTTCAAGCTTCTTTTATTGTGTAAAAATGTGTTTATACTAATGTATTTAAGTCTGTGAAGAGGATAACTTAAAAACTGAATGAACTAAACTAATAAATTTCTTGTCCTTCCTTCACATTTTAATTAAACTTTTGTATTGAACTTTGTTAGAAGTCCGCAAAGGAACATCCGTCTGTATTCGTGGTACATAGACACGATAGCTCAAAAACATAATGATATACGTAAATTTAATTTAGTATATGATTTTTGTAAATCTATGTTTTATAATGGTAAATGGCATGGTTTGTACAGGGAAAATTTGGTTTGCAATCTATTTCAAATATTTCCACTTATTGATTTTTTTATCAATTTTGTATTCTTGTATGTGAAAGGCTATATATCCAAAACGATACAAACTAAAAATGTGGTGTTGGTGCAAAATGTATACAAAAATATCAATTTTTACTTTCAATCATTCAAAAGAAGAAATCTAAGACGGACACACTCGACATCTGTATTTAGAAATGACGAAGCTTTGAATAAAGAGTACAATATTGGGGTATTATTTGAGAAATCAGAAACGCATTCTTAAAAACGTTCTATCATCTTGCTAATTAACTGGCTGATCAAAGTACGTACATATTCTATAACTTGGTGACAACAATTCTATAACAATGGTGATAGTTTCTTTTAATGCAAAAAAAAGTGACTATATTAAAAAGTCAATTTTTGGCAAAATTATGATTTTTTTATTTGATATTTTTGATATTTTGACGTGTTTTTTTTAATGAAACCGTTAGAATTTTATTTATAAGCCTATTTTTTTAGGAAGTTACTCTGATTTTTATATTTGCATTTCCATACGATTTAATGTTATCTTACATCTTTAGATGCTGTTGTCTTAAATATAGAATATGATAGAATTTTCTTACGAAAAACTTCATAAATCAAATCTAATGCATATTTTTGATTCAAATGTGGTATAATAATTTTTCAGTATGTTCTGCAGTTATTGAACTAGAGAATAAGTAATCTATTCATTTAGAAATATTTTATATTTGTTTCAGTGCTTCACAATATGAAAAGATTTGGAAATTTCGTGTTATTTATAAGTTGAACACTAATATTTAAAGAATCGATAGAAATACGGCTTCTTTTTTTAGTTCAGGAATTAGACAGTGTATTCTTTAAATTATCTGCAGAATTATAAGCAACTCGTTTGATAACTCTCTAACTAGAATTTTTTTGCTTTATCCCTTTTTTTTAGCCAAAAGAGCCCTTTTTTCTAATTTTTAAAAAAATTTTTTGATCCTCAACTGGTAGAGATGATTTATTCATTCTGAGATGTTTTATTCATTCTTTTTTATGCAAATACTCAAAAATGTAACAGTTTTCGAACGTTTTTCAAAAACTTAGCTACATATCTTAATTTTCTTACAATCAGTACATATAGCTCTGATTTACTATACTCGAACGCATGTCACAATTTATTAAGATCAAATTAAATAACACAAGCACATAAATGATAGGAATCCCTAGAAACTTAATGATCAACAAAACAGACTGAAACATAAAAAAGAAATGTTTTACAAGATAATTCTCTTCAACTTCTTATCATGTCTGCCAAGTATTGTCTCATTACTAATAATACCTTAAAGCTATCACCCTATTAAAAAGTGACGTTCGGAAGATAAAAATACAAGTTAAAAAAAACGAATAAAAAATCCCCTGCCTATAGAGAAAGGATTGCGGTATCTTCGCAGCTGAGTCAGCAGATGTCCCGAAAGCTTTCTGGAGGGGATATTCTCCAGATAATATAATGAAGAAATGCTGATTCTGCTTGACGATGCACGAGAAAAATAACTCGGTGCCAACAGCATTTCAGAATAATCAATTGAAATGCCAAGGAAGAGAGAGACCTAGAAAAACCTGTTTAAACTGAAGTGGTCTAAGAAATAACATAAAATAAGTTGAATATAATTTATTGTAAATTTGGAGACCTATCAAATAATAAAATATCATTCCGTTTCATATGACCCAATATTAACTACCTGTAAACATGATGAAGCCCATAAATACAATGACCTGCTGCTTACGTCGTAGATTCAAGACCTAATTCTGCCAAACATAGTAGCTTTTTCGATTTTAATTTTCTAAATAGAAATATTTGAGCTAACATAAACCCTTTACGCTGAAATGATGGGTTCGATACATGCGTGCACCAGGAATGTTAATTCTTTAAATAGTGTCCTAGTCCTAATGTCTATCATAGATTCTATGTCAGTGTTGGGGTTCGAAGTCTGTTTCTACTTAACGTATATCAGTATCGCTTGATTTTAATTCCGTAAAGATGCGTGCACCAGGTACGTTTGTTCTTTTAATAGTGTCCTAATCCTAATATCTATCGTGGGTTCTATGGCCAATGTCGGGGTTCGAGGTCCATTCCTACTTAGCATTTATCAGTTTTGTTTGATTTTAATTTTGTAAAGAGAAATATTTGAGCTAACATATACCCTTTATGTTGAAATAATGGATTAGAAATATGCACTAGAATTGCTTTTTTTTATTTAAATAGTGGTTAATCCTCGAATCTATTATAGAGTTTATGATTAATGAAGGAGTTCGAGGTAAGTTTCTACTTAACATATATCAATACCGTTTGATTTTAATTTTGTAAACAGAAAAAAACACAAAACAGTATGAGTGGTCTCCCAAAAACTTTCTCGAATACTCTCTAGCAAAGATTTTATTCAAGTGAGCATCTTGTTTGATATTGACTCACAATAGTTACGAAGTTTCAATCTCTGGTGTGAATTTATCATTTTTATTATTTTTATCACTATTGTGTGATCCTTGGCGAGTGTTTTGGCCATTAATCCCTGGCATGCTATCAAAAGTATCCAAATATCGAATTTCGGTTTCAGGCACGTTCTTCCCAGTCGAGTGAAACAAAACTTTAGCATGAAATTACACTTAAAGACGTAAAACCATATACCAAATTTGATATATTTAAGCATAGTGTTTTTGAGTTATCGCTTTTTAGACCGACAGACTGTCAACTCTTAGTTATATTTCGCTCAAAATTTGATAGGTGTCTATAATATAAATATTACATGTACTACATATAAATATTACATGTACCGAATTCCATCCATTTAGCTCTTTTTCTTTTAACTTGTATTCGAACAGCCGGGCAAACAAGTTTTCTCTGAACGTATTTTGCTCAAAATTTGGTTTTACGCCTACAGACAAAATTTCATCTATCCAGCTCAAAGCATTTTTGAGTTATCTTTGTACCATACAGGCAGATGGACAGATTTACAAAAATGTGTTTTTCGAACTCAGGGGGGTCTAAAACATGGAGATTCATCAAAATCTCGAATTTGAATTTTTTGACGATTACTATACTTTCTCTACACTTCTACTACTATATCAGAAAGAAAAAATCAAACTAATATATATATATAATTTTACATGATTAAAAGCCTGTTTTAAAACAATTAAAAATAATATTATTCAATGCAATTAATGGCAGTATTTGTGTAGCAAAATATGCTGGTGCAAATTATATGTACACAATACTTAACATCCAATCAAAACTTCTATAGACGGCTCTCTCAGATTCAAAGCTAATAGCATGCCATGGAAGTGCATATTTTTCGAAAACTCAGTAAAGGTTCGGGTCAATATTTTAATATTCCATATTACCTTCACAACAAGGTTTTGATGCAAATTAGATAAGAGACAACGTCAAGACAGCTGATATGCATGGGTAGGTCGTTTTTCGCCATGAATGGTATAAGTCAATTCCCGAGACATCGTAAAGACTTATCGATTTAATAATTGTGAGCTGAAGCAAGAATGGAACCAAATTTTCAGCTTTCAGAAAATATTTTTGAATCGACTAATATTTTAGTCGCATAGCTTCTCGCTTCATTCTTTAAAAAATGAATTTGTGAAAGTTTTGTAGACATATAAAATTGAGATTGAAGTATCTATTACATACGCTACATTAGTATAAGAACAAAAAATATATTTTACTGCTTACTAGCAGCATTGAAAAGAATAAAAAACGTTATAAAACACACTTTTATCAGTATGGGCATATGAATATATGTATGAATTGAGGTCAAAACAAAATCGTTAAAGCGCGATTATTGTTTTTAATATTCTAAAATAAAATTAGAATATATAACAGATTATTATTAATTTTCTAATTAAATCATAATATTTAAAAGTTATCATTTCTACAAAGTGAAAATTTTTTAATATTTTAAAAAATAAATATTTTTATACAGAAATTAATATAATTTATATTGACTATGCAACAGATTAATCTCTGAATATCTGTAATAAAAGGAAATATTTTGAATTTTTTTCATACACCCACAATTCCATTGCAAATTCATGATGTGAAATAAATAAAAAAAAGTATTTGAGATATTTTTAGCAATACAAATGTACATTTAATAAAAAAGAACACGTCATTTCATGGTTCTGTACATTTGTATATGTCTTCTTTTAAATTTCTCGAGCTTAATTTATGATTCATTGCAATCGTGGAATTTTAATGAGTTAATTTGCGTGCCTGAATTAATTTTTTTTGAGACAAAGTACTTGAACTTTTCCAGCAAAATGTAAAAAATACGAAACAGCGAATTTTTACGCAAGGAAATCAGATGAAAGATTTTTAGAGAAGTCCAATTTAATTACTTAGTCTCTCTTTGTTTATTTAATTTTGAGCATGAGGAAACAGGTTGTTTGCGTACTAAGCAGAAGTATACTTGAAAATCTGTAAACAAATAAGAATTGCTGCATAAAAAGCAATTTACTTAATTGAAGAAAGAAAATAATTGCAGAATTATATATATGCGTATATTTAAATATTTTATTTAAATGTTAATTTTTTATGAAAAGTATGCATAGTTTGTTATGTATAGTTTTGCAACAGAGGAGTCTTTTTGAGAATAAGCATGTAAATGTTTATTTTACTTAGACCATATAAATATTTAGAGAATACAATTACAATATACACAAGAACACAATTACATATTTACTGAAAACTGAAATATTTTTGTTAGATTTACAATCAAATGAATGTTTATTTAAAAATTCAAATACATTATAATGTAATAGAATATAAATATAAAATGTAATTGAATTTTTCAATATATATGTAATTGAATGTAGTTTTATAATGTAATTGAGTATAAACATATATTTACATTCAATTACATATACATTGAAAAATTAAATTACATTATATATTTACATTCAATTAGATACTTATTGAAAAATTCAAATACATTTCATAAAAAAATAATGTTTTAGCCCTTATGGAAACGGATTATTCACTTCTTATTTACGGAGTTAGGCAGAATGTGTAGCGAAATGTATCGCATACACAAAATGATAATTTTATGAATGAAGGACATACATAATACATACATTGAAGAATCGATGAACATACATTGAAGAATCAATGATTTTCACATAATAATATATTATGTCAAAATCACCGATTCTTCAAGCAGCTGGATAAATGATACAGGGCTCCTTTATTATTTTCTCAATAATACAATTTGACAAATCTTGCAAAAAGTCTACAATATAAACAAGGTGATAAAAATTAAAACACCCCTATTCTGAGCTCTCTATACAGCGAACTACTCAGTGTAAAAGCTCCAAAAATGCTGAACATACTATTTATTCAAAACATGGGGAAACGTATTATGCGAAAAAATAAACATTAGTTCCAGAAACACCAATAGATGGCACTGAATGCTGAAAAGACACAAATAATCACAAAAAAAAAAGGGGGGTGGGGAAAGAACCACCCACATGCGTTATGGAAATTTTCCCTTTTCATTTCTATTGCAAATATGAAAAAAAAAATGAGGATAAAAATGTGAAGAAACTTAAATTGTCATTGTAACTGCAATTTTGCTCAGTAAGCAAATTTGAATAAATCCTTGTTTTGCTGCTACTGTTCTGAACATAAAACGAGATAAAACTGGTAAAATGTCCTTCTTATCAGTGATCTTCACCCTTTGCTTGTGAAGTTGTTTAATGAAAACAAAGGAAATACTGCAGCTGCACTTACAGAGTTTCGTTGACTTAATAATTTTCGCAAATAACCTGGAGGTACCAAAACATGCTGGAAAATTTTGTTGTACCCCAAGTGCTAAGGCGTCAATGTCTTGATTCAGTTATCTTGATGCTAGATGAAGCGCCCCCACACATTGGACTAGGATTATAGGAGTTTCTTTGGCAGCATTTTACTAATGACAGAGTAATTAGTCGCGCGTTTCCGGCAACCTAACCATTTCGTTCTACACATCTTACTCCCTGCGATTTTTTGGCTTTGGGGATACTTAAAAAATTTTGTTTATAGAGGACGTCTGGTAATCTTGGAAGATTTGAAAGACAGTATCACTCTGTATGTGAGAAGCATCTAGATTAACCAATTACAATCCGTAATGGAACAAGCTGTTTAAAGATTGTAAATTTTACATCTTGAAGAAGGGAACCATATTGAGCAGTTTCCCCTGCATCGATAAGGCTCCTTGTGATTGAATGTTTGATACGTTCGAATAAAATGTGTTACAAATGTGTATTTTGTCTTTTCAGCATATTTTCTGTTGTATCTATTCTATCTATCTGTCGGTGTTTCTGGAGCTAATTTCTTTCGCGTAATCCTTTTCCTCGTGTTTGAATATTATGTTCAACAATTTTGGAGCGTTTACACTGAGTATTTCGCTATATAGAGAGTTCAGAGTAGAGGTATTTTAATTCTAATCACCTTGTATATAACCATCATAATTCACTTAATGAGTGCCTCTCATAACAAGCGAAACAAAGCGATAAGAAAAACCGACTCTCTTAACGAGCGATGTTTCGCAGAACGAATGACGAGGAGACATCGTGATTTCACAGCCTGAACTACTAAATGACTTATGAAGTTGCATTCTTTTTCAAACCAAAGCAAAACAGAAACAAAGTAACATAAAAAAAAAGTCAGAAAGGATTTGGTCACGAAAGAAGAAAATAATAAACTCAGCAGAGAAACAACTTTCCTGGTGAAATAAAGGAGATGCTGAAAACTTGAGAAATTATTGCATTATACGTTGAGAAGCTTTAATTAGACAGTAGAAATGGGCGCTATGAAAACTCATTTAATGGTAGTTCCATGTCTCATTTTTGCCAAATTTTGAAGTATATGGATTTTGAAGTATATGGTCTTTTATATAGCCTTTTTAAAAATAATAAATACATAATAATAAATTATAACTATAAATAAATAAAGAAATAAAAATAATAATAACATTAACGTAAATTTATTTGAGCATTTTTCTAGGGAAAGGAATACTTTATCTTATTTTACATTGATTCACATGAAAAGCATTGCTACTCTCGACGAATGTTTCATATTACGTGTAAAGTAAGGGAATAAGTTCTAGTTGTTAAAACAAGGTACCATTGTATATTATTACATACTTAAAAGCAATATTTCACACATTGTATATTATTACATACTTAAAAGCAATATTTCACACATTGTATATTATTACATACTTTCAAGCAATTTTCTCTATATGCGTTTAGTAACACACATTGAGCAAATTAATATACATTTATATTGAACAGATAGACAAGCATGGAAAAAGAAGTCAAAACTGTCATAAATATTATTCTCTAACAATCTGTTTTGGATTTGTGTTAAAAATCTCTTCATTGCGACCGATTTACTGATAGTTTTTTTCAATAAAATATTTACATTTTGCAAGAAGCCTTAAAGAGTAGATTTTAAGGACCCAAGGATCACTGTAATCTCAAACTGCTAATCAATGGACTTTGGGATCATATAATCTGAGGGCAAGCAAGAAGAGTTTCTTGTTGTTGTTGAGGAAATAGACAAATCCTGTGTTTCAGGTATGGGGATATGATATATAAGGAATGAAAATTTAATTTTATTCCGCACTTTCTACCTCTCTTGATTGCCACCTTTGCATTAGTTTAGCCAGAAACAAATGAAATAAAGAGTGAGGAGATGTCCATGTCTTTCCATGTATCAGTACTACTAGAAATAATTGCGTGATTCAAAATTCAGCAAGAATCTGGGAATGGAGAGGGAAAAATAATGTAAGTGAATACTTATATACATATTATGCCAATTTATTAATAATAATTCCACCTTCATTTTGCTATATATTTTTACATTTTCAAATACAAGGTAAAAATATACAAAATATTGTAATCCTCAAAAAATTAGAATTCGAGATTTTGTAGTATCTGAGAGCGAAAAATTGATTTTGGGAATTGCATCTGTTTGCCTGTGAACAGAATAGCTAAAAAAGGTTTTATCATATCGGATTAAATTTAGTATATGATCTTTACACCAAATTTGTACATTTTTATAATTTGAACGAAATCCATTCAGAGAAACTCTATCTGTAAAGCTTTTTGAATGTAAATTTATATGATAACTATGATACGAAGAGAAAATTATGGAAACGTTATTTAGTATATGGTCTCTACACCAAATTTGTACATTTTTATAATTTGAACGAAATCCATTCAAAGAAACTCTATCTGTAAAGCTTTTTGAATGTAAATTTATATGATAACTATGATACGAAGAGAAAATTATGGATAAAATTTCATACACATATTCAACATATAATGTGTAAGCAGAGGCATATCAAATTTGGAACTAAATACACCAAATGCAATGACCCTCTATCAATCCGTACTTTCACAAGCACGTAAACGCGATAACTCAAAAATGTATCTTAAAAAACATATGAAAAGAAAAAAAGATGAAATGTAGCATTTGATTTTGTGACTACAATTTATTTTTAAGACAAACTTTGGTTTTAATCAGACAGAAAAAGGCATCGATATAGGTATTCGGTTTTCTGGTACTTGTGTATTAACAGCATCTCAGCGATTAATCTTCAAATATTCATGCATTAATAGCTATTGTTCACCAAATGCGTGGTTAATAATACACAAGTAAATTTATTCTAAAATATGCGAGAAAATCTGAGGTCACTTTGAAGTGTCTTTGAAACATCGAGACAACCTTGTCTTCAGCTTTAGAATCTATTTTAGGTTCTGTTTTAGGATATGTTTTAGGTTCTGTTTTAGAATCTATTTAGGCCACAAATTATTATTTTAGGCTTTTGTGCAGAACTCAAAAAAGTCAAATCATACTATAGTGATTCATGAAAAATGTCAGCATCAAATCAATTTTAGAATCATTTCGGCATCATGTAACACTGAACAATGTGTGCAGTTATGAGTTTTATATGATTAATATGTTATATCCATTAGAGAAAGTTCCATAAGTATTTTAAATAGGGCTTTAGTTTTATTAAAAACATGAAATCAAATTTTTGGTACATGAAAAACTCTTCCATTTATTAATTGCTTAGGCATGAATGATAAAAAAAGTAAATAAAATATTGTCCGAGAAGCATGTCAAAACGAGAAAGGGATTGAAGTCAACATTTTAAAAAGTAAAATTAATTGATATTTTATACCATGTATGTCTCTTAAGTATATATATATATATATTTTTTCAATGACGATGATCTTAAGAAAATACTGACATATAAGCTATAAGCGAAAATAATTATTACTATTATTATTATTTTTAATGTCGCTTCCGTAATAATACAGAATAAAATATTTAACATTACTAAATGAAAAACAAGTAATATAAAAAAATAAGCCAATTCCTACTTTCGCAAGAATTGAACTCGCATTCTTCACCTTCACGTGAAAAAAACTGAAATTCTTGCATTTTACCGATTGCTAAAACTCTGTTTAAAGTATTGAAAATTAATTAAATTTAATAATTAATTAATCAATATTTCAAAAACTGTATTAACATCAAGTGTCAACCACTATAAGTTTAAAAAAATGTATATGAACTTGAGTGGATTAATAAAAAGTATTTTATTAACTATTGAAAATTTGAACAAGATATATAAATATATATCGGGAGAGTGTGAACTAATAGTAGGAATTGAATGACAAAATTGAATGTTTGTATTCTTTTAATGAATGTATTAATTATATTTTAGTAATTAATTATTGTATAGTTGAAGTTGAGAAATAAATTAGATATACTCATGTTTTTAAAAGGCAAATAGCAGCATTTTTAAAGGCAACTTAAAAATGCACGAAATTTGGATTCAACGAATGTATTTATATATATACGGATTCCTCATCATCTGTTTACTATTGTAATTCTTATTCCCAATGAAAACTAATATATTCAGTTCATATAATTTATAATAATATATTAAGTATAAATTTATATAATTATATTAAGTATAAAAATAAATTGAAATAAATTTTTAAAAATTGAAATTTATTATTATATCTAAAATCTTTTTCTATAATGTAATTATGTTATCAGTAATTATATTACTTTTAATAATTAAATTTATGTAAATATTTTTTGAATTGGCCAATAGATGCGATCAAATAGTCATAGGTTATTAAAAGAAAATCTGAAAATGAGAAATCTGCATTTTATTCATTACTATTCATGAAGTTTCATAATAGAAAATTTCACATTTTTTATTAATATACATATCTAGCTGGCTTTTAAGACACTTTGACTGATTTACTATTAAAATTGATCGCTTAAGTGCCCAGTTGTTTTTATATCCAAGTTCTTTCTAGATTGAACAATTAAAATTTTCCTGTAAATAGCCAAATTTTATGAAAAACGCAATGTGACTGTCTAGACGACTGTCAGATAGGCATCTCAGAATAAGTAACGAAAGATGAAGTAGAAATCTTATACACATCGGCTGAGTGCCGAGGAAATAAAAGTTTATTATTTGTAGTATTCTTTTGAAGGAAATACACAGTTACATTAAAAGTTTTGTTTCTTCGTAATGGGAACTTCCCTACACATAACGCTCACAAATACTCAAATCAAAAACTAATCACTTAAGTAAATAGTGATGATAATAGAAAAAAAAATATCGTAAAATACAAAATAAAATTAACTCTAAAAGAAAACATTAACAATAATTAACAAAAATATAAAGTAACTAATATTACAGCGTTCATCTCATTGACCTTTTCTGCAATCCAGGATCAAAAATGTAAATAGAATGGGAAGTTTATGATCCCATAATTAATTTTGATTCCTGTTTATATTTAATCCTAAAACTATATATAAAGTAGTTTTAAAAAAAAGGAACTGCCTGAATTTCTTGACGCCAAAGAAAAATTTTGCTTCTGCACATTCTATAATAATGCAGAGCAAACGATTTATATATTTTGTTAGCTATTTCTTTACTAGATAATCTGCTCTTGAAATGAATTGTAATAATGCAAAATAAAAATTCAACCACTTAACGAATTACAAATCACTGAAAGTTGTAAATCTATATGAAGTTTCGGATCACAGTTTTCAGTAAATTGTCTGGTTATAGTTGTTCATTTGTATATAAAGGCCATTAAGTAAAAACATTACAAATAAAAAGGGGGAATTTCTTTGTCTGGTATTTTTGTTCTTTTCCCTGTGTATATGGACGTCATAAATAAAACGGAATGAAACTCAATATGTATTTTAGTTCTCCTTCCTGAAAACCGAAAGGGAGACCGAAAATAATGGTGAAGAGTGGACTCCTCGAAACTTTCTCGCATGTTCTTTAATAAAACTACTAACCTCTTTCCCCCGCATAAAATTATGTATCTTGCGCATGTCTGTGAGTACCATTTCGAGTGTTCGGCTTTTTATTTTCAGAGCTCTGTTTATAAGAGATGTGTAATCGCATTATAGCAAAGAAAAGGAAAGAACATGCATTTTGCCTACCTTTTTTTATCTACTGATAGAAATTAAAATATGATACAGAACTACAATCAAAATTGTAATATCAAAAACCAAATTTCCTTTATGTCAATCATTACAATATTAAGTTATTGCGATTACATGCATGCAAAAATAAATTGATGGAGAGTTAGAACCTAAACGAATTTTATTCCAAATTTTTGATACGAACTACGCTTCAAATTTAAACATGTTCTAAATTTTATCTGTTTAGCTCTTTATATTTTGTATTTATCGTATTAACTTGCTCTCGGACACTTGACAGACAAACAGACATTCTCTAAATGGATTTCGTTCTAAAAATTTGATGTAAACAATACATTCCAAATTTCATTTGTTTAGCTAAAACTGCTTTTAAATGATCATGTACACAAACATATATAGATAGATATTGACGGATTTAATCCAAGAATGTTTTTTCCGGTCTGGGGAAGATGTAAAACGTGGAGAGACGTCAAATTCTCAAATTGAAATTTTTTGATAATGACAATATTTTCTCTTTATAATCTTCATTTACGAGAAAGTAACAAAAGTTACACATTGTGCAATTATGGGAGAAAGTCAAGAGGAGAAAATTCTCATTCATTTTATGTCAGGTTGTAGTGCTGACAAATCTTTTCGGATTCAGATTGTACTTAAAAATCTTAGTTGATCTACGCAATTATCATACGACTCAGCTTGATTCCTCCGAATTAATTATAATTTAAATTCTCTAGCATTTCATTAGACTAATTAATGTAGTGTTTCAGCGAAAATACCTAAACAAAGGGAGTGGGTTCAATCAAGCGACCCATTTTAATAAGCTAATTAGCGATTCTACGGAATTTGTGACTTTAATACTGAATAATACATAGTAATTCCCACATTAAATTGAAATATGAGAACCTCAAATAAATCTGAGAGTCTAACTATCCCGACGAATGGCTAAGAATCGAAGTTCCAACATGTCTAGAGATATAACTGAGAACGATTTATAATTTGTAAAATTATCATGATATCTTAACGCATCTTTTCTCATATTGATATGGTTAAATGAGAAAATATTCAATTATTTGAAACAACATTTGAATCGAATTTAAAAATATCTTTTTACTTGGTAACAATTCTTTTAATTTTTAGTGTTCTAAATAGAATTGTGTTTATTTGTTGTGTTTGAAATTCATTTGCAAATCCATGCGAAAGAGTGGCAGGGTCAGTCCAACATCAATAATGATATATTTTAAAAATTTTAGAACAAATTTATTACGTAATATATTGTTTTCCTTATTTTATATATAATAACGTATTTTAAAATTTTATGTACACATTTATTACGTAATATATTATTTTTTTGCAGTTATTCTCATTGTAATTAAGACAGATTTATAGACATTTTTATGGATGTTTGTTATACCCGTCCTTGGGAGGCAAAAACGTGGGTTCTAGAAATACAAGGATTATGACAATATCTTTATTAAAAACCGAGATCCAAAGTTTCTTTCAAAATATTCCATTCTTTGACAGAAAACCTGTATAAACGAGAATAACTAAAGCGAGTTCTCCAAGTATATTCTCTCTTTGGAATGCTTATAATGGAACAAGCTTTCTAACAGCATTCTCATTACTGTTGTTTTCTGCTGGTTTACTGTACCATATCACCTAGAGATGAATTTAGAGACTAGAGAATGTGAGAGATGGTAAAGTTTAAATATTCCTGTTTGAAATTTGTTGGAATAAATGTGCAATTTTGTAAGATTGGTTAGATTATGATAAATATTTTTCATATTTATTTTATCGCTTGGTAACTTTCGCTTTTCTATACTGAAAAATACATTCAAGGGGTTTTAATGGGGTTACACAATGGGTAGTATACACCATTACTAATATATATATTTATATTATATGAATTTCAGTGATTCCTTTATAAATAATATGGGTTAAGCTAAAATATTTTTCTGAGTAATACATATAAGTAAAGATAAATAAATATAATAATAAATATTATCAAAATAGCTTTACAAATATGCATATAAATCATATTAAAATAGCATTATAAATATGCAAAAAATAATAAAATCGAAACCCTATTATTCTTCTATTTTATTTTCTTTGAAATCAGCCGAACTCACAATAGTCTGCCCATATAGATTTGCAAAATGAGCTTAAATTGCTATTTTTTTTATTTATATGCCCATTTTTTATAAACCAAATTCCCTTACTCGACATATGTGCCAGCAATAACAATACATTCTATTCATGATAAATTTACAAAAATTATGAAATAAAAAATGAATTTAAGATTACTTAGTCCTTATATAGAAGGCCAATTTCCTTTTATTGAAATTACTCACATGAATAAAATATTTCGAATCTAATATTTGATATCAAAGCTCTTTTTTGTTATCTAAAGAACATAAAATATTTTGAAATGCTTGTGAGATCTTTATGTCTATGTAATGGTGTAGCATCATTTTAATGAAATTATTACAAAGAAATATATAGTGAGTTCATGATCATGACACTGAATATTTAAGCATTATTCTGCTTGCTTGAATATTATTCTGACTTGGACAATGCCCATTTATGTGTAATTTGTGAGGAAATATATGAATAATGGAACTTGGGATTATTCAGGGATGTACACATCTCTAAAATTTCATGCAAGTTCAAAAAAGAAATCTATAAAATCCTACTAAAAATGCATAGCTTATGGAAGTAAATTAAAATATTATATGTAAAACATATTTTCTAGCAGTTGTATAGCCGATGGAAAAACACTTTTGAATTTTAACTTTATTTTATCCGGGAGGCATAGATTGTTAAAGAATAAGTGGTAAAAACTGTGCCAGTCTACATCGCGACAAAAGAGCAGAAGAGACAGAAATTTTTCTCTTCGATTATTTTATTATGTGATTGTTTCAGAGATTTCTTTGCCACGTGCCGAGTTAGGTAAAGAGATTTTAAATATCTTTAAAGAATTTTCTAAACATTTAGGATTTTTATCCCCTCACTCAAAACGTGAGAAAAGGCTGAAAAATTTTATGAAAACTCTTTATAGAGCGTGGTAGCATTAATTAAATATAAAAAGTTGGAATGGCATCATGAAATAAGCCACTAATGTTTTTATGCCACTAAAACATTTATTGAGCATTTTAATCCATTCTATAATGTTGAAAAATGATTAATTTTAAGCAAAATATGAGAAGGATATTTCCTTCCATTTTTTTTCGCTAGATTGATGGAAAAAAATGTATTTGATAGAATGCGAAATTTTAGTCAGCAAAACAAACAACAACAACAAAAAAAAAAGAATATAGATGAAGTATTTTTTTTTTCATTATTCGAAACAAGCATAAAAAATATTTCATTTCAAGAGAACTCATTATTATTTGAATTTTAGCTATTATTTAAAACATATTTATTAAACAAATTTTACAATAGCGCCCCCCTCTCCCCCCACGTCGATGACGGAGTTTTCAAACATTGAAATATACTTCAAAAGCGATAAAATAACTGATTTAAGTTGGATTACATTTTTATTATGACTCAAAGCAATGACATTGATTGTGAAGTGTCAAATAAATATTTAAAATTATATCAGTGTAAAAAGAAGGAGCTGTGAAATGCAGCAGAGGTAAAAAAGGTACTCTGAAATATTAACACAATTTAAAAAGCATCTATTTGAATACTTGGATTATAAGCTCACTGCAGATTGCCGCGGCTCGTTAAAAGTATCTATATGCTACCGGACTTAACGCTAAATTTATTTTCTTCTATATCATGATTGTATATTGGGATCTTATACTTGCATTGACTTTAAGAAATAGTTTACTGAAAAACTGTTGAATATATATCACGCAAAAAGAAAAGCCAGTTTTAAAATAAGATAAATGCCTGCTGATATCTTCATCCATCAATGTCAAGACAATATGTTACTCGGTATCAATTCCGTTAAAAAGAAAATGAAATTAAACTGTGTATCATAAGATGGGTGGAAATATTTTGTTTTTAGAAGAAGAAGAAGAAAAGTCACTCACAGGTAATTAAAAATCTTGGAATTGTGGAAATAACAATGGGGATCTTCCCCCTCATGACCTTCTCGTATAATTAAATAATATAGCACATGCTCAAATAATACACCACACTTGAATAATATTTAGATTCCACATCTTTCGTTTGATAAAATCTGCATCCCCCAAATGCATGCACTCCCATTGGGTGGCACCTAAAAATGAGGAGGAGAAGCTTCCAGTATGGTGGTTGGTTCTCGCCACCCTGGTGGGTACAGAAAAAGTTGGAGATTGGTTACCTCCCATTGACGAGGGTACGCAATTCTCACGTCAAGGGTTCTGCCATGGCTCGTCGGTCAGTCACACAGTTTAATCCGTGTGCTTTCTGACGGATCGGAGTTGTCAGTTTGTGATCCCCCAAATGCATCGTGATATGTAGTGAGTGAGGCAGCAAATTGGCAATTTTCACAGTACAAATCTTAAGTATCCTCTCCTTTCCATTACCGAATTCAATGTGTACTACCACAGTATGAGGCCTTTTTTTTTGCTTCGCAGTGTAATAAAAAAAAGCTATTTGGATGCATCATACGGTTAAAAAGTCATACATCAAATTTTACTAAGACAAGACGCCGCGTTTCTGAATTAACGCATTCAAATGCATATGATTATACAAACCAATAGACGGTCGAAAAATTGATAGATTTGGTCTATAATTTTTTTTTATAAATCTACAATTCTGATGATAAAATTACTTACGAAATATTAACCACCTCTCTATTCCCATTTCTTTTTTTATTACATTCATATGAGCACTCCTTTACATGTCTTTCCTCTAAGAAAGTTTCAGCCATTTTTTTGTTCAAAATATATGAATTTGATATTAAAACCACAAACTGGATCCATCTAATTCAATGAATTTTTGGATTATGCTGTTCATATTTCGACACGAATAATTTCAAAAATATATTTTTCTGATTTAAAATATAAGGGTCCATTGAAATACTGGAGTCGAATTTTTTGACATTTACAATACATTTTCTTTATGTTCTTCAGTTATTACAATAAAAACGAGTGAAAGAATGTACAATAAGGAAAGAAATTATTTATACAGGTAGTTCTAGATAAAAATTTACAAACTTCTATTAGAAGTAGGGCCGAACTAACTAATTTTGAATGACATAGAAATACTGGAGTGTTAATTTTCCCATATGCAATAGAAGGTATCTCACAGGAATGGGTATTCAGGGAGTTTTCAAGTATGGTATCTGGAACAGCTTGTTACAGATCCTTTTTCCTTAGCCTTTGTTTTATTGACAGATCAATCATTCTAGAAACAGTCTTCAATAATCATAATGAAGATATCTGGGAGCAAATCCTATTATCTAATCATAATGAAAAATCTCCATATTACACAAAATAGTGTAATACAGAAATTTAATGAAAACTTTTCGGCTTTCACCATGGAGAATCATTTCCTGAGTGTCTTGGACCAAGTTTTACTCAACTGTTACATAAAGAACATTTTTGGCAGCGATTTACGTTTCAGTGTAAAAGTACTGTCAGCCCTCATATATTCCAGTCATTTTCTCCATGACCATATACTTAGTGCCTTCATGACTATATTTCTTAGATGCCATATTTGGTAAAAAAAGAAAAGGTATTGCACAGGAATGGGTCTTTAGGGAGTTTTAAAATATGGTATATGGAACAGATTGCTACAAATCCTTTTCCTATCCTTTGTTTTGTTGACAGATGAATCATTCTTTACAAAAGATGTAGTCTCCAATCATCAATGCTGATATCTGGGCGGAGAAAAATTTCCATGGGACACGGAATAGTGTAGCTCAGAAATGTAATGGAAATATTTTGGCTTTCATTGGGGAGAATCATTTCCTGAGTTTCCTGGACGAAGTCTTACTCAACTGTTACATAAAAAATCATGTTTTATCAACGATTCGCATTTCAGTGTAAAGGTACTATCGGTCCTCATTTATTTCAGCCATTTCTACATGACCATTTAGATGTCATATTTGGTCAAACATGAACAAGCACAGTGGTCTTGAGCATTGACTATCTATGACGCCATCAGCTATTTTTCTGAGAACAGATGAAATCATTTGTGTATGTTACAACAAAGATAAATTGTATGCGTTCATTATAGTGTCTAGAAGGAACATAGGAGACACATCTGAATTTTAAAAATTAGCATGGTTCCAAAAGTCATGATCAGAATGTTACTTTCTGACTCTGAGAAGCAATTGAAATACCTCTTTTGGCGATTGTATGTATTTAATTTTTGTTATCATTAATCATGTAATTATTATTACAATATAAAACCACATATTCATTTCAATGGCCTTTCATTTCTAGCATTTTATATTTGTTCTCTTGCATACATATGCCTTTTCTAATTCAACATTATTAAATGATTTCCATTCGCCTTTAGTCCTCTTAAAAGCTTGCAGAAATTCAGTTGAGAATTTCTGTTTATTTAATAAATAATTCAGATTTTATCATAACTTATTTACTTAACGTAATTGTTAAATTAGATTTAAGTTTCATTTTCAGTTCCTACTATTAGTTCACACTCTTTCTATATATATTTATATATCTTGTTCAAATTTTCAATCGTTAATAAAATACCTTTATTTCATCCACTCAAGTTCAAATACATTTTTTTAAACTTGTAGTGGATGATACTTGATATTAATACAGTTTTTTACAAACATTAATTCATTAATTATTAAATTTAATTAATTTTCAATTACTTTCAATAGAGTTTGTAATGAAAATTGAAATCAACAGGCAGAGCTCAATCGGTCAAATGCAAGGATTTCAGTATTTTTCACGTGAAGGTGAAGAATGGGAGTTCAATTCTTGCGAAAGTAGGAATTGACTTAATTTTTTTATATTACTTGTTTTTTAATTGAGGCTTTTTTAGAGCAGATTCCTATATTTGGACTATGATTAGATTACGAAAATAACATTTGGATCAGTATCATTAACTCCAAAACTTCCATAGAGTAGATTTACCATTAGTGTTTAATAAGAGTTTTACCCACAGCATCCATATACATATTTGAAGAGAGTCTTAACTGGTATTGAACTCTTAATTTTCCAATCCTGAAACTGAGATTTCATCGTCAGATAATAACATTCATGTCAGTTTAATTTAAAATAATTCTACTAGTGCTAAATTAAGTAAAGCTTGCAATTATTTCTCAGTAATAGTGGCGCATTGAAAATTTTAAATATAAGCATTTTTTTGTCTTTTCATTAAAAAGTTAAGGGATGTAAAAGTTAATATTGGAAAAAAAATATTCAGTGGGAGGATTTTTTTATATAAACTTTAAAGAGCCGAAGAAAATGTTTACAAATCATTTCCACAAAAAATACTAAGAAAACAAACATCTAGTTTAATATAAAAATGTTAATATATTTAAAAAAATTCTACAAAAATAATTAAATTCTAATTTTAAAGCGTTTAAAGAAGAAGCGTACTTTAAAATTTCAATTGTTTATCAATTCAAAGAATTATTAAAGTTTCAAAATTATAGAAATGTAAAAGAAAGAAATCAAAACCCTATCTACATTTAAAACAGATACTAATTTATTCCGATATCATTACACATTATATTATATAATAATTATTTCAGAACGCTACCGACATTTCAAATGAATAATATTTTTACCGATATCGGCGCATGTCGTATAAAGTAATAATTACTTCGGAAATTAATCGAAAGTTCTAACGAATGTCAATTTAGTTAGAATATAATTACATATCATTTTAAATAACTGGTATCTAGATTACAACACATTGAAGTCTATAATAATAATTTACTTAGTTATTTGAAAACTATGATAATTCGTCTTCCAATGATTCAAATATAGGTAGTCGTTCTGAAATATTCAAAATGAATATTATATTTTAATACAGCACGTATGTACAAAGGTCGGTCAAAAAGTCATGCACATCCCACTATATAACGTAACGATAACAAATACAGAAACTGAATTTTGAGAGTATAAGCATGGATTTTTAACTACAATATTCATATCTACCTCATCCACTTAATATTTTTCTACATAATTTTCATATTTTGTTGTTGTAAAAAAGTGGCTACAAATAAGCTAAGTTAAATGCACGTTCCTCAAGACACAATGGTCAAATTTTTCTCGGAGAATCCTGAATAAAGGCAATCAAGATCACTTTGTCCTTTGCCTGCATCAAATGATCTTTGCCCTTTGCACCTTTTGAAAAATATCGACTTGTTAAATCACTTAATAAATCGACAGCAACATCCTTCTGAAATTATGGATAGGGTGTGATTTTCATAAATTTGTTGAATGTATAAAACCATTATCAAAGAATATAATTGTTAATCTCTGGATAAATTGTAGCATTTTACAAAAGGGATAGAGTGGCAAACAATAAACATGAAACTACTGTTGACGTACATACCCAGATTAATGCAAGAAATAAAAGTAATATATCTTGTGTATACAAGTATACTTGCATAACAGATTGTGTATACTTGTATTACTTGAGGAATACAAGATAGCACGTGATACATATGACAATTCAGAAGATTTGCCATCTCGGATGCACATCGGTGATTGCCACAGCCTAAGTATTCTTATGTCATAAAAAATTTAATGAAATGGATTTTTTATATGAATGTATATGAAATTAAAATTTTAACACTATAAGATTCAAATCTTCACTTCAAAAATAATACTTATATTTTTATATAATAATATTTTTTCTGTAGTATGCGGATGGGAGAAGTGGGGGCAACATATATTAATATTTATTTCAAGATTCGTTGAAGAGTATACAATTTTCTTTTATACGCAATTTCGTCTGAACTATTAAATAAATTTTTAAAAGTTTTAATAAAAGAATACATAGAAAAAAAAGAAAGTTTCTCAACTTGCACAAGTGGGTAAATGTTGTTTTACCGCGTAATATCGATTTTTCTCCCATAAAAGAAACAAGGAAAAAGAAAGTGCACGTTAGATTTGCTGGAATGTAATTTTCTGTTGAATTATGCTTGGTTCATGAATCTTTATCTTTGCGATGCAGAAGACTTACACGTTTTTAAGGGAAGAATTGCTTTTAGGGAAAAATTATATTCTATTAGCATGAGATATCACCACGATGTTGCTCGATATCCAAAATGTCGGACAATATTGTAAAGATGTCATATTAAATTTGTGCAAATAGTTAAAATTAAATGAAAATTTGTTCGAAAATTTGTTTCCTTCTTTTGTAACTAATATTATTCCAGTGAATATAGGAATGTGAAATCCAGCAAAATATGAAGATCAAATTTTTTTATCGCAACAATATTATCGACGTCTGTACCTCAGTTATGAAAAAGGAATTTTTTATATGTTTCATCTTACAAATATTTTCAACTCTGAAATTATTAATATCGACAACTTTTTACTTGTATAAAAATTACTTGACAAAAAATTGGCTTGTAAATACTTTTAATTATCCATTAATTCTCTTCCGAGAATATTGTTTTAATAATATAACACATAGTGGCTATTGCAATTAATTAAGGTTAAATAATAGAGATATATAAATTCTATAACAGGCAGCAAAGAGTGAAAGGATACTAAAATGAAATGAAAAATTTCAAAATCATTTCAAATATAAATGCATTCTTCTTTTTATAAATACTGTAACAAAAATAATAGTAAAATATGTACTGTGTGTCTATAATGTCTTCTTAAACTTTAAAAACAATTTTGTGAATATAGGTAAACCGAAATTTTGTTGGAATGTTTAATAGGGTCGTTGAATATTGTTTTTTTTAGTTCATTTATTTATTTGGAAACTTATTATGCATTTTCTAAAAGAGTCATTGTTTACTCGAAAGGTATGGAAACTGAGCTATCTGGTTAGCTAACTGAATATATCAAAAAAGACTATCATATCTACAAAAAAGACTTAATTCTGTAAAAATATAAGATGGAAGATAAAATTGTTAAAGAATCTTTTCAAACAATACAATTAATATTCATTCTAGTAAAACCATCGAATATTAGTGAAACAGAATATGCAAGTCTGAAAATTTCAATCAAAATTCTGAAAGTATTTAAACTTTACTTTAAATTTCAAGAAATAATTTTTTCGAGGGCAACATCAACGAAGGTTAAAAAAAAAAATGAAGATACATCATATTTTCTAAGATTATTTATAAAATCATCTGTTTATTTTATACCACTGATGTTGTGTGAAGGTTATAAAACTAGAACAAAAAAAAATTCCTTTTTCTTCTAATTAATTTCCATTCGACAGCGGGTTTGAAAAATAAGTAATCTTTAATTTACATTTTTGGAAAATAAATTATCTGAAGACAGTAGTAAAAATTCATTGCACCAAGTTTTTGATCCTTTCTCCAATATAAGAATTTTTGCTGTCACATAAACTCGCAAAGTTACAATGACTACAAATTGTATATAAGTTTTAACGATATTTTGTTCGACGAAATCGATATTTTGTTGAATGATAAACAGTAACAAAAAAATGCATTTTCAGAACTATCTAAAACATTTTTCATTTTCCCTGAAATTTTTCGAATTTAATGAAAACTACATTTTTGCATACAAAATTCGATACATTTTTGAAGTTCAATTTTAATCTCGCTTATATTTCAGACTATTCTGGGGCATATTTTGTTTTAGAATATTTGTTATTAGACTGCAAGAATCGTCTGCCAGAGAATTCAATAGTAAATTATGCTTTCCCGCTCTTATACGAATGTATTTCATCACTACATGTTTGTTTGTAAAACCATAAATAAAATTTTCAGAAAAAGATATAAAAACTGGAGTTCCAAAAACACACACACACACAATATTTTTCAGCTGTAAAATTGAATTATGAAACGCGATCTTGCTTCGTAAACAATGGGAGGGTTGAGTTAGGTAATGCTTTTCCTTCAAAGGAAAGAAGGATCACGCCCAAGAGAGGAAATTTATTGCATTTATTCAGAGAAAAGAATTACATGGGGGGATTTCTTTTAGTATTAGTGTCGTGTTGAAAAGATTTTATTTTTACTGGAACTTAGAATGGAGAATTGGGGAAGAGAAAAGAAATTTAATCATTTTAGAAAAGTTAGGTACATTTTAAATTGCTATAGTTTGTTTTGGAATTTTAAGTAAACATTCGGTATCCCTGTTAGAAGAAATAGAAAGTAAATGTATTCAAATCATTCCGTTGCTGGGACTTATTTCTTAAGCCGAGGATTTATGTGTTATGCATTGACAGATTAAGGTATTTTGCAGTCCAAATTCAGTGATTGCTATAAGACCCAATTGTGAATGAACCAGACATTCTCATTTCAGCCCATTTGTAATTTAGCACTATGTTAATATTATGATATTTTTATGTTAATTATCTTATGTTTTTCTTAAAGTATATACGTTTGTATCTGTTTATTATAATTTAAGACTAAATCGCATCCACGTTAGTGCAAACTTTTTTTTAGTAATAAAAAGGAGAAAATTATATATAAACCCTCTATACTTCTCTTCGCTGTTTCATGCTCATTCCCATTTTCTCCTGTGTGTTTTTCAGACGATAACTTCTTACGACTCTACCCTTTATTGGCTACGCAGGAGAATCGGGTATGTGGCGGACATTCGCGCCAAGTTGTAACTTTTTGATGATAAGTGACCAAATGTGACAACCTTCTAAAAGCCAAAAATTCCTCAAAAATAATTTCAAAAACCGAAAATCGATGCCTCAAAATCTCCAATTTTCTGCCCGTGCAAAGACCTCAAACCAAAACAATATGTTCTCACATGATAATAATGACATGATTTAGTTTATAAGTCATGCTATAACAGGAACCTGAAACAGATACGAGCTTGACTAATTATACTTGACAAAATGTTACTATTTTATAATTTATGGAATTAGCATATTTTTCAAATCTAATGATTTAGTAACCAAGCTAATAACATTTTTTTGTAGTCGACTTGCCTGGGGTTTCCCACAGCCAAGTGGGCCTAGGTAGCAATCTAGTCTGCCTGATAAGAAATCCGCCACTGGCGTTATGAGGTGATTTTATCTTTCTAAAATCTCAAACTGAAGTATATTTTTATTTTATTATATTTTTATACTTTTTATGCTTTCTTTGACATAAGGATATAATCACATTGGTGACAACATTATTTCTAAACGGACTGCTCTGAACAAGAATATATTTTCAATTACAACAATCGCAGAGTATTTAGAATTTAATAATTCCTGTTCAGATCAATGTTGTGAAATAAGCTTCTTCGTAAGAAGATCAATTTCCGGTGGAAAATATTTTAGAACAATAATTAATAATATCCATAATGAGGTTGCCCAATTCTGGTATTTGGGTATTTGCTTGAATCTAAATGAACAGCCATGGGTTATAGAATATGGATACTAAGATTAGTTTCAAAATATTCATCACTAACTCCTTCTATAGGAAGCAGATTCCATTATCGAAATAATAAAAACATCAATAACCAAGATAAACTGTTTACTTATCGTGTAACTTAATGTACTCATTTAGCTTATCATACTTGAGGGATCGTTTATACTGGGGGAGAGGTGTAATTATCATAATCACATTGGAGATTACTTTACCCATTCTAAGCCTCAGGAGAAATTTACATCTAAATGCCAGTATGGAAGGTATGAATTAGGTTTTTGTCCTAATGAACATCACATGTCTTGGCATAACTCCTCCCGTAGGAGGTAAGTTCTGTTATAGAAGTGATGGAAACAACCCTAATGTATTCCCTCTTCCCACAGCTTTTTAGTATCCACTCGGAAAGCGAAAACCAACTATCATATCGGAATCTTCCCATCCTAGAATATCAAGTGATCTCTCAGAGAACTAAAAAAAATCATTAGCAAAGCCAAATCCACCTCAAATGAAGCCCACTCAGATCAAAGGCGCACTGACGATTCCTGCCGACAACGAAATTCGGCAGCAGACCTTTTCACCTCAAGACCTTTCAGGCTGAGTTATGTGTGTTCCAACAAGAAAAACATTTAAAGACGAATATATCCTTCAAGATTCATGACAAAATTTTGCCTATTAGCCGCTACCAGTCATATTTATTAATCACAGTTCATACATACATTTAATAATAACATTGCAGAAAACTCATTTCATAAGCAATTTAGTGCCTGAAAAAAATAATTTTTACATAAGTTTATATGTAAATAAAATCATTAGTCTATTAGGTCGTCCAGTTCCAGAAGTAGTAGTTGGTGCAGAATTACAGTAATTGACGAGCGAACTGATAAACCAATTAAGTCTCACAGATTTAAATTACATAAACTTTTTTTTTCGTTATGCAGACCTATTTTTACATTCTTCATAAGGTATTCTTAACAGTTCCGTCTTCTTTTGAACAGAGGCATTCTTAAATTTACCAAAACATCTCGCTTGATATGCTTATAAAACTCCGTGATCGCACCAAAATTACTGTAAAAATCTCTATAAAGTCGGTTTTGGTCAGCCTACTAATAAATGTTTAGGACTATTTCTTTTTTTTGAGAGGCATTCCATCGCTCTTACCATTCTTTTGTTATTTATTCAACGGAGACTGTCAAATATGTAATGGAAGTGGTCTTTAAATATTTTCAACCAAATGAAGCATATTATATCATGATTATTTGATTTTTAGATATTTTAATTACTAAGTGTTTGTTAATGCATTATTATGTAAAATCTTCACGATTACTTTTTTATTATGATTTTTATGAAGTATATTACAACTGAGGTATGATCAAATTGGCTCTCAAAACAGTACGAAGCTAAAGAATACCCTTCGATTTAAATCACTCATTGTTCCTTTCAAACACACAACTACACGATTATTCAATTAGGAAACAGAAGACTTATAGTAGTAAATGTTTGGAAGAAAAGTTTTATTCTAAACTTTTACGGATTCCATCGTTTATAGTTGAAAGAAAAAGAATTTATTTACCAAACGAAACGGAAAGGAATCCATAGAGTATATATCCTAACAAATACATCTTTAATGTAAATCTATATATATGGTACATAAAATAATAAAATCACACAATTCCAAATATTATCATTTATCTTTCGAGAGCCTTAAAACAGTTTTGAACACACAATTGACAATTTCCACTTGTTTTTTAGTTGATAACTCAGCCAAAGATTTATGGCAATTGTTTTTATACCAGAGACAGCGATTATCATAATAAAGGTAGTTGAGATTTGCACAAAGTGCTTAAAAATGCTGCTGTGGATTGAGGAAAAATTAAAATTATGTTATTAAGATTCAGAAACGTGTTGCCAACATATTTGGAAAAAATAGACAAATATCCTGATGATAATTAAGAAATTTGAGCTATTTTTTTACTTCAGCAATAATCTTATGCTATCAATATTTAAGAAAAAAAATTCTTAGCTATATAGTAAGAAAAACATAACTCAAACGGTCAACGGATAGTAATTTAAGTAATAAAACAGCTGGAGTGATCTCTTCGAAACTTTATCGTTGACTATCCAATACATTTTTCCTCCATCCTTCCTCATATAAAATAATGAATCCGGGGCAAGGCCGCAAAATGTAATGCATGACATAGCTGAAAAATAGTTACTTAGGTGTGAAGTAGGAAATATTTTACAGAATCTATTGTGAGAATATATATTAGGATACCTTTATTGCCAATAGATTAACACTAAATTTTGCCAAATAACTACAGTTATAATCGCAAGATAAAGTAAGGAATTACTTTATCTTGCATGTGAAAGTACAAACCGACTGATGTTCAACCGTTTGATAAATTTGATTCATAATTTGGTATGCTTTTAAATTTTAGATGCTAAATCTATCTACCTACCTAGTTCGTGAATTGTAGTTATAGAGTTCACTTGCACACGACCGGCTCGGCGTAAACTTCTTATGAATTGATTTCATTCAAAATGTAAGAAAAATCGACAGTCGTATGTCAGCATACCAAATTTCATCTGCCTAGATGAAAGTATTTTTGAGTTACTGTGTTCATAAATATACAAACAGATAGACTGATTGATCGGCCGACAAACAGACAGTTGTAATTAAAAAAAAGTTTTTCGGTCTCAAGAAAGTCTGAAACGTGGAATCTGGAATTGGAATTTTTCGATGAAAATAATTTAACTAATAATTTGAGTAACATTAATAATTTGAAAAAAAAATTAATACCATAATAATGTGAATAAAACACTAACATTTTGAAAAAAAACCCTCAGCAACATTAATACAAATTCAATAAGTAATTAATTTTATAATCGAAATTTAACAACAATTTTTTAATGCTTTGCCTGCTTAAAGAAAAACGAATGTTATATTTTAAAATAATAGTGTGAATAGAACAGTTCATGTAGCATGAAATGGAATCTCAACTTCGATATGTTTGAAATTTAATTCCTGACTTTAGAATTAAAAGTATCTATATCTCTCTAATTGTGAATAATATATATGTAATGATTTCTCTTAATATAATTTAAATCCTAATTACTTTTCTAATTTTTGTCAATTTAGCTCATATTTACTGCATTCTGAAATGTTCTCTTATTTCCTGATCCAATTCCACTTTTATTTATTTAATTAATTTCATTCTCGCTCTATAAAATTGCTGAATTCATCAGGTTCTTACGTTACGACTGAAGGAATAAAAATCCTTAATGCTTACTACATTCTTTTAAAGATACCTAAATTTCTCTTTCCTAAGTCTACTCGTCAAAGAAATCTCTATCAAAATCTCATAGTAAAAACCACTGAAAGTAAAATTTCGTCCTCTTTTACACTTTCAACGCGATGTAAATGGACGCCAATTTTATCATCGCCTTTTTCCTAACTAGGCTTACTGTTTGGCTTTTTTGTTCGTGTGGGGCGATGTAGACTCTCACCATTACGTAAATTATTCCTCCCTTGGTGAAATAAATCACAATTTAAAAAAATCAAAAGTTTTTTTTCTATTTGGCTATTTAACTGCTAAAATGTGTTTACATTTTATATTATTTATAAAGTAGTCCAATTTATTTACTAAATCTTACTTCTATAAAACAACTTTTTTTTCTTTATCAAATTCTTCTGATTGTGGATTGCAGAAATTGAATCGGAATTGATGTTTTGAAGCAGAAACTGACAGCTACATTTTCCTGCTTTATTTATGATCGCTACAATAATGGAACACGTATTTTTATGAATTTATTTTCCGAAGCTTTAAAAATTTGATCTGAAAAAAAAAATTAAGTACTCAACAGCAACGTCATTTATTATAGAACTTTTCAAAATGAAGGAGTTTCTTTGTTTTACTGCTGTAGACTTTCAAATTTGATTTAAAAATTTCACCGCTCGCTTCTTTCATTTCTGGGAATAAAATATTTTAAATAGATAATTTAAAAACAATTTCTGGTATATATACATATATATATTATAGAGTATATATGTGGAAGCTTTTTGAGATGTAAAAATAAGTTACATATTTACTGAAAACGTGCATCTTAGCTTAATGCACTGAAATAGCAATGTTAAAAATTAGGAATTAAAAAAGCCTTTATGAAATATGATTAATAAAAAATAATAAAATAAATAATTTGAATGAATGTAAAAATTGAAAATGTTAATTTGTAAGGAAAATATAAGAATTATTCTATAAATAATAAATGAATGCATTGGAATTATAATTATCTAATGCAGTTGGAAATAATGTATCACTAGTTGATATACCCAAAGTTGCTGAGAATTTAAATGCTTTCATATTTATTATTTTTAATGTAAAAACTAATTTTGTATAAATTATTTTATTTCCCACAGAACTCTGTTATACTATACCACTTGATTGCCTATCTCTGTGTTTAGGTAACTTATAATCTCTTGAAAACGAAATATATATTTAGAGCTTTATTTCAGTTTCTCAAAGCCCTTTAAATAATTACTTTAAACAAAAATTCCAAAAGATATGAAACAGAAATTTGAAAAAAGAAAAGAATGGTAGAGCAGATAAAAGTCTTATTGTTACTGTATTTCAAAATCATCTCATTTAAATTTTAAAATTAATAAAAATTGCAAAAAAATGTACACAAAAATTTGGTATAATTAAAAATGCTAAATTTTAAAATTAAAGATATCATTAATGTATTTCTTGTAAAATAATTTTCTGCTATATCACTGCTGAAAAAAATGTCAAAAATTCTTTTAATTTCTAATTAATTGAAGATTTAATTCATTTTTGCACATTGAAAATTGGCGCATTGGATGTATTCTTTTTATTGTCTTAATGAAAAAAATGTGAAACGTTTGGTTAAACTCCGCCCAAAAGTTAATCCCTCCTCCTCTGTTTTGTTTAAGTGGAGCATAAATTCATAGGCAGTGAGTTTTATTTATATTAATATTATTATTAAGATATTTATCTGAACGGGATACTGACTTTGAAAATAGTTCTAGAATTATTTTAATAATAAATTACTCTCATCCACACCATCTTTGAACTGAATGAATTGTTCTTTCAAGGCTCAATTCATTTTGGTAATCATGGCAAAATCATAAGGTGAAAAGTCAGGACTGCTGGTACTGATAAAGAGCTCTATAAAATAAATGGTGCAGTAGAGATTGCCGTGAAAGAAATCAAAGTAAGCAGTCATTTTTACAGATCATTTCAACATGACAATATATCACTATAAATATAACGTTTCTCTCACATTACCTTTCCCCCATCAGTTATAGGTTCAATAAACTCAACCTTCCATGTTTTTCTACTAATTCGTGATATATCAGTGAATGCTAGTAGCCTTTGACTCACTCAGTTAAATATAAAAGTATATCTTAAAAAAGAGAAAATATCACAATTCACTTCTTATTTATGAAAGGATTTTACAAGCTGATCCAAAATAAAAAGGAGATGTTTTGGCAATTTCTGTATAAAAACTATAATCTAGATCACAGTTAAATATTGTGCACGTACTCTCCCGAGAAAGTGATTTTGATCAGGAATAAAGAAAGATGTCAGGAAGAAAAATTAATATTTTGGCTGACGGG